>CM018035.1:16375426-16380426 GCA_008638375.1 Nyssa sinensis | reverse complement strand
GGTGATGGATTCCTCTGCTTTTGCTGTGTTCAGTTGAGAACAGGGGCTGGTGGTGGTGTTATGCTATTATGGGACTCTAGACTGGTTTCATGTGAGGATTGGTGGAATGGAAATTTCTCAATACCTTGTAAGTTCAATAATTTGGATGGAAGTTTTATGTGGATTTTTACAGGAGCTTATGAGCCCCTTTAATTTCAGAAAGGAGCAGGTTCTGCGAAGAATTGAGAGGGACTGGATTGAGGTGGAATTTGCCATGGTGTCTAGGTGGAGACTTTAATGTTGTAAAGTCTCCTATGGAGGAAAAAGGGTATAGCTGATTGATTAGAGAACAGCATGCCAATTTCTGAAGTTTATTTAGAGAATTTAGAAGATAAACTTCTGGATTTTGTTTCATTGAAGGCTTTTGAGTTTCTTGTTGAGTAGCTACAAGTTGATGTGTTGTTTGTGGATCATTTTTCAATGTCGGTTATATCTAAGATAGGCATAGTTGAAAGCTAATTTGCAAGTAATTGTAAATTGCCATTGGGGGACTCGGGTAAGGAGCAACTTGAGGAAGGGAAAGTTCTTCAATATCTGATGGATGGGATTTGTTTGATTTGAGTTCTCTTGAGGGGCCACTGCAATAGAGAGAAACCCTTTGATCAAAGAGGTTGATTCAACAGAAGTTTGGGGACATCTTTGTTGACTTGACTGCATAGTGGACACATCATCCTAGGGTTGAGACACGCCCTAGTCAGGTATGGTACTTTGCTAAGTAAGGAATAGAATTAAATTAGGATTGATGTGCATATTGATTGAATGATTTTTATGCTTGATAGAAGATCACATAGGAGTTGTTGCTTTGAGAAACTTTGAGTTGCTTGTTTATGTGCTTCCATGTTTCCTGTGATTATTTGAGAGTTGTGATTTATTTCTTGTGTTGTCACCATGGGTGATTTATGTTCTAGAAGGATTGTTGATGTTGTGACATGTGGATTACGTAACTGTTGAGATTGATTGAGCATGACACGAAAGCATTATTTAAAGCATGTTGAGTTGTCATCATATGAAGTCTAGTGATTTGATCTTAATTGTGATGCATTATTTAAAGCATGTTGCATATGCTTATGAAAGTGATGTTTCATTTGAACTGTACTATTGCATGATGAAATGATGGCATATTGGCATAGGGTGATTTCTTGAAAGCATAGTGTGGGTCAGCACGAGGTGCTGTGCATTATGAGGGTGCAGATCCTGTGGTGAAAAACCCAAAATTGGCCATTGCATTGGTACTTAGATGCCATCGGGGAGTACCCGTAAATAAGACATGGGTGTGACATTGAGATGCATGGGTGTGTCACGCATATTGCCTGTGCATTGTGTTGATGAATTTGTGAACGTGATATAGGGTTTTCTTCAGATGTGGTTGTACATTGCCATTATACTGTATGCATGATTAGGGAGGCATGTAGATATACATGTACACTTGCACATGCCACGTCTTAATTTTGTTCCTTGCATTAGTATTATACCATACCAGCATGTTGGCGTTGACCCATTCGTGGGAACCATATTTCAGATGACATTCCCGACACTTGAGGCTTGAGGAAGTCTAGCCGAGTGGAGGAGACTTGACTGTAGATGGATATTTGGCCCGAGAGGCGTGTTTTGTGATGTACGGGCTTAAGCCCAATGACATATATGTTGTATCATGGTTGTATATTTTTGGTTGTATAAGTAGGCGATGTATATTTAACTTTGATAAAGTTGTGGCCATCGAGTGAGGATGGATTGTGATGTGTTTGTATATATATAATGTATTGTGATTATCAGGCGGAAAAAGGCTCGAAAAACAGAGGAGGTTCTGCTGAAATTTTTTTATAAAACGGGAATGGATGTGTATTGACAGAGATATACGGATGCATAGTTATGTTAGTGGAATAGGCTTGTATCTAAATTAGTTAAGTAGTTAAATATTTATTTATTCGTCTATTTATTTTCTTCCTTTCTTCCGCTTGAGTCGCGTCCCCGGGTTCGGTCGGGAATCCGGGGCATGACAAGATGGTATCAGAGCCTAGGTTCGAATACCTAGGGACAGTGGGAGAAGTTTAGACTTTCAGTTTAGTTGGGTGAGTTTGGGTAACATGTTTTATGTGCATAAGTTGCATTGATGTGCACGAGTATGCACTATATTGGATTTCCCGATTGACTGAGGATATATGATTGTTTGGTGTAATGGTGGACTAAGATTAGAAACTCGTATGCATGTTATAGACTGTATATTTTCTGGGATAGGCCGTATGCCTAGTTACTAGGTATATAAGTGGTACACTTAGTATCTATACGGTAGGCAGTATGCCTAGTTATCTGTGAGATAGGCTGTAAGCCTAGATGTCGATAGGGTTAGATGTGTGCCTCGTTACATGTATAGCAGACTGTGTGCTTATTTATGTATGTATGTATATATATATATATATATATATATTTTGAGATGGATTTTCATACTTGGAGATTGATGTGGTAGGCTACTGGTAGGCTCCGATGAGTTAGAATAACCTTGGGAGAATAATAGGTTATTACATTGCATTGTGGTACGGGTAATATGTGAATGATGCCATTATGATAAATCACTAGGTGATTTCGTGACTTGATTTGAGATTTGTTAAATAGTGAGGGACCTTGTGGTGTCCTGGTAATCATTGAGGAATTTTCTTTATTTTTTTTTTTTGTGTTGAGTTATTGAGATGGGTTGTGATGCCCGGATGGATTGAAAGGAAATTGGCGCTGATAGGCCAATGTGTTTTGAGGATTTCATTATGTGTTGTGCCATGTGGAGTGCGTCGTTACGGATGGGATCGGAACCAGACCCTAGCAGGGAGTGTGGAGGCGCGGGTCGAGGGACCCTGCCTGCCCCGGAGTGGTTGAGCCGGAAGGGGGGGAGGGAGAAGGTGATAAGTCGTCTCACATCGCCTGGCTGAGGGAGGGGTGAATGGTCCATTGGTAAGGCTACACGTCTACATGACACAGTGCATTTTGCATCGATCTTTTATCATTTTGTTAAGGAGATGTATTTTTAAATTTCGGGACGAAATTTCTTTAAGGGGGGAAGGATGTAGAGACTTGGAAAAAAAAATAAAAAATAAAATAAAATAGTTAAATCGGTTAATCAAGTACCAGGATGAATCCATGGGATTGATACGAATTATAAATTATAAGAATATAATATGGGACACGAACGAGACCCAATATTGGTGAATAAATAATTAAAATTGAGCCCCGACTTTATAACAAATTTACTGACATTTTATAATATTTTGTGGAATAAAATCTTTATAAACTATAGAAAAAAAAATTTAGAAAATAGATATTAAGTGGGTGTCGGCAGCCTTGGGGAGTGTGGCATGTAATGTGTGGTGTGTGTTTGAGTGTAGAGAGAAAATAAAGGGGGTCTAAACCGAGAGAGAGATGGGGAACAAAACAGGGGCGGTGTATGTCTCGTGAAAACAGAGAAAAAAAAAAGAGGGAAAGGGAGAAGAAAAAAGAGAAAGAAGGAGAGAGGAGAAGAGGGGTTACGGGTGGAGAACAAACAGGTTGGATTCGATGGTCGACCGTTGTCCAGTGGTGGTGCGTTGCAGAGTGGAGAGAAAGCAGTCGATCGAGGCAAGGGGGCGACGGATTGGCGATGGGTTTTGGCTCGGTTGTATTGACATGGATGGAGCTGATTAGGTTTGTGGAGTAAGACAGCAATAGCGATGCGGCAGTTTGATCAGGTTCCATCCCAAGGTTCGCTACACGGGATGATGATTGTTGGATGGATTTTTGCTTTGAACGGATCGATGTTGGCTTCAAGTTGTTGCACCGATGATGGCTGTAGTAGAGATAATGACCAAGATTCAAAACTCTGTCAAGAATTGGGATTGTTGGTCAAGTTCTGCGGCTGGTGTTATGGGTTGCTGCTACGGTTTTTGTCATTTTGGTTTTGATGATTGATGATCCGTTTAAATTGAGGAGAAAAAGAGTGATGGTGCGGCAAGTGGTATGTATGTATCTGTGTGTGTGTGTGTGTGTATATATATATATATATATATATTTATCTATGTCTGTGGATGTCGGTTGGATTGGATTTGAGTGGTCATGGGATGGTTCTGAATTGTGTAAGTATGCAGCTTCATGGGTTTCTCGTTAGATCTGGATGGGTGATGGATTCCTCTGTTTTTGCCGTGTTCAGTTGAGAACAGGGGCTGGTGGTGGTGTTATGCTATTATGGGACTCTAGACTGGTTTCATGTGAGGATTGGTGGAATGGAAATTTCTCAATACCTTGTAAGTTCAATAATTTGGATGGAAGTTTTATGTGGATTTTTACAGGAGCTTATGAGCCTCTTTAATTTCAAAAAGGAGCAGGTTCTGCGAAGAATTGAGAGGGATTGGATTGAGGTGGAATTTGCCATGGTGTCTGGGTGGAGACTTTAATGTTGTAAAGTCTCCTATGGAGGAAAAAGGGTGTAGCTGATTGATTAGAGAACAACAGGCCAATTTCTGAAGTTTATTTAAAGAATTTAGAAGATAAACTTCTGGATTTTGTTTCATTGAAGGCTTTTGAGTTTCTTGTTGAGTAGCTACAAGTTGATGTGTTGTTTGTTGATCATTTATCAGTGTCGGTTATATCTAAGATAGGCATAGTTGAAAGGCAATTTGCAAGTAATTGTAAATTGCCATTGGGGGACTCGGGAAAGGAGCAACTTGAGGAAGGGAAAGTTCTTCAATATCTGATGGATGGGATTTGTTTGATTTGAGTTCTCTTGAGGGGCCACTGCAATAGAGAGAAACCCTTTGATCAAAGAGGTTGATTCAACAGAAGCTTGGGGACATCTTTGTTGACTTGACTGCATAGTGGACACATCATCCTAGGGTTGAGACACGCCCTAGTCAGGTATGGTACTTTGCTAAGTAAGGAATAGAATTAAATTAGGATTGATGTGCATATTGATTGAATGATTTTTATGCTTGATAGAAGATCAC
>CM018035.1:16010426-16370426 GCA_008638375.1 Nyssa sinensis | reverse complement strand
TAACATCCAGCCCATTCATTTAATTCTTCCACTCTTTTCGGCACACTCCTCCTTATTAGAGAAAGGGGGAGGAGTATAAGTAGCTAATACATAAGAAGCACCAGTATCAAGTGATTGTCAACATGATATGTTCTCTGCACTTTCAGACTTCTCAAAATTTCCCCTGAAATGCATAAAAAAAATTTGTTCATAATACTGCTTTTGTCTTTAAGCTTTTGTTTCTAATTACCGAGTCTTGGCCTTCCTCTTCAATGTTTTGAATACTCATTTTTTTCATTGGTTTTCTCCTTGGACTCTGCACAGGTGGTTGTAGGTTCTCCCGATTTGAAAGCTAACCATGCAATTCGGCAGCACGTGGACATTGTTTCGGAGAAGCAGAAATATAACAAGTAGGTTGAAGTTATATTGTGAAAATTTTAAGTACTTCTATAATCTGTATTATGTGGGATTTGATGCACTCCTTTTTACTAAATTTCCTATATAAGTTCAGCTTGGTGAAGTTGCTGGAGCATATTATGGATGGTAGCTGGATTTTGATATTCATGGACACGAAGAAAGGGTGTGAGCAGATTACTCGGTGCTTTGCATGGATGGTTGGCCTGCTCTCTCTATTCACATAGATAAGAGTCAAGCAGAAAGAGATTGGGTCCTTTCGGAGTTCAAAGCTGGCAAGAGTCCTATAATGACTGCAACAGACGTTGCAGCTCGTGGTTTAGGTATGTAACCTAAATGCATGCTTTTTGGTACCTTGACCCTTCATTGTACCCCACAGCATTTCAAATCTTCTGATCTCATGCATACATAAACTAGCAACGCTTGATCTTAATCACAAATAGTTGGAGCCCAATCATACAAGGTCAAACTAAACAAACTGATTCTTGACAATAAAGAAACATGAAACTTTTTATTTTTTATTTGGAACATGGAACAGTTTAAGAGTAAGATTAAAATTACATTTTTTCCCATTCAAAAATAGACCTGCCTTGAATTGAGTTTTCCCATTCATGTTCCAACAAAAATATGCAGAGAAAAAGTTTAAAAGGAGCTTTATTTTCAGACTTAGTGATGGTAACTTGGTATGAGTCCAGATTGATCATATTTAAGAAGATCAGAGAGTTAAAGCTCAAAAGGAGTTTTTTTTTTTGGATATGGACTCTACTTTGATGGTTGCAAAACTGTTACAATAATATGTTTGGTTTTGAGAGGAGTCTCAAGTAGGTTGAGTTTTGGAGAATGTGGCTAAGTTGGTTATTTTGCCATTTTTACCATCTGAGAAGATAAATGGTTGACCATTAAATCATAGATAAACTGTTTATATCTCTGCTTTTACCTTCAAAATTTAAGCAATTGAAAACCTGTTTTAGTGGTTGAATGGGGACATTTAAGGATGAGAAAAATGACATGGTCTCAGTACACCAGCCACCAAGTGGTGTTCTCTCTTTGTAATAGATTGGATAGATATGAAATTTCTTATACAAATTTTAATCAGTTAAAATATTGTAATAATTCATAATAACAGTAATCATCATCACCATCTGGTCATCTCATCAGAAACAGAGGACATCTCTCTCTCTCTCTCTCTCTGAGCTTGCAAATAGAAAGCATGATCGTAACCATCATCATCTTCTTCTTCTTCTTCTTCTTGTGTGAGCGTTTGCGGGAAGTTTTGGGATACCAGCTCCTTTGAAAATCTTCACCATCCGAGCACTGAATTTGGCAATATCAGTGGGGCAATCCGGGTTAATCCCTGGAACATCAATGCTGTGGCAGATGCCATGAATTTGGCAATCTCAATGCCAGACGCAGAGAAACAAATGCGCCACAAGAAGCACTATAAGTATATTAATTCTCATAATGTTGCTTATTGGGCCAAGAGTTTCAATCAAGACCTTGAGAGAGCTTGTAGAGAGCATTATCTAAGGACATGTTGTGGCATGGGGTTTGGTTTGGGTTTCAGGGTTGTTGCTTTGGGTCCTAATTTCAGGAAGCTTTCAGTGGAGTACATTTTCTCCTCTTATAATCAGACTAATAGCCGGTTGATTTTGCTGGACTATGATGATACCATGATGCCACACGGATAACGATCATTCACTTAATAGTATCAGTGTATGGGTATACATTATATTTTATGGACCGTAAACAACCTTTTAGCTAGATTGCATGCGTTTGTGGTCCTCACCCAGTTTGATTTTTGTAAAAGAAATAATATTACAGGAGCTTTTGATTATATAATATAATGACCTAGGCCTCCTTTTTTTTTTTATTTTTTGTCTCTTATAAAATTATAAATTGAATAGGTAGGCTACAAATAAATCTTTGATATGGAGGGGTTATGTTTCTATATTATAAATTAAACATTCTAAATTCTTAGTGGCTGATGCAGTACCAAGGGATTAGGGAAAACTCCTGCTTAGGAATTTCTTCTTTCTAGGTGGTGCTCCAAACGATAGAATTTGTTTATTTAAAAATCTATTGTTTCATATTCATCTGCCTTTGGTTGTCATCTCATCTATTTGCACACCTTATCAATACTTGAATCTTATGAAGGCAGCCTCGAGTTTGTGGATATGACTATGAAAGATCTTGACGAGAATTGCAAACTTTGCTGTCAACGAACTTGTCTCAATTGACATTTGGGTGAGTGATTCAACTTTTCTTACACTGATTTCTATCACATAGCTTGCTATTTTCTCATTTGAGGACTTCCAAAAAAAAAAAAAAAACTTTCTTGATATCACTACACAGGTGCTCCACTTCAATGGCGTTAGAAAAATGTCTCCTATGCCAAAAAAATCATTTGAAAACCCTAATGACATGGTGAACTGCAATAGTAGAGAGCTAGAAGGATAAGATATAAACACAACAACAAAAAATCAGAGCAAGGGACAGAGAGGACTATGGCTTGCAGTACAGGAATGCAAGAATTGGCTTAGATATGGGTTTCGAGTTCTAAATTTTTTTTGTGATGGATTTATTTTTTTTATCTTGGGTTAAATTTCTCATTATTGGATATGCATTTACACTGTTCTTGAAAAAAGTATTTTCTTGATTAATATCATTTTAGAATTTTATGTAATTGAGTGATTTTTATATTATTTGAATCCATTTCAGGTGCGCAAGAGATTCATTGGAATTTGACATAATTTCAGGTACATGTTTTGTTCCCTTTTTTCCTTGCTTTATAGGTCTCATGTTGGACCTTGCCTAGCTTCCTATTATGTCTTCTGTTCATTTTATCCTTTATATACATCAAATAGGTATGTTTGCAATTTCTATACCAATTTTAGGTTTATAATATTTAATGAACCATTCAATCTTCACATAGAATGAATTTCTCCAATTAGGAATGATTTCAGTATATCCAATGTTAATTTCTCGTATTCATTTAACTTTTTAACTTTTGACTTTGCCCCAATGTTAATTTCTCGCATTCATTTAACCTTTTAATTTTTGAAATCAAATCACAGTTGATTATAGGTTTTCTTTTTGTGGGTTGCTTCAGAAATTGCTGCTTCATGACTCCTATGATAAATAGATAAATAATTAGAAAAAACAAATGAGATCAAATAGTTTTATACTTCTACAAGAAAAAAGAATTGTGCAAGAAACAAATAGAAGTGAAATTAAAAAAAAAAAAATATATATATATATATATATATATATATATAGAAGAATAAATGTAGGGGAAGGAAATAATTAGAAGCTGGAGAAAACAAATACAAAAGACATTTTAGAATCCTAATCTTAGAAGAAAAAGAAATATTAAAAAGAAATAATTAATTAAATAAAAAAAAAAAACATAGTGGAAATAAAAAATTAACATAATTAGGTTTTCATCGTCTTAATGTTGAATTATAATAGAATCGTTGATAATAAGACTCCTTTAAAATTGATATTTTTTTTTACAAAAAAAGAACTATAAATGGAAAAAAATGTAAGAAATCGAAAACTAGAGGATACTTCCAAAAAAGCAATTATAAAGAAATACAAGTCATAAAAAAATAAATTCAAGAATTCTAAATTGAAGAACCGTCTCTAATGGGGACAATTTTAGTAGCAGCATCGCTCCTACTCTTAGCAGCATCGGTCCTACTCTATACTTTATCAATGCTGTTATTTTTCTTTCTTTGGCATTAAAAAGTAATGATATCCTTTTGATATTATTGGACTATTGCCAACACTTTTTCTATCATTTTGAGTTAATAATATAATCACGTCTGTCAAAATACAGACCAATACAACCCAACCTCTTTTGAAGTTCAATATTTCCATACCTTATTCACGAACATATGCTAATAACATTAATTTATTTCTTTTTCTTTCCCCTTCATTGTTGATGCAATCTTGAACACAACACGCATTATTAATCTTTTCTCTATGAATTTCTTTAAAAATACTCAAAGTCAATAATTGTGTTTTGTATTATAGGGGAAAAATGTGGAAAAAGAAACGCTAAAAATTTTCCCTGCACACAGATTTTTTCTTATTTTTTATTAAATGTTTTATTATACGAAGGGTTGTCGCAATCGATTTAAGAGCTTAGAGATGAGAGGACTGGTAGTTGCAGCCAAAAATAGTAGCAGGACTGTTGAAACTTTCTCCCTCTCTTCCCCCCTTTCTCTAATAGTTTTCTGCAAGTCAAACTATTAAAATGGTAATTTTTTTAAGTATTAAAGGGGTAGATGATTAGTTATGAAAATTAATTCATTTAATTGTAATTTTTTTTGCTGTGAAGTAAGTATATTTTACATTAGTTTGTGTGGTTAAATAAGTGTCATTTTATTAATTTTTAGTCTTTGTTTTATTTAGAAATGGTTTCGTTACTATTTGATTATATTTGACAGCAACAAGCCCACTAATATATTTGATTTTAAATATTTTAATTAAAATTTTAATATTAATTTTTAAACTTACACAATTTTGATATTTTTCAAGATATTTTTATTGATTTTTTGACATCTATTCAATTTTTTTATTTGTACCATGAATATGCTATATTTAAATATGTTTATTGATTTGATATATAAAATAATTATTTATATGTTAGAATAATTTATTTTATACATAACATTATATCATTAGATTAATATTTCTACTAAAGGACTACTAATACATTCATTTGTAATGGATTCATCTAGGAATAAATGGTAGCATGTACATGATGTGCATGTGAAATGGTGTCGTAATTATCAATAATAAATGGAAAAAGGTCTTGGAGCTTAAAATAAAGAAGAAAAATCCAAAATGTAGAATGCTTAGCAAGTAAATAACTTTTGATTTGCTAATTTTGGAATTGCATACTACTAAAACTACATCAATTCATTAATTTCAAAAGACATTACCAGATAAGATGAAAACATGAAAGTTTTACCTTCTTGAAAAGTCAAACACACCCAAGAATGTAGGAGAAAGGAAAAAAAATTAAAAGATGAATAAATTATAAGTGAAATTAGCTAATCCGGTCCTAATATAATGAAGTCTACCTATATCTAATAGCATAATACATTTCTGCTGAAATGAGGGCATAGAGCCTATCTTTAAAAAATCCAAAGCATTCAATCTTAGAATCCAAATTAGCTTCCTCGTTTGCATCTTGATTAGATTCTCTATAAGAAAATGTGTACCGAAAGTTATCTATAAAAAAAATGTATACCGAAAGTGAAGGCCTAGGCTTATTCATTACACCAATTATATTGAATCAATTGATAATCACATTTTACCACTGAATTGGCAATCCCCTTCATTATTCTCTAATTTTGATCCAAAAATATATAATATTTTACACATTTTTTAAAACATTTTAAAGGTAGGGTGCGAATCTAAATTTGTGCAAATTTTTAACAAAAACAAGATTATGAAATTTCTCATTGGATATTACATTTTGAAATTCAAGTTGAATTTGGTATGATTCTGATTTTTTTTTTCTCTTTTGCTTTGACTCATTCTGTTTCTGGGTCTTAATCGGTTTTATTTGCGTTTTTCTAAAGAGCTTAGCACATTGGTTTTAGCCGAACATGAAAGTGGTTCCATCAACTCCCAATCCGTGACTGCAGTGGAGGCTGCAAAGTCTTTATATGAGGACAATTCTATATCTCTACTACTGGCTGGGTCAGGTCCTTCGCTCCGAGAAGCTGTTGCACATGCTGCCTCTTGCCATCCTTCCATTTCTCAGGTAGTTCATATTTTTTTTGCAACTGGGTTCATTGTTCTAATGCTAACCTATGGAACCATTTCTATATAACTATTATTTACCTTTACATTCATTTTATTTTGTTAGTAGTTTGTATAGTTTATGGATAGACTATTTTGAGATAGTTGCCCAAGAAGTTGTATTATGGATTTTAAGATGGTCTTTTATTTTTCTTTTTCCTTTTTGCTAATTTAAGGAGTTTAAGAAATTTTATTGTTTAATGTGTTTTTAAGTTAAATATGGGAAATGTGTTATGGAGAATGTCTTCATGGTGGATGCATTATGAGAAACTTTTTGGTTTAGATCAATCCATAAAAATCATATTTTTTCTTTCTAGGAATTGCTCATTGTCAGAGATAAGTTCATTTTTCCTTATAAGTCATGCGAATTGACAACCTTCAAGATAAGATTGTCTTCCATTTTTTGTACAATAACATGCAACTCATACTGTAGAAGTCTGATTTTGTTGGATGTTTCTTGTATTTTAAAAAGCTTGGTGAATCACAATTTTTTTTTTGCTGAACCCATTAATTGTTAATACAGATTAATGATGCAAGCATTCCACTTGCCGAGGAGAAGCAACTTTTTAGAGAAATTAAAAGTTTGAAGGGACAAGGGAAAAAGTTATTGCCAATGCTGCTGCTATGATGGTAACAATTTAGGAGGCATTGGGTGTAAAAGAAGCCATTCAAGAGTTGGTCAAAGTAAGGCAATCCTGTTTATGAATTCACAAAAGAACTTGTATCTTTTAAAACATGTTGTCCGACTAACTTCTTTTTTGTTTTTGCAAATTGACTATTATTAATACTATATGTATTTATTATTTTATTATTACTTTGTTTAAATCATATGTGGATTTTTATGTCATTGTAGCTTGTGGGAGTTGATCTCGATGCAGTAAAAAAGGACTCCATAGATAAAGACGTTAAATCTTTAAAGGGTGAGCTGACAGTTTGTGACCAAAAGTGGGACGAAGCCTATGAATACTTTGAAAAATTGAGAAAATAGAGAGGAGGGGTTATTATTCTTTCTTTAAAATAGAAATGGGTTAGCATTCTTTCAAAATTCAAATGATGATTTTATTTTCATTTTTATTTTTTCAAATGCAGAGCTCTAAATTATCTGGGACCTTTGGTGGAAGGCATTGGAATAGGAGATAACTCAAACTGACCTGCAAAAAATCCTTCAAGCTTAGAATAGAGGTTTGTGTTATCCTATTATTATGTACGCAGTACGCCTATGACTATGAGATTATATTTTTGCTTTTTATGGACTTGCTTAATTTGCTTGATTGTTTATGGTACAATTATGAATATTTGATTATGTAGAGTAGTAGGTGTAGATCACCAATTACTCCAAAAGCTTAAGCTATTAGAGAATGAGCCAACAATTATATCAAGCTCTCTCAACAGTAGGAAATACGAAAATTTTCTTGAATAAAAAATGGAAAATATCTTGTTTCCCAATGAGCTTTAGCTTGGTTAAAGAGAAAATTGAGAGTTTTTCGTGCATAATCAAATTCAAATAAATGTTGATAATGGAATTTTTTACCAAACCCATGTGGTTTGGGTTTGATTTAATTTAACCCAAGTAGGTTTTCACTTATTTACTAAACTCATGTAGTTTTTGAAATCGCATCTTCAAGATGCCATTTCAAAGTCAATTTTTTAATGAAATCGCATCTTGAAGATGCGATTTCAAACCAATAAAGATTTGGAAGTCATCTCAAATTGTTATTGGTTTAAAATCGCATCTTCAAGATATGATTTCAAACTCGATGCGATTTCATTAAAAATTTGGCTTTGAAATCGCATCTTTAAGATGCGATTTCAAAAATTACAAAGGTTTGGTAAATAAGTGAAAACGTATGTATGTCGGGTTAAATAAAAAAAATTAATTCGAGATGAAGTGAAACAAAATAACCTTGTCAGTTGGTAAAGGAAAAAAAAAACACAAAAGAACATAGAATCCATTTATTGTTGTCACAGTAAGGTGAAATGGTGTATTAAGCTGGTTTTAATGGAGTAGAATCCATGTAATAATTTCTCTTATTAGTTTTCTTTTGTTTATACTCTATTTGTCTTGAATTTATTGCTTTTTTTTTTTTATAGAAGGATTTTTTTATTTTAATAATCAATAAATGAATTTTTTCCATGATCAATTTACTATATTAATTGTTTAATGCTCTTTGAAAAGGTGATTGATCCTTGACCTTGAAAGAGTGCCCATGCCATGGGATGCGGGATTGGGCTTATTTTTTACTTGTTAATTGCAATAATGAGAGTGTTTGCACGTTATCTTGTTACCTATTTCATGTCATGGATAAAGGTGTTGTAGTCTGCTGTCAAACGGGTACTTGTATATATAGTAGAAATAACACCAAAGGATCTTAGAGGAAGATTTGCATCAGTGTATTAGGTAAAACAAGAAGTTTTAGCATAAGAGTGTGGGAACTAAACCATAAAAATAAATTTGAGAAAAAAATCTTAATGAAACTTAGAAGCCGATTGTTCATTACTCCTATATCTCCAATTTATTATATTTCATTTTCCTTAAAGAATAAAAAAATATTATGAATATGGATTAAAGAATAAGCTCATCCTCTATGCACTTATGTGTTTTTCATACTACAAGTCATGATAACTTGTAATTCATTAACATTTGCCAACATTCTCTTTGATTTCCCAATTATGCTTATACGCTTTCTTTGTCTAATAATACTTGAGAAGGATGTTTAGGGTGCTGGGAAGTGATGTGAATAATGATGTGAATAGTACCTTGGCTCTTTTTGGTAGTCTCTTTTCATTCTTAGGCTTGAATTTTATTGGAGGACAGGATTGTACTTATCAAAGTGGTGTTTTTTTAATGATTTAAAAGAGTGGTTAATAAGACCTGGTTGCAAATGTAAAAAAATAAGAACAGAAAAATAAAGAGAAAGGGGAATCTAACAAAAAGTTCAATAGAAAAAATAATTATGTTTATTGTTATGTATATTAATACGTTCGTTACTTTGTTCATGTTCTTTCTTTTCCAGTTGTATTGATGGGGCATAATAGAACTAATGGTGCACCTGAATATAAGAAAATAACATTATAATCCATTATCAAACTGGTTTTAATTATTTTTGTTTTCATTTTTTTAACGACGAAATTGGATACTAAACATGTTCTTTGTTTTTTGTTTTAAAGGGGAAAAGAATTGAAAATAGAAAATGTTATGAAATATCACATTTAGGTTGATATAGAAAATGTTATGAAATGCCACATTCATGTTTTGTTTATAGCATGTTGGTGGTTGTGTCAAAATTCCAACCCCTATCACAAGATTTCATCATCTATTTATTTTTTTCATAATTATTCTTTCTTTTCGTCTTTACTCTCTCCCCACCTCTCTCTCTTTCTCTCTCTCCCCAAGAAGAAAATATTTTTTATGCTCGAATTATTGGCATCTATTTATAATGAATTTCTTTTGTGGAGTTGTGATGCATGCTCACTATTAGATAAACTTTGAATTTTTGTATTTAACCCATTTGTTGCTCAATGTGTGTGTGCAGCTTAGTTTGTATGCTTTTTTTGTGTTTGTATTTTAAAATTCTTTGATCTAATACAAATTCAAAACCCACCCAGTCTTTTGTATATTTACAAATTTTTCTTGGTGCTGACACATTTTGAAGAAGGTGCATCAAACGACCAGAGGAACCTAAGCCACTGAGGGAGACTCATTAATTGCTTCAGGTGTGCACTCGCTTCATTTTGTCCTGTTTTTGAATAAGGGTAACACGACAATCCGCTGGCTGAACATTTATATTAGTTTATGGCTGGTCTCTGAATACTAATGGAACTACTATCATGCGGTGAAGATTTTGGCTGTGATTTGAAAATTATTTTGTCAAATCAATTCATAATCTTTATTTCACGAAACAGTCGGTTCACAAACATGGTGATATCAATGGCAAGGGGAAGAGCTGGTAGCGTAATTGTGAAAATGAAAGTCTACTCTGTGGCCTGTTGCTGGGTTTAAGAAATTATCCATTTGGAGAAGACAGCATTAGAATTTGTTTTAGGCATTAGTAATGAGTTGCATCGGTGGCAAGTGCAATCCAACTACTTAGCGCCAGAACAAAAAGTTTTCTAAGTACTTAGCAACCCACCACCACCTATAGAAAAGATTGATCTAACTACTAAAGTGGAACTTCAAAATCTATTTGTGTTAGGGCCCGCTTGCCTTCACGTCCCGGATGTCTCTGCAAACACCCACTTAGTTTTTGGTTGTCTGATATGTGAATATCAGGCTAACATGCAAAATTGTGGCTTATTATCTTTAAGGATACAATTATGAAGAGGAACTTGATAATTGTTTTATCTTACTATAGGTAATTCAAGGTATTTAATGTCTAAAGAGAATGTTATAACAACCTTGTTGGTATTTTTTTAGGTGCTTGGAGGAAAAGCTCGACAGAAGAAGTTGCTATCACCAAGAGGCATGGATGTACACCCAATGATGGAAGTTGTAAAAGGTGCAGCCTTTGGTATCTTGCAGGTAAAGATTGTACCTTATCTTCTAAAAATGTTGTTTAGGTTTTGTAAACAATATAACATTTTTTTCGATACTCTAATGTCTTTGTCATAAATTGAATAAGCCCACAGATGCTACCTTGATAGTGTTTCTTAACAGTTTAAGGTGTGAGAGATGGTGTAACTAAAGATATATATTAACAACAGTTTTGTTAGAATATAATTTCTATATTTGGTCAGGCAGCTGGTGGTTGTCCTGCATCTTTAAGGTCTGGTCGCTGGTTAGACTTATATAGCGGTACAGGATCTGTTGGTATTGAAGCTATCAGTCGGGGATGTTTTGAGGTACTAATACTAATTTAATAGAAATCTTTTGATGGTATGAGTTATGATGTTTTGCTAAAAGTAATTCCCACTATGGTCAGCTGGAAAAGTAGTGGTCTATATTTGAAAAGGTAAAGTTTGGCTTGAGTTAGAGCCTGCAACAAAAGTTTTTTTATTAGTACAGAAGTTTCTTTTGCACCTTCCTTTGCTTGTTTCTCTTCTGGTATGGCATTAAATTGCCCACTTCCTGCATTTGCCAACTCTCAGGTGCATTTTGTCGAGATGGATCCTTGGGTTGTTTCAAATGTTCTACGACCAAATTTAGAATGGACTGAGTTTCTTCATGTTTCCGTTATACATACTGTCCATCTTACATCTAAAATTAAAAAAATATATATGATTTATTCTTCAATTTTCTTTTAAAATTATTCTATTAAAATGTATAAATTGTTACAAAACGTATTCACGTGCAACGCACGTGTACCTCTACTAGTAAATATTTAAAGAGATAGACTTTTTGTCATGATTCACGAACTAATGTAATGTCTAATTTTTTTCGTGATCGAAAATGATAGGTTGAGATATTTATGGATATTGCTACTGAAAGATTTCTGATAAGTTGGGCTAAATTTAGAGATTAGTTTTGTCCTTTATAGGTTTAACTGATGTGAATTTCACTTTTTTAAGACAAAAGATTTATTCACTTTGTGTTATTATTATTTTTATCATGAATTGAGAAAATGTTGTTATTTATTTCTTTTTTGTCAAACTTTGTCTTGAGTAGTGAGTGGTGATTGGTGAGTGCACAATATTAATATTTTCTTATTCACACAACATTCATATGGTTCCCTTTTGTTAGTTGAGGGAACATCATTGTCCACGTGCATAAAATGATGTTGGTATGTTGCTAAAATAAGGATAAGAGTGGATAGACAAGGCAACTATAGATTTGGAATTGGTGCATTTATGAGAAGTTAGGGTTGCAACAATATGTGACTAGATGAGAAGTTGAATGGATCATGCTCCTGGATGGGGGGGGGGGGGGGGGTGGAGAGAGAAGAGGTCCTTAAAAGAGATAAATGAACTTAGAGATGAGTACCTCTTTTCCTTTGACGGTGTGTTTCTAAGTAGCAAAAAATACAAACTTTGAAAGACATGGAGTTTTCAGTCCACACATTAAAGTATGGGGAGAGATAAGAGGGGATTTTGGTGGGGGATGGGGGGGGGGGGGGTGGGGGTGGAAGAGGTCCTTAAAAGAGATAAATGAACTTAGAGATGAGTGCCTCTTTTCCTTTGACGGTGTGTTTCTAAATAGCAAAAAATACAAACTTTGAAGGACATGGAGTTTTCAGTCCACACATTGAAGTATGGGGAGAGATACAAGGGGATTTCCTTTGGGGCGTTATGGAAGGAAATAATTACAACAAAGTATGGTGATGAAGAGGGGGGTTGTTTCACTAAACAAGTAGTGGAGGCACATGGTTTTGGGGTGTGGAACCTGATTAGAAGAGGTGTTGAGAATTTCTTGTTCAGGGTGCAGTTTGATATCGAGGAGGGATTGAGAATGAAATTTTACAAGGATGCCTGGTGTTGTGATGAGCCTTTAAAAAGGAAATTTTTGCCTTGTTCAATATAGCGAAGAGTGAGGATGATTTAGTCGTCGATTGTGTGGACATGGTGGCAGATAATTTAGTATGGAGTCCTAACTTTCGTAGTGACATTCATGATTAAGGAGATGGAGCTTATGGAGATGGTTGATAGATTCAAGGTGATTCAATGAATGAAAGATGAGATGGTGTGAAAAATGAATAGTTGCATGAAATTTATTGTTAATTTGTTTTGCAAAGACTTGGTGGCTAATGAAGTTGATTACTTCCCTTGGAAACTGGTATGGAAATGTGGGGTGCCTTCGAATGTTGCATTTTTTGCGTTGGTGGCAGCTGGGGGAGGGATATTGACTATGGATAATCTCCAAAGGAGAGGCTTCCATTTAGCTTGCCATTGTTGTATACGCAAGGGAGGCTAAGGAGTAGGTGGATCATCTCCTCTTACATCGAAAATTTACAAGGGATGCTTGAGATTTGATTGTCTCTTTTTGGATGTAATTGGGTGATGCCCAGAAATATAATGGAGATACTTTTGAGTTCTAGATATAGCAAAATGAGTAAGAAGGCGAAAGTTGTTTGGAGAATGGCTCCCCTTCGTCTCATTTGGAGTGTATGAGGAGAAAGGAAATAGAAGGATATTTTATGAATCCAGACTATCATTCACATGCTTCAAGGGTAGATTTTTAAGTTTTTGTTTTTCTTGAGTTAAAGAGCGATTTTTGTTGTATTTAGATCAACATTTTGAAACCAGACCGTTGGACAAACCCGAAATAGGACCGGCTCACGGGTCACTGATTCAACCGTCAGGTGAACCGGAATCAAACTGTGATGCCATAAATATATTTATTATTAATATTAATAAATGATAAAATTATTAAAAAAATGATAAAATCCTATTTATTTTCTTAAAATTTATAGTTTAAATATGTGCCTGAGCATTACGATGTCTTTATTGGCTTCTGCCTTTTATCATCCAACACATGTTTTGAAAGCCCTCCACACAGGTGTCCTACCTTAAAAGTCCTTCCACTCAAGTGTCCTCCTTACCTAGCATTTCCTTCACCATTAGAATTCAAAATTAGGACAACTTCTTTTATTGATTTGTTCACGGGCTGGTGTCACTCATCTGTCCTCAGTTACTTTCCATATGGTTTTCCCTTTTGGGTATAACTTCTTATGGTTATAATAGAAGAATAAAGAAAAAAGAATCAGGGTAAAGCAAAGAGATACAATGGAAATAGAGAACAAGTCAAGCACCGTGAAATGCAAGCGATAGCTGGTAAGATAGCTGCTGGAACTTCAGCCAAGAAAATTTCCCAGCTCTAATCAATAATGAACCCCTTAGGAAAGCCATAGCCATTTGTGAGAAATTTCATAATGATCTTATAGGAAATGGAAATCTAAGAAAGGATGGCAAGGAACTTAGTTCATCAATAGAACAAGAGGTGGCGATAGAAGACTGCTTTAAGGGTGGCGCATGGAATAGTACAGGAACCTGCAGATACATGGATAGGAAATCCCTTTGTCTAGAAATATAAACCTTGAAAAGGATGGTGTCAACTCTATCCTAGTACAGGTGAGACTACCAAGCCTTAATCTTCATCCATGGACTCCTATTCAGCTGGGAAGAATGGCCAGTGTTATTGGAAATCCTCTTTTCATAGATAAATTGACTGCAAAAAGAGAATGACTCTCTTATGTCTGCATATAAACAAATTGCCTACAAAAATCCCTATAAGGGGTTCTGATGGTGTGACTTTATGAAAAAAAAAACGTTGAATATGAGTAGAAACCCCAAGTCTGTGGGGATTGCAAACTGTTTGGCCACAATGAAAATACCTGTCCTAAAAAGGCTAAGCTAAAGAAACAAAGGTATTAGAGAACCTAGCAGAAATGAAAATTTGCCTAGTCCTAGTGGAACTAAACCTGTGGATGTCTCTACTTCAAAATTCTTTTGCCTCTTTTGTTTATGGTAAAAACAGCCAGAGTCAAAGGAGACTATTGTGGAAGGAAATTGAGTATCATGCTTCTCTAGCTCTTCATCAACAATGGTTCTTGATTGGGGACTTTAATGTTGTTAAAAACTGCAATGATAAAAGCGGAGATTAGAGATATGAAAAATACTGATCACTTCAATATCACAATATCCAACTATATAAAAACAAAATAAAAGTAAAACATACTAATATAAATATAAAATTTACAACTATAATATTAATTATATAATATAACCAACATATAATTTTTTCCACTTGAAATACATGAAGCTTAAATTCAAAATTATTAGTACTATTTTTTTCTCACATGGACTGCATAAAAGTGAATCTGAAATCTAATTATTTTTTTTTGTTTATAATTACTCTTTTTATCTTTGTCATTTATTATTTATGTAGCATTGACTAATGATAAATATATTACTCCTACTTTTCTTTGTAACATTTTTATGAAATTAATGTGGAACAAATTGATGATAAGAACGCATATATACTAATAACTATTTTCTTACCATCCCGAGCTCGCAGGTGCGAATCTCCTCACCAACACAAAAAATGCTTGGGGGCCACTACACACAAGCCTTATGAAAGAAAGCACACAGGCTGGTGGGGGGCTGTAGGAACATAGTCTGGTGCGCACAAGCTGATTCAGGATTTCCTGCATTACCAAAACAATAATAATAAACTTTTCTTAAGGGTTGAATGTTGCAGCATGATTTGTCCCTTAGTACGATTGATGGTTGGACCAATTTAAAAAAAGGTATGATGATCACACTTGGTAATCAGTTTTCATACCACACATTTATACTTATAGCTTGAGTTGGTAAGTTTGTAAATACTTTGACCATGTATGGTCTTATGTCACTTAAGATGTAATGAATTGCATGAATGGTTAGGACTTGTATCTCTGGTATAAGTATATAGTTTGTTCCCTACTCTCGTCGATTAGTTTGTAGTCTCCTCATTAGGCTTAACAACAATAAAGTCGAGGAGAAAGTAGAAGTCCTTCCCATTTCCTAACAGAAAAAAAGAAAGATTGACCACATATTCTTGAAGACTACTAACATACCATACAGGTTCACACGTCCAATTTAGCAAAATATTTCTGAGTATTGGTATCTTTACATGAAAAATATTATAGTTGGTATTAAAGTGACATGTTTAGAACTTGCAGAGGCATATTCTGATTTTAGCTACTTTTGTTTGTTCTACTTAAACAACAACAGTGATAAGAAAAACTTATACAGGTATTCATGAATTGTTAGTTTTTGTTTCTGTGTTTCTTCATCATGAATCAACATTAGTAGAGTGTTTCAGCTTTCATTCCCAAATTCTAGATTTAGCATCAAGTTTTTTTTTTTTTTTCCACACGAGACAAAAGTTACAAAGGATAAGTTTGCAACAAGAATTCCACAATTATCAAATAAATTAAAGCTAATATCTCTCTTTTGCCAAGGATAGTGCTAAAATCTTTCAAATATATAGTAGTCAAAAGGAAGAAGTTCATCTTCTAGACAAATTTTTAAATGGAAAATTGGGATAAAAGGAATTTTTCCTCCCAAATATATAATCTTCTATAATTTTATTCTCCCAGTAAACAAACACAGCCTATATAAACAAATTTTTATATATAATAGAATAAAAAGATAGATTAACATGTAAAAACCACAACAAATCACATATCTATTGTCTAACTATATATGCACACTACACGCAAAATGCACGCTTATAGTAGCAAAAGAGAAAATTCAAAACAAGTCTGTTCACTCAAAAACTAATAATAATAATAAGTTGTTTCGTATAATTGTAAAATATCTATATATAAAAAAATATCATTACCTAATCCCGCTTGAAAAAGTAAACTAAAAATAGTATTATTTTTGTTCAGAATAATTACTTTCTGTCTCAAACTCTCTCATACTTTACATCCTTACTTTTTATCAACAAAATTATAATAAGTATCCATTACATAGATAAAAATAGTAAAAGGCAAAATAAGTATTGATTGCAAGTCTTATAGATAGACATCCATAATAAGAAAAACTTCAAGTTCAGTCATTTATTACATAACCATACAAAGAGAAACGGACTTAGCTTAATTCATCGATCGCTTTTGTCCTTCCAAACACAATGTGAAGCCTTTGAAGGTAACGAAATGGATCATTCATCGTCAAGCATCACCTCAGCCACTCCACAGTTGAAGATAGTGCACATTCATTTAAATTATAGAAAATTGTTATATATACAAATTATGTATCCAGTATCTTAAAGAAAACGAAAGTGAAAGGAAAAAAAATGTTTAGTTCAAAGTAGTAATTGCAACTTGCATCACCAGTCTCTCCTACTATATCAGTGTGTTATTCCAACCAAATCCTACATGCAAAGAAGAAATTAATTCTCCTAATATATTAAATTACATACACCATAATTCTCCTACTTCTGATTCTGATTCCAACTAAAACATACACCATAATTCTCCTAATATATTAAATTACATAAAAGATTAAGAAGAAATTAATAGCAGCTGCCTAAACACTTTGGGAGATGAAAAGACTTCTGAGAAGACTTAAACATGAAACTCCCATACTTTTGAAAATTACAAATTAATTTCTAACACCCCCTCTTAATTTATGATTTTCAGTTGCATCTTGAATTGCTCAAATTTTTCAGAAGCTATAGCCTTGGTAAGCATATCAGCAGGCTGATCATTGGTGTTGACAAACTCCAAACAAATTTCACCTTTGTTCACCAAATTTTGAATAAAATGGTGCCGAAGCTCAATATGTTTTGATCTAGCATGAAATACTGGATTTTTGGTCATTGCTATGGCTGACATATTGTCACAGTAGATGATTGTAGGCTCCTCATTCTCTTGTTGCAAATCAGCCAAAATTCTTCGTAACCAGACAGCTTCACATGCTGCATCTGTTGCAGCAATATATTCTACTTCTGCTGATGATAATGCAATGGTCCTTTGCTTTCTTGAACTCCATGAGATCACCTTTGAACCCAAGCAGAACAAATAACCTGATGTGCTCTTTCGGTCATCAAGAGAACCTGCCCAATCACTGTCAGTGAAACCTATAATTTTGTTGTCTCCTTCTTTCACATACTTGAGCCCAAGCTTTGCTGCAGCAAAATGAATCTTACTTGGCTTTTTCATGAATCTAGAAATGACATTAACAGAGTTAACAATATCAGGTCTTGTATTTGTGAGATAAATCAAAGAGCCAACCAGGCTTCGAAAAACTTTTGAATCAATCTGACCTGCTCCATCACTCTGCTGCAATTTCTCATTAAGAGACATAGGAGTAGCCACTGGCTTGCATTTTTCCATGTGGAATTTCTTCAACAAATCCTCAACATACTTTTCTTGAGAGATAAAAATCTCTTCTTGTGATTGCTTCACTTGAATCCTAAGAAAGTATTTCATTATTCCGAAATCTGTCATTTCATATTCTTTCATCATGGCCTTCTTGAAATCCTCCAGCATTCTTGGATTTGTGCCGGTGTAGATCAGGTCATCAACATATAAACAAACAGCAAGAAAATCTGTACCTTCTTTCTTCACATAAAGTGATGGTTCACTTGGACTTCTTTCAAAACCTTTTTTATGAAAGTAGCAATCAATCTTGTTGTTCCAAGCTCTAGGAGCTTATTTTAAGCCGTAGAGAGCCTTTTTAAACCGATAAACCTTTTTTTCCTTTCCTTTGACTACATATCCTTGAGGCTGCTCCTCGTACACCTCTTCATTCAATTCACCATTTAGAAATGCAAATTTTACATCAAGCTGAAATACTTTCAGCTCCAGTTGGGATGCAATGGCAAGAATAAGTCTTATGGTTTCCATGCAAGCAATAGGAGCGAAAGTTTCAGTAAAATCAACTCCAGGCTATTGTGAATAGCCTTTTGCTACAAGCCGAGATTTATGCTTTTGGATGCTTCCATCTTCTTGATACTTTGTTTTGTAAATCCACTTTAACCCAATCACATCTCTTCCATTCGGCAAATCAACAAGTTCCCATGTATGGTTTTTCTCAATATTGGCCATTTCTTCATTCATAGCTTTTGTCCATACTTCTTCTTTTGCAGCTTCTTCAAAATTTTGTGGTTCATAAGCAAAGAAAACAACATCACAAGACTGATAAAAATCAGTTAAAGGTCGAACCTTCCTTGGCGGAGATTCTGATTTTGAAGAAACCTCTTCTGATGAGGATGAGCCTAAAAGTCTTGATGGGCTAGCTGCTGGACTTGAACTGGAACTTGTGTTTTGACTTGCTGATAGATGGGAATTTCCATGAAATGTTGCTGGTTCAGGAATCTCAAATGATTTTGGTGCTGATGATGAATCCTCATCCCATTTCCATGCTGTCATCTCATCAAAAACAACATCTTTTGACATTATGTAGTGATTTTTCTTTGGGTTAAAGAGTCGATAATCCTTTGATTCATCACTGTAGCCAATGAAGATAAATTTTTCCCTCTTTTCATCAAACTTTTCCCGCTCTTGAGGTGGAATAAGAGCATATGCAATACACCCTAAGACTCTAAGTTGATTGACCTGCGGCTTTTGCTTGTTCCACGCTTCAAATGGAGTCTTGTTTCGAACTGCCTTTGTTGGAGATCGATTGAGAATATACACTGCTGAATTTACAGCTTCAGCCCAGAATTTATTCAGAAGTCCTTTTCCTTGAAGCATGCTCCTTGCCATTTCTACAAATGTTCGATTTTTCCTTTCCGCCATGCCATTTTGCTAGGGTGTGTGCCGAATTGTGAACTGCCTTTGAATTCCATTTTCCCTGCAGTAAGAGAGAAAAGGCTTGTAGATAAACTCTCCTCCGCGATTAGTTCTGAGCATCTTTAATTTGTGGCCGCTTTGTCTTTCTACAAGAGCTTGAAACTGAAGAAAAATGGAGAAAGCTTCTGATTTTTTGCTAAGAAAATACACCCACATCATTCTGGTATGGTCATCAACAAAGAGAATAAAAAATCTTCTATTGTTTAAAGATGGAGTCCTGTTTGGTCCACATATATCAGCATGCATCAGCTCCAAAGGACTATGAGCTTTCCCTGAAGTTTTTGGAAATGGAAGTCGATGCATTTTTCCAAAAATACAACCTTCACAAATTCTTTCTTTCTTTTCCATGGAAGGAAGACCAATTACCGTGTTCTTTTGTTTTAACAAAAAAAGACCTTTATCATTTAAATGGCCACATCTCAAATGCCAAATATAGGATTTATCAAGACTTTCAAATTTGAGAACAACTTGGTCACTTAAGGAAGCACCTAGAGGAAAAACTCTGTTTGAAGTCATATCTACTTTTGCCACTGTTGTACTATTCTTTTTATCAAAGATTAGACATTCCTCACCATCAAAGACTAATTTGTAGCCTTTTTGTATCATTTGTCCAACACTTAGGAGATTTTGAGTTAAGCATGGAACATATAGAACATCATGAATAAACTTTTCTTTACCTCCCTTTGTGAGAATAGAGACAATTCTTTTTCCTTAAACATTTTTTAGTTTCCCATCTCCAAGCTTTACTTGAGATGAGTAATTGCCATCTAGCTCCACAAAGATTTCTTGATTTCCTGTCATATGGTTGCTACAGCCACTATCCAAGTACCAAACATTTTGTGAGTTGTGCTCAACATTCATGCAAGAATAAAATAATTGTTTTGCAGCATCTTCCTTTGTGAAATTTGCTTCACCTGTTTCCTTTTTATCTTTATCTTGGTACCAACAATCTCTTTGGGAATGATTTGGTACTTTTCATTTAGTGCACTTCCATCTACAATCTTTAGATTCATGACCAGGCTTCTTACAAACATAACAATGGGAATTAGAGTTACCAGATCTTTGCTGAAAATTGCTCTTCTTCCTCTGCCTCTGCCACGGCCTGAGTTCTGGTTCCCACGACCTCTTCCATATAGTCCCCTTCTTTGAGATGAGCCCCCTTTTTGATCTTGCTCTGGTTTGAAAAATTTCTTCTTTGATATGTTGACTGTAGATTGAAATGCCTGCTCCAAAGATTGGCTTGAAAACCTGCTCATTCTTTTCTCATGAGTCTCAAGAGACCCCATTAGTTCATACATGGAGAGTTTTGATAAATCTTTAGATTCTTCAATTGCTGGAACGACATGTTCAAATTTTTGTGTCAAACTTCTAAGAATCTTTTCAACAACTTTTTTCTCCAAAATAGTGTCACCGCAGCTTCGAATTTGATTAACTATTTCAGATACTCTAGAAAAATAATCTTTGATACTTTCACTTTCCTTCATCAACAAATTATCAAAATCTGTCCATAATGTTTGAAGCTTAATAGAGATGGCTTTGTCATTCCCTTGAAACTCTCCATTTGCATGAATTTCCCACGCTTCTTTTGCTTTCATCACTCTAAAAATTCTAGGAAAGATGGATTTACTTACCCCTTGATGTAACAATCTCAGGGAACTTGCATCCTTCTGTATGTTCTTCTTGTGTTGCTTTTTCTGTGCTTGTGTCCAAGTTGAAGGGTCACCAGGTGGTTCTTTCCAGCCATCTTCAATTATATCCCACAGATCTTGAGAAATAAAGATAGTCTGCATTTGAGAGCTCCAATAATCATAACTTCCACCATCAAATATTGGAACTTGATTTGGAGAATATGCAAACAACATGGTTGAGGAACCTACAGCCATGTGGACTCAAGAGAGGGCAGTCAAGGTATAAGAAATATATGAAATAGGGACTGGAGAGAAATGCTCTGATACCAAAATTTGTTAGGGCAGACTTGAAGCAAAGTGGACAAAACAATGAGAAAAACAGAGTATTTTGATACAGAACAGAGTTAAGGGAAGTTTTTGGAGCTTCATGTCACGGGCTTAATATTTTAAGCACGCATGCGGCACTTAGCTACTCACAACTCGGCTTGTAGTGCTAAGTCAGCCTACCTAGCTAGCACACTTGGGCTTGTGGCTAGAGAAAAGAAAAACTAGAGAACAAGAAGGCTTGAGTAAAGAAAGCTTGTATTGCTCAAGTAAGAGATACAACTTGCTTGGTTGGTGGAGAAATGAAGTGCCACCCCTTTATATAGGCCCTTGGCCTTACAATCAATGGCTAGGATTAATCTGATCTAAGGGTTATAGTAGTGGGTCTGGAATGTTCCTTAAGGGATCATTCTAGAATCCTTAAAAAGTCAACATTCTAGAATACTCCTAAGACTATTCTTTATACAAAGATTATCTCTAAGTCTCTAGAATATTCTACTTGTATTTACATGACTCTAATATACAAGAAGACTCTAGAGCATTCCGCACTCCATGAGAATGTCCTAGGTCACTCTGGAATTCTCTAGATGCCCAGCCTTGTAGACATGCCATGCAGTGTGGATGCTTCTTGTAAGTGTCAGCATGGCGCCCATGTGTAGCGCTTGCGTGGCGTTCATGTGGCGTAACCTTTGTCCCTTTTGGCAGGGCGTGACATTCTCCCCCACCTAAGCTTGCGATATCCTCGGTGCGTATTCGTCCTTGGGTTGATGACTGGCCCTTGGAGTGCGCCTTCGTGCTCCAAGTTGGCTTAACCTCTTTTGATCGTTTCTTCCTTTTAGTCCGCTTCTTTGTTTTCTTGAGGTCCGATGTTTGTGGTCCTTCATGGAGTAAAAGTTGTATGGCAGACATGGTCTTGGACAACAATTTTGTTGGAACCATGCATACATTTCCTCCTTTTGTGATGCACATAGAGTTGCCGAATGGAAGTGTAATGGCCTTGGCGTTAACAAGGAACTCCATACCAAGAACCGTTGGATAGTCGTCCATAGGCACGACCGAGAAGTCTACGAGTCCATCTCACTTGCCAATGCTAGTACGTGTGCCTCGAGCAATACCATGGATTGGCTTAGCGGTGGAGTTTACGGCTTTTAATAAACCGCCCTCCTTAGTTGCTTTAAGACCAAGTCTTTTGGCTTCCCCTACGGACATAAGGTTATGTGATGCGCCGGTATCTACCAAGGCATGAGTTGTCTTCCCATTGACCTTGGCTTTGACGAACATGAGGCCTTGGCCTTGGGGTGGTGTGGCCTTGACCTTCATGGCTCCAAGTAGTTGCACAACCCAATGCAAGTGTCTTCTTGGCCTTGCTGCTCTTGTTGCTCCTCGTACTCAACTGTCATAGCATTAAAGGTTTTTCTCTTAGGGCAATCTCTCGTCTAATGTGGACCGTCACATAGGAAGCAAGGTTTTTTAGGTAATGACGGTTGATTCTTGCCATCCTTGCCCCTGTCAGACTTGCCCCTACCACTAGATGACTCGTGGTGTCCAGTATGTTTGTCAGCGTCTTGATGCGAGGAGTTGTCCCTATCTCCCCCACCTTTTCCGGCGTTATCCCTCTTATCCTTGGATGGAGAGGGATCTCTTTTGACCACAAAGTTAATTAGTGACTCGGCTTCCGCAATGGTGGTTGCGAGATCTTGCACCCCAACTCGCCTTAACTCGGTCTTAGCCCAAGGTTGCAGGCCATCAAGGAAGTAGAAGAGAGAATATTTATCCGACATATCTTGGATCTCGAGCACAAAGGTGGTGAACTCTTTCACATATTCCTCAATGGTGTCCGAGTGTTTTAGTCGACGGAGTCGGCCACGTGCTTCCTCCTTGGCATTTTCCGAGTAGAATTGCCGTTTGATTTCTCTTCTGAAGTGCTCCCATGTGTCAATGGTGCATATACCCCGTTGGATGTCGACATGCCTTCTACGCCACCATAGCATCGCGGTGTCAATAAGCTAGAGGGTAGCCGTGCGTACCTTGGCGAGCTCATCAGTCATACTAACGACATCAAAACATTGCTCTAAACCCCACAAGAAGTTGTCGAGCTCCCGGGCATTTCTTGAACCAGCATAGCTCTTTGGTTTGGGCACCTCCACCTTGGGCGTTTCTTTAGTGACGACGTTGCCCACAGTGACCGCCCTTTTGCATAGTGCCCAATCATAACGTACCTCCTCCACTTGAGCACGGATAGTGTGAAGTTCCCCATCGATGTACCCACGTAGGCTAGCGAGCTCACCCATGAGTTGATCTCAAAGTGTACGGACTTCCCTCCTGATGGAACCACCCAGCTCATTAATGGAACCCTTCACAGCTTGGTTGAGCTCACCACTTTCCGTCTCTAACCCGTCGAGACGTTGCCCAACTTCCTCCAAGTGTGTGTCCCATAATGAAACGGTGGCCTTTACGTTAGCCAACCGTGACTCAAAGCTGGCCATCAGGTCCTTGGACTTAGCCCGTGTCTTCCCTTAGGTAGGGTTGCGGGGCATCTCTCGACCACGATCTTGTCCTTGGGCTTGCTCCTCTATGTGAGTTGTCTCCGAAGTCGACATGTTGTCCTTCACTCTTTCTATTGCGAACCGCTCGCAACCTAGGCTTTGATACCAACTGTCACAGGCTTAATATTTTAAGCACGCGTGCAGCACTTAGCTACTCACAACTCAGCTTGTAGTGCTAAGTCAGCCTACCTAGCTAGCACACTTGGGCTTGTGGCTAGAGAAGAGAAAGACTAGAGAACAAGACGGCTTGAGTGAAGAAAGCTTGTATTGCTCAAGTAAGAGATACAACTTGTTTGGTTCGTGGAGAAATGAAGTGTCACCCCTTTATATAGGCCCTTGGCCTTACAATTAATGGCTAGGATTAATCTGATCTAAGGGTTATAGTAGTGGGTCTAGAATGTTCCTTAAGGGATCATTCTAGAACCTTTACAAAGTCAACATTCTAGAATACTCCTAAGACTATTCTTTATACAAAGGTTATCTCTAAGTCTCTAGAATATTCTATTTGTATCTACATGACTCTAATATACAAGAAGACTCTAGAGCATTCCGCACTCCATGAGAATGTCCTAGGTCACTCTGGAATTCTCTAGATGCCCACCTTGTAGACATGCCATGCAGTGTGGATGCTTCTTGTAAGTGTCAGCGTGGCGCCTGCGTGGCGTTCATGTGGCGTAACCTTTGTCCCTTTTGGCAGGGCGTGACATGCAGCTCTTCCAATACTTCTGATTCTGATTCCAACTAAAACATACACCACCTAAACACTTTTGGAGATGAAAAGACTTCTGAGAAGACTTAAACATGAAACTTCCAGACTTTTGAAAATTACAAATTAATTTCTAACAATATTAACACTTGCTTCACAATTTAGAGCCAATGTTTCATCCTTTATTATCACATTCATTTGTGGGCACGCAACAATAGAAAGTTGTTTAAGGTTTCCAAGACATTGACATAGTCCTGGCGTGAGTACACTTTTCAAACATCTACAATCATAGATATCCATTATCTTTAGGCTAGCAAAAGTTCCTGGGGCTACAACACCCTTGCAAATTGTCCTCAAATTTCTTAGATTGGAAAGCTTTAGCATTTCCAAGTTGTTAAACTTGTTCTCTCCACTGAATATAACACACTCCATTTGATCACAACCTTTAATACTACACATTTATAGCCGCAAAACACTTGATATGTAGATTGACAATCGATTAATATCATCGCATCTCTCTAATTTTAATTTAGTAGTGGTGTCTGGGAGCAAAATAGGAGCACCGTCAATTAGTAAATTTCCATTGATATATACTCCATGTTGGAAAAAATAGGTTTAAAGCATATTTTTAGACATTTTTGAGCCATAATTAAAATGGGTCCCACACTTTGTTTTAAGTGGGTCTGTATGGAACTGTGTTCTCCTCCGTAAGGAGATTAAGAACATATATTGGATTGCTCAAAATTATTAAGGAGTGAATGAAAAATTACCTCTAAATATCATCACTTGGAAATGATAACAAAGTTTAGAAGCTTGTGTCCCGCATAGGTTAGGAACAAGGCTTGTAAAGAGTTTATATACACTTACCTTGAAGGAGGGCATGGGCCCCCAAGGGGCACCTCAATTTTGTGAAGGGGAGAGGACCTAGCCCAAAGTGGGTCTACCACACACGTGTGCGCCGCCACCACCTCGAACCGGGTCGGGCTTGGGCTTGGGCTTGCTGAGTATATATTTTTTTAGAGAAAATTTATTTAAAATTTTTCAAACCAGAAACACAATCGTTTTGAACATGCGTTTAAGTTACCGTTGGGATTCCGAAACTCTGTCGTTTTAGACGTGCGTATGGTTATCGTTGGGAGTCCAAAACGCTGTCATTTTGGAAGCACAGTTTGACTGAATGAGCGTTTTCTCCATGGACGCAACTATGCCATGAACAGACACGACCCAAGCTTCATTCCTGTACCAAATAGGCATGAGCGAGTCTATAAATAAGACACACTACACAACATTCATCATCAATTCATTACATATCATCTTCATCTTCATTTGAGAGAGAGCTCTGCGTTAAAGTTCTGGTTCGACAGACAACACATTGGAAGTACTTGCCTCTGTGTTGGTTTAGATCATTTTATCTTAGGAGACGTATACTGCCAAGAACTCATAAGCACCATTGAGAGGGCCGTAAATCGTCTTAAGGACATTGTGTCCAACACAAGACTTAATTCACTTTCTGCAATTCCCTGTGTTCTGCTACTATTTACTGGTTCTGTTTTTTCACAAATTTAATTTCTGTTTTAATTTACAAATCTAAGTGTGTAAAACTAAAATACTGATGTACCTTTTCTAACACTCCATTCTTACCCAAGTCTCTATCCCAATTAGGCAAAAAGATCGAGATCGAGTCATGAACGTAAAATTCGAAACTCTGTAGAATATTCCAATTTCTAGATCTGACATACTTCTCGAAAATCCGAGGGGTTTCAAAGTATACTTCAAGAACAACTATAGACTTGGAGTTAATGAGTTCATCAACAAACTCTAACTCACCTTTAATCCGAGTACCAGAGGTGAACAATTCTTCTAAAAGGGTGAGTTTATTTAAGAATCTTGCTAGAAACATTGTCAGATATGTAGCACCAGAAAGGTTTAGTTGTCTAAGGTTACATATATAACATTTCCATCCCTTCAGGGAATGCCATGATTTTAGTACGAGAGAGGTCCAAAACTATTAAGGCGTGGAGCATTGCCAGAGAAGGCAGACTACTTAGCTCCCTACACCAAGATAGCAACAATGCACGTAGATTTCTCAAATTAGAAATGGAGTCAGGGAGGAACTTGATATCAGTATGAGACATATCAATCACTTTGACGCTGTACATGTGAGAGAAAAAAGAATGTGGGATGTTTCCACTAGCAAAAGAGTTATTCTGTAATAACAAAGAAGATAGCTTGGGGGCACATCGGATTTCCTTGAAGGAATTTCAATTTATTACACATCAATTATATCCTCTCTACATCTTCAATCCATTCCTCTTCAAGTGGGGGGTAATCCAGTCCCACCCCTGCTCTAATCATACAACGAGGGCTTGTCTTAGTAATTTCGATAGCCATGTCCCTAATCAAGTCATGCATCTTAACATATTCAAATCCACGAAATTCACCAGCACTCTCTAAAAGACAGGAATCTTTCAAATAATTTAATATCATTTCTCCCTTGCATATTTGATCCTTTATCCTCCCCTCGTCGCCTAGTAGACCCTCCCACATCCAATATTCTATCAACTGTTTGGTATAAATATCACAATCTTCTGGGTATAATGCACTATATAAAAAACATAATCGAGTTGCATCATCTTTCAGTCTATCATAACTAAATCTCAAGCGTGAAAAGACCTTGTCCTCCATGCCTTCTACATTTGCTGCAAAGCCTCCCAAAGCCATTAATGCATTCTGCCCGTCCTCTTTATTCACATTTCTCAAGGCTGCCCCATCAGTAACAAGTGCCAAAGGCAAGCCATCACATTCTTTTGCAATTTTTTGAATTTTAACATCAACTAAAACACTAGAACCAACTTTTTCAACAAATATGTCCCATGATTCTTCCTCAGAAAGTACTTCAACTTCGACTGCTCTCTCTGTTTCCGTGTGTCGACAAACATTTAATTAACCTAGTTGTCAATATTAGCTTGCACCCGTTATCTTTCGTGAGGTTTGGAATTCCAATTTCTTCTAAAGGAAATGATGTCCACAAATCATCTAAAATGAGCACAAACCTCTTCCTCTCCTTCAGTGCATCAAATAATATACCTGCTCTTCTCGTTACATCCTGTTCTTCGGAGAGTGTCTTGAAACCAATGCCTTTTGCAATATCCCCTTGCAATTTCTCAACGTTTGACGCCTTAGATACCGTGACCCAAAAGACATTATCAAATCTCTCTCTGTTCTTTTTCGCTTCTGTGAGTCGGTTATAAATTTCTTTCATGATGGTTGTTTTGCCCACTCCTCCCATTCCGTAAACACCAATCCATCCAACTTCATCTGCTTGGATATAATTCCATATTTCTGCCAAGTATCTGTCAGTATGCACCATTGTTGTTGTAGGCACTATAGAGAACATGTGTTTTATTTGTTTAACGGAGATAAGTATTAAAGATTAAAGTGATTTTACTGGATAAAAACTCAATTCTTAAAAAAAAAAATGATGGATAAACACGAGCTTTGATTTGCATTACCCAATAAAAATTGGTTATCATGTACTATTGAATATTTCAAAACCCACAAAATGTTATGATTTTGTGTCATTTTTAAGATTTGCATTTATAGAGCCCAGGTCAACTTACCAATTAATAGAGTAGTCTCTAGCCTGTGTTTACTTGGATTAACATTATTTGATTTGGAGGATATTGAAAGTTGGTCCAATGAGCTTTTTTAATGTAATATGTAGGTATCCACCCATGAAATGAATTGTTCATGTGAAGAGAATTTGGACTTGCTTATTTAACAAATGATAAGTACAAATTAATATGTAGAGCCTGAATTAATGAGACTATTTGATTTAGAGGGTTTAACTATGCTGCAAAGTCCAAGCTCAATTAGCAGTTGAAGACTACCCATCTATGAAAATTGGCATTTGTGATTATATCTATGAGTGTAGGATCCAAAAATTACTCTGATATCAAATGCAGGATTTAAAATCACTTAGATACCAATTGTTGAACCAAAAAAAAAATAATAATAATAAGCAAAGCGAACAAACTAATATTTTATTGAAAAACAAAACTCACAAACAGTTATTATTTTGGCAATCTCTCACAGCCACATCACACAACCCTCTAATTTTCTTGGCCACCATTCTATTATTTTTATGACACAACTCTATATGACAGAGACCCACATATTTATAATTACACTGACTCTAAGTCCTATACTAATTAGGATATCTAATCCTATACAAATTAGTATATCTTATTTAACTATAATTAGAAAACTTACTCTCATTAGAATATTAGTCCAACTACAATTAGGACTATCCAAAAAGACTCCAAATATTATTACAACTCAATAAACCAAAATAAAAAACTTCCTAAAATTTATGGGCTTGGTTTAATTGGCTAACAATGCCTCCCTTAAACCAAGCTCGCCAAAGTAGCTTCACCAACACCTTTATGAGCAAGAATCTTCAAAGCAATTTTTGTCGCTGTAAGAAGCTTTTGCTATAGCAATCTGGAACAATCATTTATCTTCATATTCACATAGCGGATGTAGTCGAATCTTGTACTTAGCATACAACTTCTCAGCTTGTTTAGCACGATCAAAGAAAAAATCCATACTCATCCATTCAAAATCAAAATCAGTAAAACAATTATCCATGCCAATAATTTTATCATCATAATGATGCAAAGCCTGCTAATATTTTAGAATACAAAAAACTTCCTTTCAAACAAAATCTGTACCAATAAAATTATAAAGATCCAAACCAATATTATAGTACGACAAAAATTTATCAAAACCGATGAAATCACAAATTTCAAACAACTTGGGCTTCTCAATTTTCAAAAATTCTTGAAACTCTAAAAATTCTGGTCCTGTTTGATTATAAATCCAAAAACAGATTTTTTGAAAATCATATTTGAAAACCTGTTTGTTTAGTCAAGTTCGAAAATAAAATCCTGAATATTATTTTAAAAGCATTCTGAATATCTTTTGCATCTCACTTTTCATTTTCAAAAATAATTTGACTACTTTTTATATAACATTTTCAAAACTTTAAAGTAATTATTAAATTGCTTTGTGATCCTGAAAAATATGAAATGATAAAAATAATAATATTTCTATTTAAGTATTAATTGAAAAAAAATGATTACATCTCATTTATTTATGGTTAGAATTGATGACGTTTTATCCATAATTTTTTGGTTATTTATATCTATATTTTTTTGATAATATCTCAATTAAATAAAATAAAATAAAAATAATAATTAATAGATAGATTATAATTTTTTCCCATTTTTGAAAATATCTATTCAAAAATGTTCCTAAAAGACAAGTTTTAAAGAAGAATTGAGTACTTTTTAAAAAATTGTTTTATGTTTTTAAAAAATAAAAATATTAACATAAATTCCTTTAGAAAGGAATTTTTCAAAAATAAAAATTAAAAAAATCTGATAATAGCCTCTCTTTAGGAAACAACTAACATTACTTTTAATTTTAAAATTTTAAATTCATTAAAAAATGAAATTACAAGATAACGCACATGTATTTTTAATTTTTTTTATAATTATTTTTGTTGTTGAAACCACAAAATCTAAAAATAAAAACAAATCCAAGTACACGGGTTTTACAAGAACGCTATTATTTTCATTTTTAAGAACAAAAATACAAAAAAAAATCTCTCTCTGTCTCGCTATCTCTTCAAAAACAGGAAACATAAAAATATTAATATAAATTCTTTTGGAAAGGAATTTAAAAAAATAAATAAATCTGATAATAGTAGCCTCTCTTTAGGAAACAACTAACAGTATTTTTAATTTTTTAAAAATTTAAATTCATTAAAAAATGAAATGAACAGAAAACACACATCTATTTTTATTTTTATTTTTATCGTTTTCATGGTTGAAAACACAAAAATTAAAAACAAAGACAAATCCAAGCAGGCAGGTTTTACAAGAACATTATCATTTTTAAGAACAAAAAAAAGAATGCTCTCTCTCTCTCTCTCTCTCTCTCTCTCTCTCTCTCTCTCTCTCTCTCTCTCTCATTAGAATAGAAAAATAGTGTCAAAACTTCCTAAGCCATGCCCTCTCTCTCTCTCTCTCTCTCTCTCTTCAAAAATAGAAAACATAAAAATATTAACATAAATTCACTTGAAAAGGAATTTTCAAAAAAAAAATTCTGATAATTATAGTCTCTCTTTAAGAAGTCTCTAACAGTAATTTTACTTTCCAAAATTTAAAAATAAAAAGTTATCTTAAAAAATAACTTATCTAAATGCATTTTCATTATTTTTTATCTTAAAAAATATGAAATCAAAATGTTTTTTCATAGTTTTGTTCTCAAAAACTTAAATTTAAATATTATATCCAAACGCATTTTCACAGTTTTTAACTCAAAAATTGAATTCTGATTAGCATAACCAAATGCATTTTCACAGTTTTCAAAAAATCAATTACAAAATTCTGAAACACATTTCAAACACATTTTTCAGAAAATCATATCTGAATCACTATCCAAACGCAGCCTCTGTCTTCACAAAATCAACATGGCTTCGAATAATAAAATTCTCAATACCAATAAATCAACAAACTCTGGATTAGAACGTTCTTCAATCTCACTATGTTTTGATTCCAAAGTGCTTGACAAATCAAACAAAGTAGCAATGCCAAAACTTTCAAAATCTTCAACTGCATCAATACCACAACATGCAAAATTTTCTTCTTTCTCAACAATTAAATTCTCAAACTAAGTAGGCTGAAATAATTCTCCAACATCTCTAAATTCACCAAAAGCAATTTCTAACAAATTCAAATTTTCATCATTATGAGCCAAAGTCAAACTTTCAACCATACAATTATTTTCATCTTCTTCAACTTCCAAAATATTTCTTTCCTCATAACTAATATTTTCTTCCTCAGAAATATTGACGAAGCAGTCAATATCATATGAATCTAAATTCAACACATTATATGAATCATCCCAAATTGAAATGAATTCTGAAAACAATTTGGAACCATCAATCTCTTTATTTTCGTCAAACTTATCTCTTTCAAAATCAACTATCCAATATCTGTTTATGGGAGGTTCATAACCGTTCCGCGGATTATTTTTATATGTCAAAAGAAGATCAAACCAAAACTTATGTGGTGGTGGATAGTTTTGTGTGCAAACAAAAGTATTCTAATGTGCACAGTGTATTGTCTTCTTTATTATCTGGTAGAACCATTTAACTTTTCTCTCATAAAGTTCTTTTGATAAACGCTTCAATGCAATATCCAATACATTAAATACATTACAAATATTAAGATAGAGTGTAACACGATGTAACTACTCATCAATATTCTGACCACATACTCTTAAAATCTCAAACTTTTGTCCTTTAACCAAAACTTTATCCATAATTTCAAATCAACAATTTAGTTAAATCACGTACCTGAGTTTGTCCAAAAACTGATCTCGTCATCCCCTTTTTTCCTTTAATCTGATCAAGCGGCCTCTTTATCGATTAAACCAGAATTTTTTTTTTTGCTTCACAAGTATTTGTACCACCGCAAGATCTTTTTTTTTTATCCAAACAGTCGTCAAATTTCAATTGAACAGCTCTTCAACAAACCACTCAAGCCCTCAACCTTGAGTAACACGAGAATTACAATTCTCTGCAATAATTTAGGAACAATACCAAACTCTAATTTTCTGCAACTTTGATAAGTTACCCAAGATCGTAACTGGCTCTGATAAGTTACCTTAAGATTGTAACTAGCTCTGATACCAAATGTAGGACCCAAAAATTACTCTGATACCAAATGTAGGATTTAAAATCACTTAAATACCAATTGTTGGACCAAAAAAAAAAAAGAGAATAAGCAAAGCGAACAAACTAATATTTTATTGAAAAATAAAACTCACAAACAGTTGTTATTTTAGCAATCTTTCACAGCCACATCACACGGCCCTCTAATTTTCTTAGTCACCACTCTATTATTTTTGTGACACAACTCCATATGACAGAGACCTATATATTTATAATTACACTGACTCTGAGTCCTATACTAATTAGGATATCTAATCCTATACAAATTAGTATATCTTATTTAACTATAATCAGAAAACTAACTCTCATTAAAATATTAGTCCAACTATAATTAGGACTATCCAAAAAGACTCCAAATATTATTAGGACTCAATAAACCAAATTAAGAAACTTCCTAAAATTTATGAGCTTGGTTTAATTTGCTAACAATGAGATTGAAATATTAAGAATTTGGAAAAAGAAAATGCTTCAAATTTGTGGGGTTTCTTGGGTTGACTAATAAACCTTGTATTCTTGATCTTCTCTTAGTTTACTTTGTTCCACTTCACTTTTAAGACACATTAACATGCACATACAAATGGGGGTGTTTCTTTTGGTTGAGCAACAGAAAGCACATAGAACTTACTAAGCCACCTGCCCATTATGTTTATATATATATATATATATATATATATATTTAGATACAAAACCTTCTTTTGTAACATTTACTACCAACCTCATGTATAGTCAACTTTGTGATTAGGCTATTGCAACCTTAAATTTTGCATCTTTTTTCCTACTACCCTTGATGCGCTTTAGGGTTATAATTAATTAAATAAAACTAATTTAATCAATTAACAATTCCATAAAGTAATGCATATAGCCCTAAATTAATTAGACAAGAATCAAGTACTTAAGTGAATTAAACAAATGTTCAAGAAAATTATTTAAATACCAATTCATATCAATTTTACAACCAAGTGCTAAGTTAATGTACAATAATAACAATCACAAAATATAAAGAGCACATCCAAAAATTAAAAGATGTCGATCTTACGTGGGGATTAAAATCAACAACATTGCAAGAGAACAATTACTATGAAATCAACTAGTACAATTAATACTAGACCACTGATTACTAACTTGCTACGATACATTGTAGACTTACACCGATATTCAATCCTCCACGTAGTCCTTTTCGTAATGTTTTTGTCCACCGGATGCGTTTTCCCGGCCCGTTGATATCTTCATAGCAACCACTCTATTCATGATCTAATCTCCTTCAGATCCACGCATGTCAGTGCAATGGTACTAAAAAGTGTTCAAAGATGCTTTCTTAGATGAAAAGTTTTTACAATCACCATTGTAAATGAAGGATTATTTAGAATCCAAATTCTAGAATATTAGAATCAAACTCAAAGGAATCATAGAGTGCCTAAGTGGTCAACAAGAATGCAATGTATATTGTCTAGAATGTAAAACTTGCAACTCTCTATTTTTTCCCTTAAGAAAATCGCACAAAGACTAGTTATAGGTAAACCTAAACCTAAGTTGAATCAGAATAGAAAAACCAATAAGAACCTCCAAAATCATACACGCGTTTGGACAAAGAAGGTTTTATCGTTTGGATGGGACTTTTGTTCGGATGCGATTAACACACCATTCAGATAGGGTAGTTTCTATTTTTTAAATTTTAGGTTAAATTACACTAACCTCCCTTGAAGTTTGATGATATTACACTAAGTACTCCTGTAATTTGAGAAATTACACTAACCTCCCTTGAAGTTTAAGATTTGTACCAGGAATATCCCTTCCGTCACTCAACTGTTAGTTGACCAAACAATTTTAACTGATGTCATCTCATATTTTTTTTAAATACCAATTTTACCCCTATCATCAACAATTTCATTCTCTGCATTCTCTCTCTAAAAGAGTTCACTCTCTCCCTACACACAATCATAAGCACAAGCACAATTACGAACCAAAAAAAAAATCACAACTGATCTCCTCCTCTCTTCCCCCAAAAAGATGATTTCTCTACAACAAATTTTCTATAATGTTGGGTGCTTAGAGTCCACAGTCACCATAGCAAACAAAACCTAACACTACTGTTCTTGATTTCAATAAGATGTATACATATACACACACAAACCTACCATTACCACCAGTGATTTTTTGCAAACCTACCAAAATTTACAAATCTTTCTAACCAAATTAATTCAAGCTAAGCCATAAATTACAAATCCTCACAAATACAAACCCGCCATCATCATCTTGCTCACAAATACACACACACGCACACACACACACACACACACACATATATATATATATATATTCACACACAAATCCACTAGTACCATCACTGATTTTTAACAAACTCACCACAATTTGCAACTACATGAGCATTCTCTCTCTCACCAAATCAATTTAAGAACAACCACAAATTACAAACCTTTACAAATTACAACAAAAAATTCATTCAAGAGTGGGTTTGGAATAGTAGCTTTTGTTGATTTCTTATTTATGTGTGTGTATACACACACTTATGAATAGAAATTAAAAACCCACCCTCATCGTTAATGTCTATATATATATATATATATATACCCTATATACTCAATTTTCCTCTAATCAAATTAATTCAAACCTCCACAGCCACTACCTCGCCCACGAATCCCCTAGCCGCCACGCACCGTGTGGAAACATCTGTGGTGGTCGCCGCTACTGATTCCGACGATGGCAATGGTGGTCTGGGGTGACGACTCATTGGTTGGTTATGAGGCTAAGTTTTGGTTGCCGGTTGCATGGGATTGTGGTGGTACTGTTAAGTTTTGTACTTTGTAGAGAGGATGGCCGATAGTGGGTGTCTTGTGGTCGGTGGCTATGGTGGGTGACGGCTGGTAGTGATGGTGTTTGGTGGAGCAAACAAATGAGGAATGATGGGGGAGAAGTAGAGAAAGGGACAAAATTGCAGAGAGATCGTTTTTTTAACGAAGAAAGGAAGGATTGGGAAAAATGCGAGTTCATCACCGTTAATTTGGGGTTTCAGAGGTATTTCGACGTTCGGAGCGAATCGAAAATACTTGAGATATGGCTCGCCAGACACTGGATCGAGCTTTGGGTATGCGATTATGGTGGAACGGATCTGCTCGTTGAAGTCGTAGCGGCCAATGGTCTCAAGGTCACCAGTGGTCGACGAGGCCAAATAATCCTCGGGCGTAAAAGAGGATGAGTGATACAGGGTTAGGGCAGGGAAATTGAGATAGAGAAGTGACACAGGGTAAAGTAAAATATAAGGGGTAAAATAGTAAATGAACAGATTCGGTTAACGGCATTTAGGGGACAGGTCTGACAGGGGGGACAGTGTTATTTCAGAAAGTATAGGGGAGGTTTCTGCAATTGTTAGAAACCTCAGGGGAGGTAGGTGTAATTATCTCTAAATTTTAATACAATTTTGAATTGTAACACAGTTTAAAAATACAAGTGTCTAAGAAACAAATTAAGACATATTTTAAGTCAATTTTAAGCCTATAGTCAAAACTAAAAAAGTCATAACCTATGTTCAACTAAACATAAGTCTCGAGAAGACTCGTATTATTAGAAAAAATAAACTCACACATATATCTTAAAAATATTCCTAACATGCATGAATGCATGATATGTATGCGCGTTTATAACTTTCTTGTTATAGATATGAAGTATCAAGATTGTGTCAATTCTGTTCATCTTCAAAATTATGAGGTTATAATTCAAGTCCTACATGATCAGTCTTTAAGGAAGTGTGTTGACTAACGTTGTAGTGACAACAAGACTTAATCTAAACTAACAATTATAAACTCAATAAATAATTTTGTAATGAATTGCCAACACATACCATAATAGAAGGAAATTTTACAGCCATTGTAACTCAAATTTCCTAACAACCTCCCCTTTTGGCAATTTCATGACAAAACATAAGAAGAAATTTTACAAAGATTATCCCATTACATTTTTCTAAAACCAAAAGTCAACTAAGGTTATCCATCAATATTCAAAAATTGGCAAGTGAAGATATATGTTATCTACATTACACAGCTCAACAAATACCATGAGTAGGATCTATGTTATAATAACAAATACCAATGTCACTTAAGTGAAGCAAATAACACCTCAGGGTGTCTCCCCTTTTGATCAAGTGAAAACACATTACTCCCCCTTCAGTAAAGCAAATAAAATCAAAAAAATTTATGGCATCTCCTCATTTTTGTCATAAAATGTTAAGGTAAGCATATAAAGAGAGATAATGGGATAGATTATACCAAAACAGTTAATACAAGACAAATTAAAGCATGTAACAAAAAGTAAATATTCCAAGTAAACCATCAATATGAAATAACAGATATATATAAAAAAATTGTCTTGTGATGTATATGCCAAAAAAAATGGATGTAGGATTAGATACATCAAGGGTAAGAAATAAATACCAGTATCTAATCTAAAACAAAACCTATAGACAACTACTGCATAGTGCATGACCAGTAGAGGGAGAGGGGAGAAGAAAGAGAATAAAGATTAGATAAGAGAAGAAATAGAAAGAAGGAGAGAAGAAATCAAAAAAGAAGAGAAAACAACAGAGATCACAATCTCAGTATTAATATTCAATATTCAATAATTCAAATCTACCTATTCTATTACATCAAAGGCCTTTATATGGGCAAATCCTAATTAAACTTGCCAAAATAAAAATTTTCTAAATAACGTAAATAAACCATAAAATACCATAAGAGCAATTACCAAAATTACTTTAAAATCTTGAAAATAAGAAAGTATAAAATAACTAAAAATAAATTCTAAACCCTAATTTTTATTTTAAATTGGTCACCTAATTCCTTTACATTTCCCATTTGCAAAGTCCAGGTTTGCGTATTCATATTCAATCATCAAAATAGCATTACTTGTAGGCAGGGAGTGTTCCTCTCGTCCTACATTATTTGATATTAGAGGAAATGATCTCACCTTTAACGATCTAAATATTCTTTTCAAGGTTGTGTGGTGTCTAAGAATAGCTTATTCAACATGAAGATTAAATTGATGTTATTGCTTTTGATCATGGAGCATAGCAAACGAAGAGGAGGATACTTTATTCTTTTCATTTTGAGGTGTACTCTAGCAGTCCCATAGTTCGGCCATCCATTGTTTGATCATAACGTTGAAGCTCTAACCTTTGTTGCACTTTCTATATATCCTATAGTCATGGTTTGTACGGCAGAATAGGCATTTAAAAAATGTTTATTCTAACTTTTTCATTATTTATTCTTCTTTAGTATGTTCAAAAATGCCTATTCCAAGCATTTCATTAAAAATCATTCTAAGCATTCTTTTAATCCCTATTCCATTCCATAGAATACCATGGAATGATCATTTTATTCTTGTATACCAAACACGACTTCAGGGTATCGAGTTCTGTTGGAAATGTCTGAATAATAAGAGTCTTAAAAGGTACAAGTCCTTTGACTTTGGAATAGTTTTTAATGGAATAGACATTACCAATTATACTAAATAAGAATAAGGAATGAAAAAATTAGAGTAGGTACCGTACCAAACATAACGTAAGAATTTATAATTTTACCACCTGCAACCTTTCAGCCCCCAACTTTAAACAAAAAAGAAACCCCCTATCTGCTGTCCTAGGCCATCTCCTCTTCATCATTCTTCTCAAATTCTTTGGGACAACCCTCCCAACCATACGATGATCGAGCAAAAATAAAATCAATGATTGCCTGTCCCTAGAAAGTAGTCACAGTTTAATTTCCCTTGGTATCTATTCAATGTGTTAGTAAAATTACCCTCAAAATATAGTCCCATCATCTTAGAACTCTCTGATTCTAATGCATCTTTGTATTTTTTATACTAAGTAAATTATGTTCTCAACTGAAACCATGTCAAAGCATATTCTGTGGCTTCTTCTTGTACATACGAACTATTAACCAGTTCATTAGCAAATTATGCTATCCCTCTAAATTTTAGCAAAATTGAACTTTACAATGTCAGCAATTTGGTTCCATCATAAAAGCTTGTCACTTTTTGTGCATTTCTTTACAGTAAACAGAGTTACTCCTGTTTTAATTGCTTTTGTTGTGCATGTTGAGGGCTACTTCAGTACCCTAGAAAACAGGGACGAGGCTAGCTTGGGACGAGGGGGACAATATCCCAAACCCCCCCCCCCCCCCCTCAATTTTTTTTTTTATACTCTTTAATTTATATTTTTGCCTCCCAAGTTTAAACTTTTCCATACTTTACCCTTATTTTAATTTGATCCTTTAAAAAAACTTTCTTTAACTTTTTGAATTTTTTTGTATAGTCCAAGATTTTTCATGGTCTCTTTTTTACTACAATTCTTGTCTAATTTATAAATTCTTTTATATTAATAAATTTATTTATCTATAAAAAAAATATTATCAATTATTTTTATTTTTTATATTTTAATAATTTTTAAATTTATGATCAATATTTAATAAAAAAAATTTTCCCTCCAACTAAAATCCTGACCGCATCCCTGCTAGAAAAGATCTGCCATCTAAAAGTATGAGGGTCACACTTAAAACAATTGTCTAGAGCAATGAATCTACTAACATTGTTAAACTTACAGTTTTTTTCCCCTTCATTCTATTATATAGTTTTATGTTCACTTGCTAATGCAGAAGCAGCATTTTGGCTTTGCCGCTCTTTTGGGGCAAAGTTCCTTCCAATCACTTTCTGCAATGGTTGACAGAGATGCACTTTATTTTATCAAAAAATACAACTTGGTCACATTTGTAAATTGTAATAGAATTGAGATGTATAGACTATTAGACTGCCCCACCTAGATCATATTCTTTTGTGTTTCCAACTAGTTTACAAGTATCTTATATTATTGGTAGATTGCCATATTGCAAAGGAAAAATTATTTTATAAGTCTGTCATATGCATGTGATAATTTTTATAATTTTAGCATAATAATAGATTTTACTTGAATCTTACAAAATACTAAAATTACGTGGCTCATGGAATAATTTCACATTGGAAAGGGGGTTATATTAAACATGTTTTTATCACATGGAAAGTTTAACAAACTTTTCTTAAATATATAAATAAGTACAAATTTTACAAAGTAACTTATGGAAAAAAGAGTAAAAATGGTGAAAATGATCCAGTAATACATATTATAACGCAATACGCACATGTAGACACTTGGCACCGATCAGAATTGTACAATAATTTTCATTTGAGTTTTTTTTTTTTTCAAGAATAAATGAATTTTTTAATCCTAAATGACACGATCGAATTCAAATTGAACAGTCATACATAGGAAACAATACCATTTCGAATTAAGCAAACACATTGTATTATAAAGATGCCTTTTATATAAGCAACCATGAGTTCATCCATAAATTTATTTCACCCTCAAATCCCTCATATTTTTATTCTAATTGATTCCTTCAAGTCGAATATTCAATAAAAAATTCTATAGAAAATCTACAGAATTGTTGTATGAAAATTGGTGACTATGTTGTATCTTAGAGGTGCGTTGCTTGAACCTAGTTGCAGACATATTATTTTGTGACCTTGATTAAATGAGGGTAAACCATAATTTCACAACATTTCAAAAACATTTTGGTCATTTCTACTGCATATTTCGATAAACTTCTTAATTAGGGTTAATTTCGTTATTTTTAATGAATTACTAAGATATTTTTCACCCAGAGAATATATTGGTAATTTCTCACACAATTTAGTCCCTAAGAGTAGTTTGATCATTTTTACACATTTTGTTCCCCAAAGGCATTCTTGTAATTTTGCATTACTTTTGGTCCTTAAGGTCACTCTTGGAGCAAGAATTAAATTAATTGAGAATAGACAAGAACTAAAGAGTCCATCAGAATTGGAAATGACATATATGACTATAAATGAGTCGAGTCAAGTCGAATCAAGTAATGGGTTATTCAAGCTTGATTTGTTAAAATAAACAAATTTCAAATTATGTTCAAACTCGATTTATTAATTTTTGAGTCGATCTTGAACGAACCTTTAATCGAACCGACATTCGTTAAAATAAATGAATTTCAATTTGTGTTCAAGCTCGACTTGTTAATTTTTTGAGTCGATCTTGAACGAACTTCTAATTGAACCAACTGCAAGTAGGTTGACTTTTTATATAGTATTTGACTATTTTTGGCTTAACGAGCCAAACTCAATAAATTAATGAGTCTCAAAATATGTTCTAACTTAATTTATTTATCTTGTGAACTAATATCAAATGAACTTCTAATTGAATTGAGCTCGAATAACTCAGCTTGTTTTACAGTCCTGTTGTCGTAGTCCACATTAGTATAGAATCTAGAGATTGTTTTCCAAATTTTGTTTGAGTGGAACTTCGGAAATTGAATTCTAACATATTGGCTTATGGGTATAAGATGAACTATGAAATGGTTCACCATTAGTCACAGATCAAGGGTTCCATTTGAAGGAGATTTTTTTGATCGATCAATTTGGTTATGTATCTTCTTGGGCAGGAATTGAGTAGACTCCATTGTGGTCTAGTTATGGGGGTAGCACTGGCACGTTAGCAATAAAAGGGAAAACAGAAACTGTTTCCTTTCCATTGGCACAGAAATGGAATCAAAGGAGAATATTTTTGGTCAACTAATTATAAGGGGGAAGAAAGTATATTTGAAAACAAGCTGTAGAATAATCATTGAGACGGAGGAAGGAGATTAATTAAAGAAGATGACAAGATTAGAACTTGCAAAACGCAAAGGATGATATATATATATATATATATATATATACGGTTTTTGTTGGATATCCTCACCAACTTTGCAGGGTTTTGCTTCTCTCTCTTCTTATATATATATATATATATATAACGCAGTCCACAGGCACAATTTAGTTAAACTTATGCTAGTGATGTCTCTAATCTAGAACCAAGATAGTGCCATTCTTTCAATGGAATTACATAATTACCCTTAATTAAGTTGCGGTAATTAATAGTTTTATTTTATATATATATAGTCCATAGGCACAATTTAGTTAAACTTATGCTAGTGATGTCTCTAATCTAGAACCAAGATAGTGCCATTCTTTCAATGGAATTACATAATTACCCTTAATTACGTCACGGTAATTAGTAGTTCTATTATATAAAAAATGCTATGCTTTTCTATGACACTATACAATAGAATCACATTATTTATATAATTTAAAGAATTTTGTCAATAATACGATATCACATTATTTGAAATATAATTTTGAGAAAATAACATTACTCTTAAAATATATATATATATATGGCTTTTAATGGATAACCTTACCAACTTTACAAGGTTTATACATAGTCCAAAGACACAATTTAGTTAAACTTACGATATTTCTGATCTCGAAACAAGAAAGTGTCCACTCTTTCAATGGAATTATATAATTATGCTTAATAAAATACAGTTATTAATAGTTATATTATAACTATAAGATTTCAATAAGTAGGAGTTACTGCTTTTATTGTAACTACAGTATTATATAAATAAAAGTCACAATTTTTATTCTAAGTAAAATACTCTCTCTCTCTCTCTCTCTCTCTCTCTCTCTCTCTCTCTCTCTCTCTCTCTCTCTCTCTCTCTCTTCTAAGGATAAATCAGTAAGGGAATATCTTGGGCCAACTAACGTGCACCAGACTAAATCTTCCTCTTTGTGACAATCAAATTCACTTTTTTATTTCTAGTTGGCAATGATCGGTGCAGAAGAAACTCGAAAACTTGAAACGTTTGAATTTTATCATAAAGTTTTTACTGCTCGGCCACACTAATCAATGACGATTGCATAATTTCCTATATAGAGGTGGACCCTCTACCAAAAGGGGAGGGCAAATAGGATTTGTTTTTTTTTTTTTATAATTATTTGTTTGGAATATTTTATCATTAATTAAATTAGGAAGGCAATGTTGATTAGCAATTCTGATTTTGGGATAATCAAACATATGTAAAGGGATTCATGAAACAAATGCAAATATATATATATATATATATGTGTATGTGTGTGTGTGTAAATAAAGGATTACTTAGTAAAAAAATTTTGAATGAATTTATTAATCTTCAAATCTTATATTGTGATTGTCAAGAAAAGATTCCTTGATTTCTATTGCATGTAAATAAATGAAGGATACATAAGCACACAAAAAAAAATGAGTCTCATTATCTATTTTACTTATGTATTCATTTTTCATGATTGCCACTTTGGGCTACCTTCATATGCCTCACTTGGAAAGGTTGTGTTCATGCACCTAGTATCGAAGAATGAAGAGCTCATTGTGGTTGTTGCATTATGATAACAATGTTTCAATGCAGCACTTTGAAGGGTCAACATGCAATCTAAGGTCATATCAATAAAAATCTTACCTCTTTGTTGAAAAGAGTGATCAGCAATTCGTACAAAGTATTGACATATGATTAAACCAAAAATCTAAATCCATCCATTTCAACACTTCCAATTTCTATGACACTATATGATAGAATCACATTATTTATATAATTTAAAGAATTTTGTCAATAATACACTGTCATATTATTTGAAATATAATTTTGAGAATCATAACATTACTCTTAATATATATATATATATATATGATTTTTAACGGATAACCTCACCAACTTTACAAAGTTTATACACAGTCCAAAGACACAATTTAGTTAAACTTATGATATTTCTGATCTCGAAACAAGATCGTGTCCACTCTTTCAATGGAATTATATAATTATCCTTAATAAATTACGGTTATTAATAGTTATATCATAACTATAAGATTTTAATGAGTAGGAGTTACTGTTTTTATTGTAAATACAGTACTATATAAATAAGAGTCACGATTTTTATTCTAACTATAATATTCCCTCCTTTTTTGTGGATAAATCAGTAAGAGAGTATCTTGAGTCAACTTAGCACCAGACTAAGTCATTCTCTTTATAACAGTCAAACCCAGCCTTTAAGTTCTAACTGCTAATGATCGGCGCAAAAAAAATTCGAGACGCTTGAATTTTATTATTAACATCTTTATCGCTCGGTCACACTAATCAAATTCCTATATAGAGCTGGACCTCTACCAAAAGGTGAGGTCAAATAGGGTTTGCTTTTCTTTATAATTATTTGTTTGGAATATTTTACTATTAATTAAATTAGGAAGGCAATGTTGATTAGCAATTCTGAATTTGGGATAATCAAACATATGTAAAGGGATTCATGAAAAAAATGCAAATATATATATATATATGTGTGTATGTATGTAAATAAAGGATTACTTAATAAAAAAAATTTTGAATGAATTTATTAACCTTCAAATCTTATATTGTGATTGTCGAGAAAAGATTCATTGATTTCTATTGCGTGTAAATAAATGAATGATACATAACCCAAAGAAGAAAAAAAAAAAGTCTCATTATCTATTTTACTTATCTGTCACGCAATTTTTCATGATGTCACTTTGGCCTACCTTCGTATACCTCGGTTGGAAAGGTTGTGTTCATGTACCTAGTATCGATGAATGAAGAGTTCATTGTGGTTGTTGCATTATGATAACAATGTTTCAATGCAGCACTTTGAAGGGTCAACATGCAATCTAAGGTCATATCAACAAAAATCTTACCTCTTTGTTGAAAAGAGTGGTCAGCAATTAGTACAGAGTTTTGACACATGGTTAAACCACAAATCTAAATCCATCCATTTCAATTTTTAAAGATTATGAAAAGCTGAGTTGGAGGGTTAGTGGTTGATTACGAGGTGCTTTACTATGAATATCAATTCTGATTTAGTTTTAGTTTTTGCTTAAAGCCCCACTTGTTGATAACATTTCTAAATAGATGCACAAAAAATTTAGAATTGCCCCTAAAGTTTTCAAAAATTTAAGTTTTGAATCTTTTTTTTTTCAATTTTAATAAAATTATTTCCAAAATTCTATTTCGTCCCTCTAAACATAATTTTTAGATTTTCCATTACATGCATGTAAGGTGCTGCTTATCCTCCAAGGAGTTAAATCATAGTTTCTTTTCTTCTTATTTTTTTAAGGTAAATTATTATGATCTTTTTTAAAAATTTTAATAATTACAAAAACAAATTTAAAGTAAATAACTTATATTTTGTTTTTGATCAAAATTGTTTTAATTAATATTTATTTGAAAATAAAAAAGTTAAAAAAAATTTAGATAAAATTGAAAAATAAATAAAATAAAATAAAACAAAAGAGATATTTTTATCATTTAAGAAAAGAATAGACTACAAGAGAAATATGTATAGTTTGTCAATAAAAATATAAAATAACAGTATAATTTTAAAAACTTTAAAAAATATATTTATAATTTTCAAAAAAAATCCCAAAGAAATAAGTGCAATTTATATTTTCTACGTAGATTATATTTCCGGGAAGGAGAACCTGTCCCAAGAGAAAGATGGGCCCTAGTAATGTAAGACATGGCCCAAGAGAAAGATGGGCCCTAGTATATTTCAAAATTTTGTAATTAATTTTTTAAAAATTGTAAAAATGTATTTGAATATGATAATTTAAATTTTAAAAAATTAAAAAAAATTTGTTTTAAAATGTGTATATCGTATTTTGAAATTAAAAAACTGTTTTTGAAAATATAAGCAAACAAAAAAGGTTTTCAGGCTTCACAGGAATTAGAATGCATCAAGAATGTAAACGATTTTCTTTTGTGGTTGGAGGAGGCTTTCTCTTTTGTTGTTCAATGCCTATAATATAAAGTAGTTGCATTTTGTGAATAAAATTATTGCATAGTTTATTCACAAAATATACACACACACACACACATATATATATATTGATTCTTTTTTGTTTTTGAGTTTTGACAACTCTTCATCATTTTTCTTTTAAAAACACTCAACTCTGAACTAAGTATAAGAAACTTATTTCTATTTGAGTACGTATCTTAATCATAATCTGTCATATATATAATAAAGTAGTTGCATTTTGTGAATAAAATTATTGCATAGTTTATTCTCAAAATATACATACATACATATATATATATATCGATTCTTTTTTGTTTTTGAGTTTTGGCAACTTTCATCATTTTTCTTTGAAAAACACTTAACACTGAACTAAGTAGAAGAAACTTATTTCTATTTGAGTACGTATCTTAATCATAATCTATCATATATATAATATTCAAGTATTCTTTTTATTTTATTAATTTTTTATTTTTAATTAAAACTAAATAATCATATGATATTCATGATGTAATATTATGAATGAATCAAGTTGGTAACACGAATGAAAGTACGAGAAACCTCTTCTTATTTGACTTTTGTTTTTTCGTTTTTTAATTTACATTTTATTGATTAACTTCTTATCCAAAGTTATGAAAATAGGTTGTAAACAATTTGGAAAACTTCAAACTCTAATAAAATGATGCATTTAAAATTTAACAACTTGGACTATTCTAATCTAATGTGGGTGATTAAGTGATCTAAATTGTAAGATTGAAAAGAATTCAAAGCTTGAATGGTAGGGGTATTAATTTTTTACATGACAAGATAATATAACTTAAACACGATATGAAATTAATGGGTTTAAGTTGAGTATAAATAAATTTGGATCATAAACGGGTTAATATATAACACGATTAATATACATGTCATGTTTAGATTTTAATAGTGTCAACCTGTTTAATACGACTTAACACATTTAATTATAAAAAAAATATCATGAGTTAAGGTAATTCATCTTACATGAGAAGTTTATCAAGATTTGAAATTTTTTTTACTTATAAAAGAGGTTTCTATTTTACTTTGGATCATGCCCAAAATTTACTAAACTTGAAAATTATCTCTCTCTCTCTCTCTCTCTCTCTCTCTCTCTTTCTCTCTCTATATATATATATATATATTAATAGATAGGTAATTTTTTATTTTAAAAAATTAAAATAAATGAATTAAGTGTGTCTAAATGTGTAACCTGTTTAATAAATATGTTAGATTTGAGTTTTAAAACTTGAATACGATTAGTTAGTACTATCGAATTAGGATTAACACATTTTTTTTTAATATATATGCATTGACACAATTCAAATTCGACACGATAATACGAATTAACACCCTTAGATGAACACAATACCATGTTTAGTATGCAAAAATAAAATATAAAAAATAAAATAAAATTGGCATGACATGAAATAAGAATTACTCATCTAAAAAAAAATCTAATAAATAAATTTTAATAAAATACTCATTTTATGAAATAAATAATAATAATAACAATAAAAATAAATAATATTCTTGAAATATTCTTTTTCATTATACGTAACATGAGCTATAAATTCAAGAAAATCAAATTCCATGTCTTTGCATTTATTTTTCTTCATCCTTAAGAAAGCATGCACTCATGGGTATATGTCAATAACACCATACAAGTCCAGATTCACAAAGGAAAAAGAAAAAGAAAAAGTAAAAAGAAACATCACATGCTCAAATCAAAACACACAGTTAGAGCGAGAGAGAGAGAGAGAGACAGAACAGAGAGTATCAATGTCAAAGTGCATCTCAACGGGGAGGGAGGGAAGGAAATGGTGAAATGAAGATGAATGTAAAGGAGTCGTAATAATGAGATGAGAAGTGATAGAAAGTCGTACATGCACTGCTCGAGTTAGGAAAAAAGATAATCCAAATGAGATTAGAAAAGATAGTCCAATCCAAAGTCATGGCCCTCCCCACCAAAACCAAGATGAGGCCGACATCACCTTATCTCTTCTTATCCGTCCCAATTCTCCAATCGCGCCCCCACCAAAAATATGTCCTTTCTTTTCGAGTGTACGGAAATGCCTATTTATCTATTTATGAATAATTACACCAATTTTAAAAAATTAATATTAAATTTGGTTGAGCTGAGTACTTGTAAAACTTGTTATTGAATATATTAGAATTTTAATTAAAAAAGATTTTATATGATAGGATTATAAAAAAATAATAATAATAATTTTATGTAAATATTAAATATCAAAAAAATAAAAACTTAAGATATAATAAATTTATATTTTCGTGAAAGTCATCCGACAATTAAACAAGAAACGCCAATTAATTATCCCATTTATTTATTGTGCACGAAAAAGAAGATCTTTACAACTATGATGGGACAAAAAGCGAATATGCCCAACCCACGGTTCATCCTTAATCTAATGTAAGCCGTCCTCACTTTTCCACTTTGTCCTTTTCCACTTTGTTAGCGTTTAAGCACTATACGTGTGCGGACATATATATATATATATATTTAAAAAAATCTATATTATGAATCAAAGAACTTATGATTTTTTTTTAAAAAAAAATCAGAAATTACGAATTAGACTGACGCTGATTGGCACAAAATTTTAGATCATTAGTTAGTTTGGAAGAGAAGATTAGCATAATTCAAATTCAGATTGGAACATAAACGTATATGTACGATTTGATAAAGAACAGAGTAGGAGTAATAAACCAAGCATTACCCTTCCCAAATCTGATTCTTCACCGCCATTCATTTTAAAAATTAGCTGTTGATAAAACAGATTTATTTATTTATTACTCTTATGCTTCCTTACAAAAAACATAAACAAATACAATGCGCTTGATGGTAGGGTAGGGTAGGGTAGGGCATCAACAAGAGAGAGAATAAATAAAGCTATCCACTGATGCATTATTAATGTACCATAAACTTTCAAGTTGCAATTCTTAAATACACATCTTATTACAATTAGGCATTTACGTTATGTTTGGATAAAAATAATTGAAAAGAAAGGGAATGAAGCGGAGCTTGTATCATGTTTGTTTTAAAAATTAGGAAGAAGATGGTGGAAAAACTTAACTCTCATTTCAACAATTTTGTTATCCCTCCAAAAGTGAAAAGAAATAGAGAAAAATGATACAAGGATTTAATGAATTTTTAATAATATTAATATTATCCTTAAAATTATAAAAGTCAAAATAAAAATGACACTTTTATCCTAAGATATCTAAATACACATTGTTTCCCTTTTTTTTTTTTCTCTATACACAACTGTCATAGCCTTCTCCGAGTTGGTAGGAAACGCACAAGTTGGCAGTAGTGTGAATCCCCCTTACCGTGTTTAACCCATCTTTGTTTTTTCTCCCTCTAGAACTCTGTTTCACCATTTCAGGTACTTTTTTTTCTATGCACTATTTGATTGTATGATTTGTTAGGATTCAGCTGTTTATGGTTTGTTTTGCTTTGGAAAGTGTTTCACTATTGAATGGTTAGTGAATAATTGTGTTCTTCTCTTTTAGTTTAGTGATTTAGAAAGTGGGTATCGTTGATTGTTTGGGTATTTGCTCCTTTTTTTGTGTCTACTTAATCTAAATGGAAGAACAATTTCTCAGGTAGTTCTTCTACTGGGTTTGAGTATGCGGAAAATGGTTTTCTTTGATAAGTTTAATGGGTTATGTTTATTTCAATAAAATTACAATCAATCATTAAACTTTATTATTCAATCCTTGTACAACACACACACACACATATATATATATTAGATTGTATTATATTATAATAGTCAAAATAGTAGTAGTATATTTTTATAGCTACAATAAATTATATTTCCTGCAATAGGTCATAACACACTTTAGTTACAGTTAAATTACTAATTATTAGTATGCTTAATTTAAAAATGTATAATAGTAAAATAATATAAAATCATTTCATTTCTTTTCTCTCTTTATTATTTTTCAAACAAGATGAAAAGATTATATTAGTCTTTTCATCTCCTTTCTTTTTATTAGTTATTCCAAACATAAAAGAGATATTACGCTTCTCCTCTCTTTTTTCTTATAACTAATACTCTGATCTTCTTTTTTCCCTCTTACTTATCTAAACGAACTGATAGCCATCAAAGATCACGCACAAGTACTCTATCATTATAATTTTAGCTTGTTTGATTTTGTTTGTGATTTTGACTTAAAAGTGAATTGTTAAAAAAATTAGTCATTACTAATACAGATTAGGTTTAATTAATAATTCATAATTTTTTTTAAGAGTCTATAAATTTTATTCTTATTTTTTCGTTAAGAAGTATTTATCATACGATTTACTATCAGTTAATTACTTTTACAAGAATTACTTTTGAAAAGTAATGAATTAATAAAATAATTATTTTAAATCTTAATTAAGATTTTTATTTTTCTTAGTAAACGCTTAACTAATCTAAATTAAATTTTCTAGAAGATAATAAAATGTTTGTATCATTAAATAATTATAGGAGCAACTTTGGCTTTGAGGCATCGCGGGCCGTGACACGTGATGCGTACAGTGGACGGACGGTGACGATGGACCGTGCTGTCCGTCCTTGGCTTTAAAGCCCAACACAGCTCACTGAGTTGATATTTGATCAACAACCAAACATACAAGATTCAGATAAACCACTCAATAGCTGCCACGTATCCGGTTGCTAACCATTTAAAAACAACCAGCCACATGGTGCCCTATGGTACCTATATATTCCACGGTCCATAAACTCGTCTGTATCATTTCATTTCGTCGCGTTTCCTGGCTGTTAAAAGTTGAAAACCAACGTACGGCTTTCAGAGAAAGAGGATCGTTTCCGACTCTTCCATCTCCTCACGACCGGGTCGGGAATGATGTCAAGCTGCTGCTCGAACAACGGCCACAACTCTCGAACGTGCGCCACCGAGTCATCTGCCGTCTCAGGCGGCGGCAACGGTGGTTCCGGCGAGATCATGTTGTTTGGTGTACGAGTGCAAGGTGGATCCAATGAGGAAGAGCGTGAGTATGAACGATCTCTCGCAGTATGAACATCAGCCTCATGAATTATCTAACGCCGATGTCGCTGCCGCCGGTTACGCCTCCGCTGATGATGCCGTCCCTCACTTGTCTTCTGGAAATCGCGAGCGCAAGCGAGGTTAAATCTCCAATCGTCTTCTATGTTTTGCTATTTTGATTTGTTTGTTTTTTTTTTAATTAAAAAAATTAGAGATTCTTTTTTTTTTTATTATTCATTATTGGATCCGAAGTTTATTGATCTATTGGTAAAAAATTGTTGTTTTTTTTGGATATTTTTGAACTCTTATATCTAAATATTGTTGATTTTGTTGGATATTCATCAGGAGTTCCATGGACTGAAGAAGAACACAAGCTGTTCCTCTTAGGCTTGCAAAAGGTAGGCAAAGGAGACTGGAGAGGAATTTCAAGGAATTTTGTGAAGACTCGCACGCCGACACAGGTCGCAAGCCATGCTCAGAAATACTTTCTCAGGCGGAACAATCTTAATAGGCGTCGCCGTCGATCTAGCCTCTTTGACATCACGACTGATTCGGTAATTCAAACATCAAATATCGATTAAAACTATTGCATCGAACAACAATCACTTTTAATTTATTTTCAAATTAATACTGTTTGTTTAGATATGAATTCGTAGCATTTTATTGCTTTTCTAAGTATCAAAATTGCATCGAATTTATGTCTAGAAAACGGGGAAAGTACTTCTAAAATGCTGAACACATGATATGCGTGTGGTTCTGCTCTGTTTGTCTAGCGTTGCTTTTGAGAGCAAAAAACCAAAAGAAAATTTGGATTTTAAAAGTGAAAATAGGAGTTTTAGTTTTTAGTGATGATCCAAGTTTAGTTATATTGATGAGGATTAATTAGGTGACTGCAATTCCAATGGAAAAAGAACAAGTTCTTCAAGATAACATAAATCAGCCGTTTCTGCAACCATCACCATTGTCTCAACCGGAAACTTCCAATATCAGTGGATTTACCGTGCCGCCTTTTCCGGTGACTGTTGGTTCTGTATTATTACCGGTACAGATTGAGAATCCAATGGAAAGCCTGACCTCAGGACAAGTTGATCAAGTGAATATTGCGTCAGCAAATCTTATCCGTCCAATTCCTATTATTCCGATTCCTAATGCATCAACAATGGGGGATCTTCACCTAAATAAGAAATTGATGATCGATCCATCGGCTCTCTCTCTCAAGCTGTCTTTGTCATCTGATCAGAATCAATCGCCGAGGCATTCTGCATTTCATGTGATGCCAAACTTCAACAATGGAGATAGCATAATTACTGTTGCATGAGAAAAGACTATACATGAAAAAAGGGGGTTCATAATTAGAGAATTTGGATTAAGGACAGATCAGGTAATTAGTTTGACTTAGAACTGATCCTTTGTTATGTACAGACCAGAAAAACTATGATGTCTAGTTTGTTGTTGTTTTTATGCTATTATTTTAGATTCTTGTTTATTTGTCTATTTTTGTTTGTAGTTGAAAACAACTGTGAATAGCACTAGTACCCTTTTCTTTGTTGCTGATGGTGGGAAAAATATCAATTGGGGTTACTGGTTGAGAGTCAGTGTATTCCCTTTTTATAAAAATAGAGATCCAGTTCTTGTGAATGTGGTGGATGGAATTGGGTCCTCATTAATGGCTCGTAGGACTTTAATGTCTGTGTGAGATATATGTATTATCCCTAGTCTTAAATAGAAAAAAGGATATGATGTGCTATTCATGTTGGATCCATTTATGACTTTTGTTGATTTGACAGAAATGGGTTTGCTACTAATCTTGAATTCGGACTCTCTTCCTTCATTACACGTTATTGGGTTTGTTATACTTTCTACAATAACACGTTTAAAAAAACTTTGTGCATCAATCATTTCTTTATAACAAAAGATAATATAATAATTTAATGCAAATTGTAATAAAATTATTGTAGCGAATATGAATCCGTTCTTGTTACACATCTCTGGCATCTCCTTTGTTATCTAAAGAGAAATTTTGTTCCTTATTATTAGAAACTAGAACTTATAAGAGTTAGAATATTTTAATTATTAATGACTTAAAAAATTAGAAATAAAATAATTGAAATAAATGAGAATTTAATCTTAAGATTATCCAATTGATTAAAGTTCGATGGCATTTGTTTGTAAATTGTTGGGGATAGGGGTAATGGTGATGGAATAAGTGGAGACATCAGCAGTTTTGAAGTGATTGCTACGTTGATGGTCGTTGTGGAGGTGATGGTGATTATGAAAGTGGTAAGTTGTCATTCCCCGGGTGGTGGTGTAGCTGGCTAGATGGTGGTTTTGGAAGAGACGACGATGAATACAATCTTGAGACAACATATAACATCTTTAAGATATGATATGGAATTTTGCGGCCCTTGAATTTTTGCTCATTGGGTTGTTAATGTGTTTCAAGTATTTCTCAAACATCTTTAGAGCAGTGGCCATGGTGGGGGTGACAACGTGTGATCGTTAGTTATGTGGTTGTGTTGATAGTTGATAGTGCTAGTGATAGTGATAGTGACAGTGATTCATAATGGTTATGTGGTGGAGGTGCTGTTGCAATTCTTGGTGGTGGAGCAGTTTTTTAAATACACAAAATTGTGTTTGTTAAAATTTGTGTGTTTCAGAAAAAAAAAAAATATATTTATAAAATTTTAAATAAGTGATTAAACATGTATTCTAAAAAAACTTTTATATATACAAAAATAAGGCTACAAAAACTCTCCTCAACAATTTTTTTGCTCAGTCAAACAGTTTAAATAAATGGTTTAAAATTCAATGGACCTTCTTATAATTAATATTTAATAAGTCGATAAATTTTATTAATTAAATTCTTTTGAGAAACCAACTTTATTTTGTGATGAGTAATAAGTAATTTTCTTATTTAATAATTAATAACATTTTGAATTTTTTTTATATTATTTATTATTAGAGTAGAAAAATACATACACTTGTGTGTGTGTGTGTGTGTGTGTGTGTATATATATATATATATAAAACTTAATAATTAATATTTCAATAAGAAATTGATATTTAATATTATTGATTATTAAAAGGTTAACTTTAAATGGCACAATGTATAAGAAATTGTTGTTTTTACAAATAAAATCTAGGAAAAAATATTAAAAAGTTCTTAAAATAATTTTTTGCAATTCAAAAAGTTCATGATATATTTTTTCTATCTAAAAAAGAAACTTTTAATACAAAAAAGTCTAATTGTTAAATTTTATCTTAACACTGTTAAAAAATATTATTAGTTAAACCAAAATAACTTTCAAAATATAATTTACAAAATACTAAATAATAGATACAATAAATTCTTTAATCCAAAAAAAAAAAAAAAAACATAACATTTTTTATTTATCTAGAATACCTTAAAAATAAATTTTTACTTTATAAAATGTTATGATTTTTTGGGATAGCAAAAATTTATTTAATATATTTTTTAGTATTTTTTTCTAAAATGAATCTTGAAGATTATTTTAATATAATCAATAATATTTTTTAACAGTATTAAAATGAAAGTTAACAATTAGATATTTTTTTATTAAAATATTTCTTTTTGGACTTTTAGATAAAAAAAAATATATTATGAATTTGTTCAACTGAACTTATTTTAAGGCTTTTTAGTGTTTTTTTTTTTTTTTTTTCAAAATCTAAGATAGGGTGCTGTGAAAGTAACCATTTCGGCGGTAGAAATAGAAATTTCTTAACCATTGCCAACTCATATTTAAACACAAACAAAAGAGAAAGGTAAAACAACAACACAACGAAATTGGGAAGAAACCAATTAAAAGAAAAACAACCCGACTAGAAACCCGCAAAACAAGGCCCGACAACTACAGAGAATGCTCCAAGAAGAAAACAAACACCAAGAGATCAGACACCAAGAAAACCACACCTACAAAAAGAATCCAACAAAAACATTTGCACCCTAAAACATTCCAACTACGAAACTTCAATACCAAGCAAAACACCAACCGCCCCGAAGAGAGAGTTCAGACATCATCACCCACTGAATTTCATAAACCTAGCTTGATCCTGCTCCTCCAGCTCCATTAATTTATTTTATATAGATATTGATGTTATTTTTTTTTTATCAAACGACTTCCTGTCTTTAGTTGCCTGTCAAAAACTTGAGGTCACAGAATCACCAGAAAGACTTCAGTGATAACTATTCCAATGCTAAATTTAGTGAAGAAATAAAGATAATAATTCAAGAGAATAATTGAACATAAATTAAAAGTGTATCTTATGACTTTATGTATAAGCTGTAGATCTTTTAAGTTGAGTAGGATTAGGAGTTGTAAAAATAGGGATTTGAATATATCTTGAAGATAGTAGTTGTCATATTGAATTATGTTTCTTTATTCTGAGGTCGGTAGGATATGGAAGATAGTGCTATGTTTTGAACTCAATACCCTTAAACCCTCCATGCCTAGTTGACCTGGATAAAAATAACATTTCTTGATCTGTACCCTGAAGAGCTCTTTATAGACACGTGTCATGCTCCGAATATATTTTTCACTTTATGGTATATTAGCTACTCCTCTCGGGCCTTAGTTCTGTAGAATATTCAAAGCTGAGGTTACGATTTCTGAGATGTTGCACATGTGTCAGTTATAAATATGTTGTTCCGCATTTCAAGAAGACAGTCGTTGATTTGACATTTATTGCGTCAACTGCCGATTTGGAGTTATAAGACCATCATTGTCTCAATTGCTGTGGCGGTTCAAAGGCAACGCTCCATACGTGGACACTCATTGGATTGGTATAAAAAGGGGGGAGGTACATCATTGCTCCCCTTTTCAACACTTTTGGCATTCTTAGAACTCCAAATAGCAAGAAAGAGAGAGATCTTGATACTTTGAACAATCCAAACAGCAAAACGAGATTCCTGAGATAGGCGAACTCTGGCGTGACAGAAGATTAACTTTGATTAAAGTTGTGGTTAGGTTCAATTCTAAGAATATTTCCTGAATTCTCTTCATTTTTTCCCCCATTTTTTCTACTCTTCTCTATTTTTTATTTTAGACAATGTCTCCTCCGAAGCCCAATCGAGCACTGGTCACGCAATTGTAAATCCTCAAGAAGTAAATAATCAAGTAGAAATAAACTTAGTAGTTAGTAGCGCTTCGAAAAATATGGAAAATCAGGTTATTGGTAGTCTAGCCCCAAGTTCTTAGGTTAGGATAGTTGAGGCCTTCATAGAGTCCAGAAACATAGGTGGGGAAACCTCTGAAAAATCTCACAAAAAGGAGCAGAGTGAAAGCGCCATGACTCAAACCATGATAGATGCTTTGAGGGCTGCTTTTCATTTCTTTACAAACGTGTCATGTAGGGTACCAGGACATATAGATCGTCCCTCCAGTATCCAGCAATGTGAGATTTGTACTTACCTTGAATGGTTTAAGATAGGGGTTCGATTTCCCTTCTACCCTTTTATTAGGAAATGTTTTAGTTGGTTTAAGTTTTTTCAAGCCAACTTGAACATAAATAGCTGGAGGCAATTGCTAGGCTTTATAGTTTTGGGTCATATAAACGGTGTCGTGGTAGATCTCCCTTTAATTAGGAGTAACATGGATCTAAAATACCTAAGGTCGAAAGGCATGTTCTACATATCTTTTGATAAGGCGTTTAAACCTCTTTCCTTTGTATCCTCTTTCAATAAGACTTAAAATAAATGGTACTTCTATGTCAAGAGAGGCTGGGAGTTCGAGAATTTTGAGAACCAAGTTTCAATCTTTCCATATAGGACTGGTATTAATGGTGAACCTCCCCTTATTTTTTTTCTTTTTTACCTACCCCCAATCTCTTATTTCTATGTATTTTGAATTAACTCTTTTTGTCTGTGCAGATAAGATGATGTGGAAAAGGTCGATCTTTACTTCTGACCTCTAGAAGAAGTATAAGAAACTTCTTTAGACCAATGATTGCTCGCACGAAGCTATCCTTACCCCAAAAAATCTAATAGACGTTGGGCTGGTGCAGGATCGTATTACGAGCAAGAAGAAGTCCCTGGTCACAGGGTGGGTGCCAGGGAAGAAGAAGAATAAGAAGATTGGGAAGAGTTCGTCCCTAGTCGAGCCTCCCCCTTTAGAGAAGAGAAGGAGACTAATCTCCAACTCCCCCGAGAGAACTGTCTCGGAAGATTTAGAGGTTTTCCCCGCTCAAGAGGCTCTTCCGCCCCCGTAACCTTTCATACTAAAACAAAGAATGGGGAAAGGCAAATTTGTTGTTGCTTCTTCAAGGCCTGATGATTTTGGCGCGATAGCCATGAAGAAGGCCTACGAGGATTCTTGGGCAACAGGCCCAAGCAAATTTACAGGGCTGAAGCCCAAGAAAATAGCCAAGGACTTGTACATTGATAAAATGGACCAGACCTATAGCACTTGTAATGAACACAAGGCCTTTAGGGGTCTGTACATTGATTTAAATAGACAAGATGTCATGACCTGGAACCCGGCCTAGGTGGATTAGGGGTTCGTGATCGGCCACCGAGGCCTTTTTCAATAATCACAATAATTTTCTCATTTTCATTTAATCAAATGCAGCGGAATAAAATTCTTTTTTTTCTTCTTCACATCCACAAAATAAGCTACATAACTTAATCGGTCAATTTAAATATTATCACTGAAAATTATAGCTTCCAAGTCAAAGTGTAGCATAACATTACATAACTTAATACACAAAATCCAAAATGTCTAGTCTATCTTCGGTCAAGGATTTATCAAAAAGAACTCACTTCATCCCTTAAGCACTTATCTTGCATCACCTGAAAGCAAGTTTGTCTAGTCCTTACCTGGAAAATGTTAGAGGAATGGGGTGAGCTTCAACAAGCCCAGTGAGTAATTCCATAACATGCCAAGGGTTTTAAAACTATTATGTAGTACAGTCTGAAATGTATATACTCATATGGAATTAAAGTACATCATATCAAGTACATCAGATCAGATAATAGTATCAAAGTCATTTTCAATAAATCTCAGTTCAGTCACATTCGTAAATCAAAATCGATAACATAGCACAATCAAAATAATGATCCAATAACATAGTTTGATAATGATGATTAGTATTATAATTCAAACATGGTTCAAAGTCGTTTTCAATATCAATAGTCATAGTCAAATCAACATCATAGTATAATATTGTAACTCGATCATAGTTACGGTTCAAAGTCGTTTTCAATGTCAATAGACATAGTTCAAAATCATCATCATAGTTTGGTAACATAGTTTGATAACAATTTCATAGTCTGATAATCAAAATCGTAGTTCAATAGTCCTCAATTCGATGATTCAAAGTTCAATCATAGTTCACATTCAATATTCATAAAAGTTCAATTCATTAAAATTCCTCTTCTATGGCCAACAAATTAGAACCTCACTGACTGAGATCAAATTCAATAATACCACCAATATACCCCGTGGTTAGGGTTCAATAAAGTCACAATCTATTCGATAATGAAAAATCATAGAAGATTCTATGGCAGCAAATTAAAACCTCGTTGACTGAGATCAAATTCAATAATATGTTGTATCACACCGGCTCACCACCAATATACCCCGTGGGCAGGGTTCGATAAAGTCACAATTTATTCAATAATGACCAATCATAGAAGGGTGTTTCATTCAAAACAACAAAATCATATCATAAATCAATGACATCAATAACGATCTCAACTATTCAAATAAGAGTTTAATATTTAGCCTTTAGTCAAAATAGTTCAAAGATTGGTGAGAAAAACTGTATAGTGTCATGAGTATTTTACAAAATATTTTCTTAAGTCAAAGGGAAGACAATATAGATATCAATAGGTCATTTAAAACATATACTAAGTATAATGTATATGTTAACAAAGACTATAAAGAAATGACAGTATATATCAATAAGTTATTCAAAACAATATCAATAGAAGGCGTCTATTATCGAAGTCATAAAGGAGTTCGATATTTATATGTATAAAGAAATTCCACCTCAACATGGTACGAAAATACTCACCTGAAGTCCCAAAAGCAAATTCCAAAAATCCTTCCTTAACGAGGGTCCCTATAATCACAATTCAAGATCTTGTTACTTTCTTGTTCAAAATATCTTATAATTTAATTGTCAATCTAGATCCCTCTCTATTCCAATTATCCTCTTCCTATAGCTTCAGTAAGTCTTAGGGACGCGTTGGTCATTTTTCAATTTGTTATCGGGTCTTATTTTCCCAAAAATATGTCACCATTAGGTTCAAAGTGTCAAAGATAATTGTTTTAGACTTTTCTAGATCTAAATTTGCGTATCTATAGTTTATTTTAAGCCTAGGGCATTTTTTGTGATTTTATATTTTTACGTGTCAAATTTTTTGGTACTTTGTTTGCCAAAATGGACTCTACCGTTGAGTCCGGATTGCCCAAAATAGTCAAAAAAGACTACCTTTCATATTCAATTGGCCCCGGGTATTGTTAGGGGTAAAATGATAATTTTAAATTTCACGTGTCTAAATTCTCGGGACTTAATCTCACAAATTGGACTCTGCCGTTGAGTCCGGAATGCCCAAAAACATTGGGTTACACTATTCTTTTATTTTATTTGGACTTCGTTTCACTAATTTTTGGCTTAGGGGTGTTTTGAAAATTTTTCATAATAATTTAGGATTAAAAATTAATTTTAAATAAATTTTCTGGGTCCATTTGAAATTGACAGGAAGTTCTGGGAGTCAAAATGAAATTTCAAAAATTGTTAAGTAAACCGTCCGGTTCAAGGGTTTAATGGCTGAACTGGTTCAAAAATCTTAGAACCAATCGGTTCAGTTCGGTTCACTATGTCATGCTAACGTCTTGTTGATGTCAGCCCTTAGTTTTATTTTAAATCCACTTAACCCAAAACGACACAGTTTCGCATAACCCATACGCCCGGTCGGTCGGGTCCCGACCCGAACAGTGTCGTCTTCCCCATCTCGACGGCCATTGTTCATCCGAAACCCTAGAATTTTTTTCTTCCATTTCGTGGTTTTGAAGCTACCTTTTTCCTCTGTTTTCAAGCCTAATCAATATCTGCAACCTAAAAATCCACTTTAGCATTGGTTTGAAGGTCTTAAATCCGACCATGGAGCTCAGTTGGCTCCATTATCCTCCTACTTGCAACTCAGTCATGCCATCTTGTTTCTTGATGGTTTTGCATGGTTTTTGTCTTGCCATGATCCTAGGGATTTGAGGTTTCATATTCCATTCAAAAAAACAAGGTTGGAGCTCAAATGGCGAGATTGATTTGGGTGGCCGTGACCTGCAAGTTCGATTTTCTCTCTCATCGTGCGTCCCTTTGTTATAATTTTGGTGAATTTGAAATCCTTATAACATCTAGTTCACTCTCCAACACAAAGAAGTGAGTTTCAAGCAAGTTGGTTCAGTCCGAGTTCCTAAGGTCATCAATGGTGGTTGGTTCGACCAAGGTGGGTTCTTGGGCTTTGCTTAACCCATTTGTTCCATTTTCTTTCATATTTCATCCCCCCCTTAAATTTTAAATGCATGCACACAAACATTAAACCCCAAAACAGCTTGTGCATAAGGAAATTTAGAGAGAAAATTTTTGGGTTTTGTGTTTCATACCTTCAATGGTGGTTCCCTATTTAGCTTTAGGCTACTGATTCCTCAAGGTAGCTTCACGCACAAACCTCCATCTGCTTCTCTTCTTCCTTTCTCTCCCTCTCTCTCTCTCTACCTCACTCTCTCTCTACTTTCTCTCTCTCTAAACTCACATGCACACACTCACTTTCTGTCACACGAAATCAGACTCATGCATAAATAGATACACAAACGTATACATTTGCACATATTATGTAAGGGTGATGTGTTGTGATTGGGTCATTTGGGAGGTGAGGTTTTATTATATGTATACATATACATATAATTTACAATATTTCTCACAAAGGGTGGGTAGCCCAAGTGGCTCAATTTGTTGGGCTTAAGCTTGCTCATATTTTGGGTCAAGGGTTCAAAACCCATTGACCTCAATTTTGGCTTCCTTTTTGTTATTTTTCCTTCAGGTCTTGATTGGCCAATTAAATTATGTGTTTTTGTTTTTATTTTATTTTGTTTTGTTTTTATTTTTTTTATTCATTCATTTATTATTGCTATTATTTTTTTTTTTTATCCCGGTTTAATTTCTCGTAACATTTTTATTACGCTTCGTAAAACTTCGAATTCCCAAATTCATAACTTAATTTCCCGCTAATCCGGTCGGGGCGTTACACCAAAACTGTAACACTTGTAATGGACATACGATTTTTAGGGGTCTGTACATTAATAAAATGGACTAGACCCATAGCACTTGTAATGAACATAAGGCTTTTAGGAGTTTGTATATTGATTTAAATAGAACAGACTTGTAACACTTATAATGGACAGAAGGTTTTTAGGGTTTTGTGCATTGATAAAATGGACCAAACCTATAGCACTTGTAATGAATACAAGGCCTTTAGGTTTATGTACCCAATACTTCTGAACACTCCGTGCCTGGTTGACCTAGATAAAAATAACATTTCATGATCTGTACTCTGAAGAACTCTTTACAAACACGTGTCATACTCGAAATATATTTGTCATTTTATGATATATCATATATATATATATATATATATATATTGTAACTGGAGGTGGTTTTTTGGAATATTTATCATATAAGATATTATTGTGCAAAATGAAAATCAGTACCTTGTTTACATGTTTCTCCAAATTCGAATGCAATGGAAAAAAATCATCAATTATTGAGGCCAGTGGTGGAGCCACATGGAATCTAGGGGCACCCAGACTTTTTAAAAATTATTTTTTTTTATCTCCAATTTCAATAGATTTTCTTTTTAAAAATAAGTTAGGAGTTTGCTCTCAAAATTTTTATATTTTTACATTTTATAAACTTAAAGGTAATATTTGAGTTTCACCATTCCTCTTTTTATTTGTTCTCAAAATTCTCTCAAGATCCAAAAAAAAAAATTATAATAGCCATTATAATCATAATTGCTTTAGGGTGTATATTTCTCTTTCATCTCATATTATAACTAATTTAAATCAGAAACTTTGTTTTCTTCCATATACCCTCTCTAAGAAAAAAAGACAAATGATGCAACAAAGACACTGAAATTGATACGACATTGGAAGTTATTTTGATTTCTAATGAATTGGAGTTCAAATTAATATTTAATAACTTAATAATTCATATTCAAATTAAGAATTTTAACCATAAAAATCATAAGGAAATTTGATTATTAATAATTTTTGAGTCTCTTATAATTATTAATTATTAAAGGATATATAATAATAGAGTGATATTAATCTATTTATTGGAACATTGTTCAACTTGTCCACCATAGCTGTAATTTTAGTTTACTATTTCCCTGAAACAAGGTGAGCCTTCATAACCCATTTCTTGAAAGCTACAATGAAATTTCTGCATCTGAGAAGGCTGTATTGAATTTCCTGAGATTGAAATATTAGTTGCCAAATACAAAATTGTGATGGACTGACTTTTGCCCCCTTGAGAGGGCAAAGAAAAATTTACTAGGTCTTGGTTCCATTTGGGAATAGCCCAGTTAAAACACTAGGTTATATGTATATATATATATATATATAGACACACTAGTGTTGGACACTTAAGATGCACGTATTAGATCTAATCTACAAAACTCATTTTTAAATTGTACATTGTAGTTGGGAATGTATAGATAGCACATATATTTTATAGATGATAAAAAGAAAAAAAATACAAAAGATGTTCTCAAACTGTACATTATAGCTGCAAATGAATAGAGAGTACATATATTTGTATATATGATAAAAGAAAATTCACAAACATCGTATGCAGGCCGACCGGTTCTATACAATTTGAGGGGTAAAACGACAAAGTGACAATTCTAAATAGAGTTTTTTTATATATTAATGTAATTTTTTTTTACTTTGTTTCATATATATATATATATTATATTTACTTTTTTAATATAGAATTTAATTATTTTTCAACAAGATAAAGGTACATATTGAATAAAACTGTAATAATAGAATTTTTTACATCTTTTTATCTAAATAAATAGCTCTAAAATATTAGAGTACTATACAAATAAAACTCTATTGATAGAATTATTTTTTTTATTTCATGGGATTTTTATAGGACTTATTTTTAGAATTAGATTTTTATTAATCTTAGACTTCTTACTTGATTATACTATAAATATATAAAATTTGAATGCCTTTTTATAAAGTTGGAGTTTTATTAATCTTAAATTTTTAATTTTATTATACTATAAATACATAAAATTTATTTTTGGCTCACGCATGTTTAGAATGTCATCCATCGGTCCTATTTAATTGTACTTAGATAGAATAAAATAATGAAATAAGATTATGTAATTCATCTAAATAATTAGAATATGACTTTTTATGTCGAGTTATTTGTTAGATTGTGAACTTTGTAGAACGAATGACAAATGTGGTAAACAAGTGATAAATGACTCAAGGATATGAAAACCACGACAAAACCTTGCTTTGATATATATATATATATATATATATATATATATATATATATATATATATTTTTTTTTTTCTGGTTCAAGTAGGATTATCACATTTTCGAAGGCAGCGGCATGTGTGCTACTGCTACATTGAGGTTGCTTTTGAAAGTCTTTGTGAGTTTATCTTTAGGATATGCACCTTAAAAAAAATTGAAATCTATAAACAGTGAAAATCAGTGAAGATTCATTGAATTGAATTGAAAGCTGGCTATATTTTCGTTGAATCATTCGTACCAACACATATGTGTATATATAGGAAAACTGAAAACTACAAATAAGAAAACTACATCAATCAAGCCTAAACACACAAAATTAGGAAATTACAACTAATATTCCTAAAATATATACAATAAATATAGAATACAAAGATATTCTATATTCTTTCACCCCCTCCCTCAAACTCAAGGGATCTTGGATGAAAATACCGAGAGTTTGCCAAAAAGGAACAAAAAACGAGCAACAGTGTGAGCCTTCGTGAAGAAATCAGCAAGTTGGAGCACAATGGAAACGAACGGAAGGGAGATAGAGCCAGACTGCAAATGGTGACGAACAAAATGACAATCAATCTCAATATGTTTAGTGCGTTCATGAAACACTGTATTGTGGGCAATTTGGATAGCACTTGTGTTGTCACAATAGAGAGGAGTTGGAGAAGACTGACAAATGCCCAAATCAGACAAATGACCACGAAGCCAAACAAACGGTAGCATGTACCATAGCACGGTACTCGGCCTCAACAGTAGAACGGGCAACAATACTTTGCTTCTTGTTTTTCCAAGAAATAAGAGAATCACCAAGAAACAAGCATAGACCAGAAGTGGACTTGCGATCAGTGACACCACTAGCCCAATCAGAATTAGTATAAGCAATGAGTTTCAAAGAGGAAGTAGAAGATAAAAGCAAACCCTAATAGATAGTACCATGAAGATAACGCAGAATTCGAACCAAGGCAACCCAATGTAGGGAACGAGGAGCAGAGACAAACTGACTGATGATATGGACAACATAGGCAAAATCAGGACGAGTGACAGTGAGGTAGACCAAGCAGCCAACAAGTTCCCTATACAAAGTGGGATCATCCAGAGGGACACCATCAATAGAATTCAGTTTCATTTTCAGCTTAATTGGAGTGTCAGAAACCTTAGAATCGGGCAAGCCAGCCCGATGAATAACCTCATTAGCATACTTAGCCTGTAAAAGAAAGTAGCCATTGGGAGAGTAGGCCACTTCAATACCAAGAAAATATCGCAAAGGACCAAAGTCTTTCATTTCAAAGGTGCGAAACAAATGTTGCTTAACGAGAGTGATGACAGAAGAATCAGAGCCAGAGATGATCATATCATCCACATACAATAATAAAGCAACAAAGCCAAAGGAGGTGTGAAGAAGAAACAAGGCAGAGTCATAAGCACTAGAAAGAAAACCAAGCTGAGTAACAACTGTCTGAAAGTAGTCATACCAGGCTCGTGGAGACTGTTTCAAGCCATAAAGGGCATGACGAATACGACACACCTGACCGGAAGAATGAGGGAGTCCTGGTGGAGGACGCATATAGACTTCCTCTATAAGATGGCCGTTAAGAAAGGCATTCTTAACGTCGATTTGATAGAGGGGCCATGAGTGAATGGCAACAACTGATATCAATGTATGAACAGTAGTCATTTTGGCAACAGAGGCAAATGTCTCCTTATAGTTAAGACCATATTTGTAACGCCCTGACCCGTTTATCGAAAAATTAAATCGCGAATTTGGGTAATAAAAATTTTACGAGGCGAAATAGCATGTTACAAAAGGAATTAAACAGGAAATAAATAAATAAATAAAATAAGACAAAACGAAATAAAATAAATTGAATTGACAAACAAGGCATAAAGAAAAAATAAGAAAATTGAGCCAAAAGTGCAATCCATGAGATTTGAACCCTTGACCCAAAAACTAAGAAGAACTTAAGCCCAAAAATAAAAGCCACTTGGGCTGCCCACATTTTGTGCTAAATGATGTAACATATATGTATATATATACATAAAATGAAAGCCTCCACCACCCAACACAACCAATCACAATACATGTAACACATCACCCTTACATAATATATGCAAGTGTATACGTTTGTGCATCTATATGTATGAGTCTGATTTTGCGTGACAGAAAATGGGTGTGTGCATGTGGGTTTAGAGAGAGAGAGAGAGAGCTAGAGAGAGCAAAAGTGAAAGAAGAGAAGAAGAAGAAGGGAAAAAAAGACTTGCATGGAAATCAAACCAGACCCTAGGAACACTGGAGGGGCTCAAATCGAAGCAAGGGGGAGAGAGAGAGAGAGAATCTGCCATTGAAGGCAAAAGTTCCAACCCTTGAGTTTTCTCTCTGTACAATCCTCATTCTTTTAGCTACTGTTTTAACACACTAGGTTCATGCATGCATTTGCAATTTAAGGGGGATGAAAGATGAAAGAAAATGGAACAAATAGGTTGAACAAGACCTAAGAACCCACCTTGGCCGAACCAACTACCATTGATGACTTTAGGAACTCGGTCTAAACCAACGAATACTAAAGTAGTTTTCACCACGTAAGGATTAAACTAGAGGCTATGAGGGTTTTAAATCCACAAAAATTTTAACAAATGGATGCAAGACTAGAGAGAAAAACGAGGTTGCAGGTCACGGCCACCCAAATCAATCTCACCATTGAGCTCTAACCTTGTTTTTTTTTTAATAGAATATGAAACCCTACCATGATACGGTTTCAACAAGCCTAACCCCGTCGATTTCCAGCAAGGAATGGCCATGAACCAACCCATTATCCAATCGAGCATAACCCTTTTGAAATCAATGTTTGAATCCATTACAAACCATAAAACCGATGCCAAAGCCTTCCCTTAACCCCTAGAAAATGTTTGGATCAAAAACAGTGAAAAGATCTAGCTCCAAAACTCATGAAATGGAAGAAAAATTCCTAGGGTTTCAGTCGAATAGTGACTGTTGCGATGGGGAAGACGACCCTGTTCGAGTCGGGTTGAATCTGGGTTCGGGTCGGGCTATCGCGTTAAATGGATCCTAATTGTAAGTGGAACAGCGTCGTTTCAATCTCAATGGGTTGACATCATTGTGACGTCACGGTGATGTCACGGACCAGTTGAACCGATCGGTTCACAGCCAAACAGTGCCGGTTCACTTAGAACTTGACTGAACCGGATGGTTTATTTTTAAAGTTTTTAAAATTTTATTTTGACCCAGAACTTCCTACTATTTTCAAATTGGCCTCCAGGACTTTCTGTTAATTAGAAAATGACCCCAGAAATTATGAAAAATTTCACCGAGGCCCAATAGTAATTAATTTAATAATATTTAAATAGAAAAAAATTACTAAAATGCCCATAGGCTAAAAATAGATCAAACGAAGTCCGATTAAAATAAATAAATAGCGTATTTTGACTATTTTGGGCATTCTAGACCCAATGACTGGGTCCATTTTACGAGATAAAACTCTAAAAAATTAAGACACATAAAATATAAAATTACTATTTTACCCCTAATTATACCCGGGGCCAATTGAATATAAAAGATAGTCCATCTTGACTATTTTGGATAATCCGGACTCAACGGTAGAGTCTATTTTAGCAAACGAAGTACCAAAAAATATGACATGTAAAAACGTAAAATAACAAAAATGCCCTAGGCTTAAAATAAACAATAAATATGCAAATTTAGATCTAGTAAAATCTAAAACAATTATCTTTGACACTTAGAACCTAATAGGTGACATCCTTTTGGGAAAATAAGACCCGGTAATAAACTAAAAAAATGACCAACGCACCCCTAAGACTTAATGAAGCTATAAGGAGAGGGTAATTGGAATAGAAAGGGCTCTAAATTGACAGTTAAATTATGTGATACTTTGAACAATAAGGTAACAAGATCTTAAATTGTGATTATAGGGACCCTTGTTAAGGAAGGATTTTTGGAATTTTGCTTTTGGGACTTCAGGTGAGTACTTTCATACCATGTTAAGGTGGATTTTCATTATAGATATAAATATCGAACTCTTTTATGATTTGAAAATAGACTCTTTCCATTTGATATCGATTTGAATGACTTATTGAGATTGCCATCTCCTTATAGCTTGTTAACAATTACACTGTACCTAGTATATGTTTTAAATGACCCATTGATATCCATATCGTCTTTGCCTCTGATTCAAGAACATATTCTGTAAAATACTCATGACACTATACAGTTTTTCTTACCAAACTTTGAACTGTTTTGACTAAAGACTAAATATGGAACTTTTATTTGAATAATCAAGATTGTTATTGATGTTATTAATTTTGGATATGATTTTGATGTTTTGAATGAAACACCCTTCTGTGATTGGTCATCATTGAATAGATTGTGACCTTATTGAACCCTAACCACCGGGTATATCGGTGGTACTTTTGAATTTGATCTCAGTTAGCGAGGTTCTAATTTGCTGGCCATTGAACCCTAACCACCGGGTATATTGGTAGTACTATTGAATTTGATCTCAATCAGCAAGGTTCTAATTTGCTGGCCATAGAAGAGTAATTTTTAATGATTTGAACTTTTATGAATATTGAATGTGAACTATGATTGAACTTTGAAGTCTTCAAGCTCAAAACTATTGAACTACGATTTTGATTATCAACTATGAAATTGTTATCGAACTATGTTACCGAACTATGATGTTGATTTGACTATGACCATTGATATTGAAAATGACTTCGAACCATAACTATGAACGAGTGACAATAATAGACTATGATGTTGATTTGACTGTGATTATTGATATTGAAAATGACTTTGAACCATGTTTGAATTATAATACTAATTATCAAACTATGTTTTTGGATCATTATTTTGATTGGGCTATGCTATCGATTTTGATTTATGAATGTGATTGAACTGAGATTTATTGAAAATGACTTTGATACTATTATCTGATCTGATGTACTTGATATGATGTACTTTAATTCCATATGAGTATAGACATTTCAGACTGTACTACATAATAGTTTTGAAACCCTTGGCATGTTATGGAATTACTCACTGGACTTGTTGAAGCTCACCCTATTCCCCGAACATTTTTCAGGTAAGGACTAGACAAACTTGCTTTCAAGGTGATGCAGAATAAATGCTTAAGGGATAAAGCGAGTACTTTTTGATGAGTCCTTGACCGAAGATAGACTAGACATTTGGATTGTGTGTATTAAGTTATGTAATGTTATGCTACTCTTGACTTGAAAACTATGATCTTCCATGATGGTATTTTGAATCGACTAATTAAGTTATGTAGCTTATTTTGTGGATGTGAAGAAAGAAAGAAAAAAAATTTATTCCGCTGCGTAGATAGTAATTAGAAAAGTATTGTCATTATTGAAAAAGGCATCGGTGACCGATCACTGAACCCCCTAATCCGCCTAGGCCGAGTTCCGGGTCGTGACAATATTCTTGAAAGAATCCCTTAGCAATAAGTCGAGCTTTGTAACGCTCAAGAGAGCCATCAGAGTTTGTCTTGACTTTAAAAACCCATTTACAGCCAATCAGATTTTTACCTAGCAGGCAAAGACACTAACTGTCAAGTGGAGGTATTTTGTAAGGCATCCAACTTTTCAGCCATAACCTGGACCCAATGAGGATTCTGACAAGCTTTCTTATAAGACTATGATTCTGAAAAAGAGTAAATAGCAGACAAGAAAGTAAAGTAGGAAGGAGAGAAACAAGTGTAAGAAAAACCAAGCAATTTTACCGATGGCTGGCGATAGCGAAGAGGATATCGGCGGGGAGTAGGATCAGTGTCTTCAGAAATGGAAGGAACAGGGAGAGAGATATCTGGTGGGGGAAGTGTGTTGCGACGAGAGTAGACAAGTAAAGGAGGAGACGAAGGAGGACTAGTTGACTTAGTAGTGACTGTAGGTCTAGTGGCTTCAAGGGGGACTGGAGAACCAATGCATTCAGGAAGGGAATCAGTAGTGACTGTAAAGATATACTCATCGAAAGGCACATCAGAAGGAAAAGGATCAATGTGAATCAAATCCTCTTTGGAGACAGTAGCAGTGGTAGGAGGTAGCTGAAAGTAAGCCAATCGTTCAAGAAAAGCCACATGGCGAGAGATATAAAGATGACGAGAAGTAGGATTATAGCAACGATAACCTTTCTTGGTTGAACTGTACCCTAAGAAAACACAAAGAACAGACCTGACACTAAATTTGGTTCTATTTTTCTGAGGGAGTAGAACAAAACAAGCACATCCAAAAACACGAAGAAGAGAGTAATTAGGTACTTCAGAATACAGAGCTTCATAAGGGGAACGACCAAAAAGAATAGGAGTAGGCATTTGGTTTAAAAGAAAGGTAGCAGTAAGAACAGCTTCACCCCAAAAAGGTGCTAGAATAGAAGTAGAAAGAAGAAGAGATCACGCAGTGTCAAGAAGATGACGATGTTTGCACTCAGCCCTACCATTTTGTGCAGGAGTATCGGCACAAGAAGATTGATGAATAGTACCTAATGAAGCCATGTATTCACAGAGTTCTGTTTTAAAGTACTCCCTACCCAAGTCAGACCGAAAAACTTTGATAACACACCCAAACTGAGTGAAAATCATAGACTAAAAGTCACTGTAAATTTGGTAGAAATCAGACTTGTGTTTCATAAGCAAAGTCCAAGTATAACGAGTACAGTCATCAACAAAGGAAACATAATAAGCAGAACCACCTTTGGTAGAAACAGGAGAAGGTCCCCAAACATCAGAGTGAATTAAAGAGAAAGGATGTATTAGAAATTGAAGTACTTTTATTAAACGGTAAAGTTGTCATTTTAACAAGTTTACAACCACGACACTCGGTAAGTTCACTAAGTGAAACTTGACCCAAAAGACCAGATTGAACTAAAGATCATAAGCGATCAACAAACAAATGACCTAACCGCGAATGCCATTAGTAAAACTGACTAGACTGAGAGTCTAACTGAAAAGAAGAAAGAGCAGATGAAAAAGCAGTAGAAGGAAGATGTACACTTTCCACCATATATAGATCCCTAACTCTACGCCCGGTCCCAATCTTCTTCTTGGACAACCGATCCTGCACAGTACAAATAGAAGAAGAAAAATGACATCAAAACTAGAGGCATCAAGTTGACTAATGGAAAGGGGGACTAACAGATAAATGTGAAACATAAAAAACGGAAGGAATTGTCACTACAGAGTTGTCTGAGGGTAAGACAGAACCAATGGATAAGACAGGCATGCGAGATCCATTGGCAGCACTAACAGTAATAGGAAAGGGAGGTGGGATACAGTTGTGTAATAAAAAAAGATAGGGAGTCATATGATGGGAAGCACCAGAATCAAAATCTAGACTAGGGGAAGAGATACCTGAGAAAGACCCAAGCAAACCTGAATGAAGAGATAGGGTAGAAGCAAAAGCAGAAAACTAGGTGGTAGAAGACACAAGTTGCTGGAGCTGAGCAATCTGAACACTCAAGGAAGCACTATCAGAATCACTAGCTGAAGAAGATGCTGTGTAGATTGCTGGAGACCGAGAAGTATGCTGAGCAAGGGCTCGGAACTGTGTGGAGGACTGCTGAGAAGAAATGGGCGAACGTCCCTTCTTGGGACATTATACTTCCAATGGCCCTTCTAATAAAAAAAAAACACTCATCTGAGGATAGTGAGACCCCCTTAGGCTTGCTAGTGGACTGAAGCGGAATTAGCAAGAGGAGTGGACAGTAAAGCTTGGCCGTGCAGGAGCTAAAAAGACAGAAGGAGATAAAGACTGACTACCTGTCTTCAGTCGGGTTTCCTTAGAAAAAAGTTCACGAACAATAGCATCCACAGCGGGAAGAAGAGACCGGTGAAGAATGCTACCATGAATCGCCTCAAATTGAGGAGAGAGGGCAGTTAAAAACTGTACTAAACGGCCGTCCTCCCGAAACTTTAGATGATCATCAAGTACACTTATGCTAGAGAGCTTCATCATAGCAAGCTGATCCTAGAGACTAGTCATCTCAATATAGAAATCTTGAATAAACTTGTCTCCCTGACGGGCACCCTGAATGGCTGTCTCCAACTCATACCGTCTGGCAAATTTGGACTACTGATAAATACCAAGTAAGTACGTCTACACCTCCTTTGCCGTAGAGTACTTAGAAAACATCATCCCAATCCGGTCATCCACAGAGTTGTGGAACCAAGTCAAAATCTGAGCAGTTGTCACAATTCCAAGTTTCACATGCAGCCTCATACCCTTCTTTCTTGGGATCTGATGGACGAAGGATGAAACCAGATACATAACCCCACTTTTTGCAACCAAGTATAAAATTTTTCGTAACACTAGCCCAATAGCTGTAATTGGCACCATTGAGTTTGCAACTAATAGCATGAATCTTATCCTCAGTCATTGTAATGTAAGGTTAATAACAATTGGGGTATTCTGAATTAACTGTAAATTCTAGGGACAAACTGTAATAAAGAGAAAAAGAAAGCTGCAGTTGAAGATCAGCTTAGAGGGGAATAGAGAATAAAGTAGAAAGAGAGGCTGCGGCTGGAGAAGAGGTCGTTGCGGCTAAAAGGAAAAAAAAAAAGGGCTTAAAAGGTGCTTGTGGCATAGGAAAAGAGAAAAAAGAGGAAGCTACGGCTAAGAAGAAAAAGAAAAAGAAAAAAAAACTGCAGAGGAACAGAGAAAGAAAGTGGCGCAGAAGGAAGAGAGAAAAAGAATTAGAAGTAGTTGGCGGCTTGGAGAAGCAGTCGGCTTGGAGATCTGAAGCAGCAGCAGCAGCAGCAAGAAGAAACAGAAGCAGCTGCGGCTTGGAGAGAGAACGACTGGGAAGGGAAAACAGAGAAAGAAAAAGGGGTTGCTGCGACCTGGAGAACGCTGCGGCAAGAAGCAGAGGGAAGGTTACGACTCTGATACCATGAAAGTTGGGTATATTTTCATTGAATCATTCATACCAATACATATGTGTCTATATAGGAAAACTGAAAACTACAAATAAGGAAACTACATCAATCAAGCCTAAACACACAAAATTAAGGAATTACAACTAATATTCCTAAAATATATACAATAAATATAAAATACAAAAATATTCCATATTCTTTCACATGAATCTTTCAACAACCTCAGTTGACAGTAGGAGAGAAATATGTCCATTTTCCTCTTCTCTTGTTTTGCAACAACAAAAATGAAGCATTATGCAAAAACCCTATATAAACTAATGCAAGTTAATTCATTGGATTGAATTCATTTGCCATTATTGTTGTCACTGCAGGTACCTCTACTTTCTGTGAACAACTGGTGAAGTTGGTATTAAGATTCTTGCTTTTGAAGCCCCCTCAAGCCTCAAGGGGATTTCAAGGACCAGCTTATCATTACAACTTTAAGGACTCTTTTCTGGAGGCCTACATGTCTTAGCAACTAAGGTGAGGATTGGAAGAATCTTCATAAGCATAAATGGCAGACTTATTTCTGGGCAAGCAATAGTTGATTTTTGTGCTAGAATTAACTTTCGCAAGAAGAAAGGGAGAGAGTAGTTGGATTTCTGATGAGTCTAAATAGAATATTCATACCGAATAACATGTAATTAACTTATCTACCACTTGTTAGTGAATCATCAAGAGAAAGACGTTCGTTCCATTTGCAATATATCTCTACCTCTGTTTCAGCATCAATTAATTTTTAAATCTTCGATTATCAATGCTTATGTGGCCTCTACCATTGCTGTCAGTTTCTTCATCATTCCGGCCACCTTTGTCTATTCATGATGAAATTAATCTGCACTTGACAATTTCCTTCACAACTCCTGACTACTACGCCTTCACATTTTAATTAAAAGCAGCCCAATGAAATCGTAATATCAATGTCAGTTTAGGCATCTTTCATTTTCTTATGACGGTCATATCAGAGATTTCCATTTATTTATTTTTAATAATACACAAAATCACTCGTCCCATTTGGGACTTGAGCCCTCACCCTCCTATTTTAGAGGTGGAGGTAGGGGTGGTCATATTGGAGATTCTGTGCGTTGGAAGAGATGTCAAGAAGGCGGTCCATAATGCAGGCAGCATAGGAGGAGGTGGTGGTGGTGGTCATATCGGAGATTCTTTACATTAGAAGAGATGCTAAGGCGGCTGTTCATATTGCAGCAAAAATGCACTTCAGGTGGAAGACAAGGAGGTCCAACTTGAAGATCCACTGGTCTGCTTGCTGCCCACTTTGGATAAGGACGGGCAGATTGTATCCAGTTTTTCTAATCAATAACACTTATCCTTCAAAAAGGGAGAAGAAAAGGTTATCCAATAATAATAATAATAATAATGTTAAAACATCTTAATATACATTGTTGGCCCATTCTCTAATAACTTGAGTTTTTAGAGCAATTAGTTATTTAATCTAGTATCAGAACGAGGTCTTAACTTCAAATCTCATCTCATGCATTTCTTACTATATTACATTAGGGTTAATTCTCTTGCCCTATTACGTCCGGAGTTGCACTCTATTCCACCACTGTGCCACCTACTCCTTACTCTCGCTTACAATAATAATAATAATAATGTTAAAACATCTTGATATATATTGTTAACCCATTTTCTAATAGCTTAAGTTTTTACAACAATTGGTGATTTAACAAATAATAATGGTAGTAATAACAACAGTATTATTAACTGGAAGAAATGTAGAATTAGAGAACAATTGGTCTCTCAACAACAAACAGGGAACAATAATATATTAAAATTACCCCAAAAAATTATAATATATTGAAGAGAGTGTACTGTCATACAGGGACCCAGTTTCCAAAAAATAATTTCTACATAAGCTCTGGTTGAGAATCAAGAAGCCTTCAACTAAAGGAACCAACAGAGAAGAATCATCTTTTATGCTCAACACTAATCACAAACTTGTTCAAGCATAGTTAAGTACATTATCTTCTGAACTGGTTTATTATAACTAAAACAGTAGCAAGCTGGAAGTGAAAGGAGGATGGGAGAGAGAAGGGGGGAGGAGGGGGGGGGGGGGGGGGGGGGGGACACATAGGATGGCTAGATTGCTACACGAGGTGGGGGAGGGATTATAAATGGAGAAAACATTGATGTTTCATTTGAATCATGTCGGTTCCTCTCCTGTATTTTTCTAATATAGTCCGTAGCCCTTTCATCAACACTCTCCTCTTCATGAATCACATATAATGACCCATTTCCTTCAATTGGCTCAATCAGGTAAGAGACAGGCTTTGAGCTGCTCTGCAGCTCCTGTGACCTTTGGTTCCCAGGAAATTTAGGCTGTGGTGGATCATCATCAAGTTTGACAATGCCTGTCAGAGATGCAATTTTTTTGGTAGCTGGTGGAGGTCCAGCTGTTCTGAGGCTCATCTTGGCAATAGAGAGGGGTGACAGTTTGACAATGTTTGCCACCATCTTCTCCCAAAGGGACTTGTTGCTTCTACCTTTGTTCATGGCTGCTCTAAACTAAATTTAACTAACTGCAACTAGATAAGATGACTGCAAATGTGCTGACAAAGTGGGTATTTATATAAGCTTAAGATGCTTCTGACATAATTTTTCTTTTTTGGTGTTTTGGGGTGGGGGGCCTTTGCACATTTCCTAAAGGCCTACATGCTATAAAGGGAGGGAGGATAGGCAGTATCTATCCTCCCTAATCCCTACCTATCTATGCTAGATGTTCCACACAAAGAACAATAATGTTGCTGTTTTCAAGGGCCCCCATTACTGATCACTTCATATTGCATGTTTTCCTCCAGATGCCCTGCACCTTATATTTCAAATATGATTAATCTTATTCACACTGAAAGAAAAGATGTTAGGTATAACGAAAACTTGTTGGAATTCTGGATTTAGGATAATGATTTCTTCTATTTATATGTGGTAACATAGCTAGCCATATGCTTAATGAGATAGTTAGATTATTATTATTTTTTTATCAGTGTTAGATACTTAGATTATGGCTTGTACATATATAATATGTTGTTTGGTTTAAAGTAAAGTAAGTTGGAACAAGATTCTTCTCTACTACTTTTCTCTTTGAACTTTCGAGTTCATATTGCATGTTTTCCTCCAGATGCCCTGCACCTTATATTTCAAATATGATTAATCTTATTCACACTGAAAGAAAAGATGTTAGGTATAACGAAAACTTGTTGGAATTCTGGATTTAGGATAACGATTTCTTCTATTTATATGTGGTAACATAGCTAGCCACATGCTTAATGAGATAGTTAGATTATTATTTTTTTTTTTTATCGGTGTTAGATACGTAGATTATGGCTTGTACATATATAATATGTTGTCTGGTTTAAAGTAAAGTAAGTTGGAACAAGATTCTTCTCTACTACTTTGCTCTTTGTACTTTCGAGTTCCCCCCCCCCCCCCCTTCCCAAAAATGTTTGTTTTCTATTCACCATTGCTTTTTATCACCTTGTGAGGAAGTTCTTGTCAGAATCTTTCTCTCTCTTAAATACAAGCATTAGAATATATAGTATGTATCTGCAAATATTTTCCCAAACCACCAAAGGGGGAACCCATTCACATAAAAGAATAGGGCTTGAAAATAATTACAGCCTCAATCATTCAAAAAAATCTACGTAAGAATCTACACAAAAGGGGTATAACTCTATAACCCAAATGTATAACATTTAAAAAATTGTCTTTAAACCTGTAAAGGGGGATCTCCTCCTATTCGAAAATTCTTTTATTCCTTTTCCTCCACAAACACTATAAGAGACATAACGGCACTAATCTCCATACTTTCCTTGCAAAGCTCCCAACTTTGCCCCCCCTGCCACCCACTTAATGTGCTACTTAATCACTAGGGCTCAACTCAACTAAGCTGTGTTGCAATTACCTAAGGTTCGCCAGACAAATATCTTTAAATTGTTTGATAAAACTAAAAAAATAAGTGCTGAACTAGTAGTTGCAAAGATGATAAGTACTGAATTTGTAGAATTAAAAATGCAAGGATAAATTTGGAAATCGAAATTTAATTTTTAAAATAATATTTCACTTAATAAATTAAATGTTTGGTGATAAGTAAAGTTTCTTAATTTTAAATTCAGACCATTCTTTTAAGTATTTTATCTTGTCAAGTGATATCTAATGTTATGTTATCAAACACACTTAATATATAAGCATTATAAATTTCCAGGATTAAGTACTTAATTGAGTTATCATACAATATATAACCTTTAGTTGAATCATAGGAAATTATATTTTCTTACAAACTCAATTCACATTCTATTGGTCTCTTCTCGCCCTTTTCTATCTCCAACTTAAATCAAATCAATCAATAGTAGTGTAGTCATTGGTCTATGTACATGAGTAAACTATTTTAAATAACATTTTCATCCTCCATTGATGCCAATATAACTTCTCATATAACTTTCATTTCTTATTACATTTTTTCTTGTCTTTCCTTTAGTGACTCAACAATCTCAACATCCTCTGTTTTTCCACTCTTATTTTGTAGTATTACCTACTTAACTGCCCATGTTCTTAAAAGTTAAACCATAATAATGGATGGCCCTTTTAGTTGTTCTGTGGATAGTCTCATTTAATTGTCATATAAAGATCATTGCTTAGTGTTAGTCCCACTTACACAGAGTGGTAGGAGGGATAGATTGGAGACAAACTTAACCTTTGGCATTAATTTTGCACAAAGTAGCTGTTTTTTAACTTCGAACCATGTGTTCACACTTGATAACCCAAATATTTTACAATTGTACCAAGCAATAGCCCTTTTTAATCAAATACTGGAAGCAATTCTCTACTTCATCTAGTCCATACCAGGAGCAACATCATTTTCATTCTCTCCCTAATGGGAACACTTGATCCAAAATAAGAAAAAAGTCACTTTTTAAATATTCTCAAGCCATCAATTTCTCTATTCCCTAAAAAAAAAATTGAAGTTACAATCCATATAATCTTAGTACTGATTTATCCTAAATATTTTAATTTTAAAACATTTTTCTGGTGGAGTTTTAACTTACAAATGATCCTCACTCTAAAACTTGGCAACTGTATTGTCTGACAAGAAAGTAAAAAAAAAAAAACCTTGGGCTTATGCAGTACAGTAAGATTAAGATAGATGGCATATGTATACTAATTTATGTTGATCCAATAGCTGCTTCACCCAAATGATTGTCTTGGTGAAGGCGAAAATGTTTGGATGGCCTTGAACCATCCAAAAACTATTGAAAGAAAAAAGACTAACCATTTTACTCTAAAAATTTCCCAGATAGCTCATGTTGTACAATCATTTTATTGCAAGGTAATTTGCCTTTCGAAAGTTAGATCAATAAATTATTGTTGTTGTTGGAATAAGACTTTGTTGAGTCGAGTTGAGTCGAGTTTTTATTATTATTTCAAGTATCTTTAGTATTGTGGTAGATAAGGAGGCTTTGACATGGGATTGTGCAAGGTTTTCTAATGGTGTGGGGTGGAGGAGGGCTGTCCAAGACAGAAACTGGACTCGGGGGACAATTTGTTTGAATACAATATGACTCTGTGGACTGGGGTTTTGTGGGGATTGGAATGATGTCATGTGTTGGAATTCCTCCAAGAGCATGAAGTTTGGTGCTCTTCTACTAAGAAGAAGTTGCTTGGGTGGAAGGGAATTTGGAGGCAGAAGTCCCTTTCAAGGTGGTTTATTTTGCTTCAATAGCTTCTCCCGGAGAGCTTTGACTATTCATAATTTGGTTTACGAGGCATCAAATCCTCCCTAATTGGTGTTGCAAGTGCAAGGAGGAGACAATTAACCACCTGTTGCCTGTTGCTTCATTGTGGTGTTCTAAGAGTTATGGTCTCTCTTTTTTTTTTTCCCCTCTCTATTTGGGTTGAAGTGCTAGATTCAATTGCAGACTACTGTATTGGCATTTGAGTGGAATGAATAGCTGCAGCAGGCAGACAATAGACATGCAGCTCCGTTATGCCTTTTCTAGGGTGTGTGGAAAGAAAGGAGATTGGAGACCTAAGCTTTTCTAGAGTGTGTGGAAAGAGATGAAATAGGAGATCCAAGGAGAGGGGATTTTGATTTTATGTTTTCCTTAGTATGCTTTTTTCTGTGAGTGGCAGGGAGATTATCCCACTCAGTGAGTCAGTGTAACTTTTTGGGCGATTGCTGCCCGCTTGTTGGTTGTTTTTTGGCCCCTGTTTTCTTGTGTTGTTGTACACACGGTACTTGGATGTTGCCGGCCTTTTATGGAATTTTTTCTTTAAAAATGCATTTGAATCTGCAAGCTGACAATAAATAAGACATCAGCCTGTAAGACATGTTGCTAGCATCAATGTAGTCTCTCTCTTCCCCACCCCCCCCCCCCCCCCCCCCCCCCAAAAAAAAAACAACCATATAAATGTAGACAAATTTACTATCGTCTGTAGTTAATGGCATCCACAAAGCGAGTCAAGGATCAAAATAATTGCTCTCGAAATGATGTTCAAAACAATGTGAGAAAAATGAAACACGCTCTTACTCTTTTACAATAAGCATTTATAATGGCATGTTTAAGGCTAACATCATATTCCTGATAAAGACACCATGATAATGATTAATAATATACCCACGATTAGATATGACACGAATACCAAAAATAAAAAAAAACAATACGATTAAACTATAATTAGACTTAGTATTAATAGTTTTTCTTATTTTCGGTTAGGAAAAATAATTAATATCTTTTTGTATTTGATCCATCCTGAAAAATAAATGATTTTTTTACAATTTCTATATGTGTACAAAAAAATATTCCATTCGGATGTTCCACTAGTTTGGTATTCCAGGAACCATGTGATTTGTATTCCACTAGGTTCGTTTGATGAAACGGAACATTAGTTTCGATGTTTGATCTTGGCAGGTCCAGTTAGGTTCCTCAATTCCTGTTCGATTCTCAACAAATTTCAAATGTATCACAAGAGAAAATAGCATTAGACACCCTCCCCCCTCCCCCTTAAAAAAAAAAAGATTATGACCGGTCACATTATGGTTTGAAAATCCATCTTTAAATTTGAAATACCTGGATATCTTTCTTCTTGGGATTATTATTTAAATCAGCAACAAATGGAAAGTTTGAGTCACTTCCATATTCAGTTCAACTACTATTTTTAAAATTTAATTCAAAAATATTGAAATAAAATAATTATTATTCAACATTAACCTCAAATGAAAGGCAAGCAGCACAAAACCAAAGTCAAAGAACTAAAGAAAGGAAACCATAAATGCACTAATATAAGACGAGTAAATATATTGTACAAAACAGATTAATGTGGTCAAATTTATTTTGCATTTTTCTCGCTTGAATTTAGGAAATGAATAAACTTACTTCTTCACTTTTAGATTCATTTAGAGGAAAGCCAAGGATTAGGAGCCACGTAAGTATACCCCTGGAAATGCTCGCCTGCTGTTGGTGTGGGAGCCGGCGAGTCATCTGGAGGCATTGCTGTCCAACATTTGTCAAAATTGGCTGTGCAGTCTTCCCCGCTCACATCTGGCTTGAACTTCGTCTGCAGTTCTCTGGTCTCCAATTTCTTCCAGTTTATTGGCCGAAACCATTTATGTCTTTTGATCTCATCACTTCCACTAGGCCCACTGCCTAACCTTCTTGATGGTTCCTTTTGCAGAAGCTGAGAACATAAATAAACATTTGCATTGTTAATTTGACCAACTAGAAAAGAATGGAAAACCTACAAATACAGAAGCATAACAGCATATACTTACTCCTTTGAGCAAGGAGTGAGCTTCACTGCTTAGGCGCGGTGGAAGCTTCACCTTTTCGTTGATGATTTTTTCCTGAAGCTTCTTTCTATTTGCATGCGTGAATGGCGGCTGAAGGAAGTAAAATCAGTTTTGATGCAACAAGAACAAGGGTCAAAACTTGGCAATTTATAACTGCTCTTTTGATCCTTACTAAACGCCTAACGGTGCCATAACACAGGAACAAAGCTGAAAGGGAATTGGAACCCCCATACAAAATAAAATCTTACAGGATCTGTTCCTTAATCCTACATGAGTATACTAGGTTTGGATCATATATATATATATATATATATATATATATATATATGTACAGAAAAATTAGCACAGGCATTGACCCAAAGAAAGGATTGTGTCTGGTCCAATTTGAAGCAACTGGCAGACAAGATCAGGCAATTTTATGACATCATAATAATGATATTTAAATTAAATAGAAAAGATAAATTTCTTTTAGGATATGACACCACCTAAAAGAAGAAGAAAAAATATTTTAGACACATTTAACTGTTGTAGGAGAAATTAAGAAGAAAAAGAGCAGCAAAACATCTACAATGAAACTGTTGCATTTTGAACAAATCTAGACACTTTTTTTTGGATAAGTATACAAAATCTATAAACATAGCAATCGCCATATGGAATTTTATATTTGAAATTCACTAACAAAATAAAATTACATGAGTTGCAAAGAAAAATATGCTCTGTGCATAAGAGATTCATCAAGAAGACAAGAAACAACAGAAGAACACTTCTTCCTTTGCCTTGCTCCTGTAAAAAAACATTACAATTTACTTTTTTACCTAATTTTTCAAGTAAATGTGGACATCAGATCACCAGTTTTGACTGAATATTAATTATTCTATGGATAACTGATGAGTAGCAGCCAGGTCAAAAGTTCTTTGCTCACTAAGACATTCAGCTCAGTTGGGCCAGATAGCCAAGAACATTATTCACAATGAACATGAATGAAAAATAGTTTTCCCACAAACCCCTTGCATGAGGTCAAATCACATCCTTCTGCATATGCTCAGATTAACCAAATGCCTTGAATAAACTATAGACTTTTGTTACCAGGAAAATCATAATTTTGCAACGTTCACATTCAAGATCTTCATGATCTAAATACCATCATAAGTTTCATTTTGACAATTCTGAAAAATCTAATGGCTCACAGATAGCATTACCTGTCCTGTAAGCATTTCATACAAGAGTATTCCAACGCTCCACCAATCTGCTTCTTTATTGTGGCCTTTAGAAAGTAAGATTTCTGGAGCCATGTATTCTGTGGTCCCACACATTGAATTTGATCTGCTTGATTCATCAATTTCCTTTGCTAGTCCAAAATCAGTTAACATAACCTGGTTGACAAGTACTACATTTAGGGATGAAACATATTGATTCAAAGAATATTTAAGCATTAAAACAATCATTCATAATTTTCATTCATGTTCCTGCAATAGTATCAATAGTATGGGCATAGCCATTACATGACCATCAGCATCCATGAGAATGTTTTCAGGTTTAAGATCCCGATGCACGATCCCGCTCTTGTGAAGATGTGAAACAGCAGATACTATCTCAGCAGTGTAAACCCTCGCCTGATCCTCACTAACAAAGACATAACCAAGAACCAAAATCAAAATAGATGAACATAAACATACATCATTAACTATTGAAAGGTTAAATGAAAGATACCTGAATATCCCCTGTCTATATAGATGAAAGAAGAGATGTCCTCCATTTATAAAATCCAGGATCAAATACAGCTTAGATTTTGTCTGCAAATTCGTTGGAAAAAGAATGAGAACATACAGTTTATGCACAGCATGCATGCCCAAACACACACACACACACACAAGGAAGGGGAATGGAGGATGGGAATTCTAGTGCTGAGCATTTTTCAGTAGGAAAATTATCAGTACATAAATGCTTCAATAATTATTGGATGAACATGGGAATTAGTCAGATCCCTTGTGACTTCAAGTTTTCTAGTAGTGGGTTATAAATTAGGCATTTATCTCATAATATAACATTGTTTTACTTGACTTAATCTAGCATTTCTTCTTAGTATTTAACTTCTTTTATCAGACAATACTGGCAATTACATGGGAGCTCATGGACTCTTTTAACAATTTTTTTTTTTCAATAAAAATGAATTTCAGATGAGCCTCCCAGATTAGTACAATTACATTTTTTTAAAAAAAAAACAAAACCCTTAGAACTGGGGATCTTTTGCCTAAACTACCAAATTTTGATGCAAGATTCCTCTATTCAGCTTCACCAGCAATACAAAAGAAATATTGATGAAATGAATATTTAAAACGACGATGATAAGATGAACAAGTAGCAAAACTGTGAGAAGTTAGAAGTCACATCCAAAAGTGACAGGTACAGTAAAACGTTGATATGGTTAGGTCTTGAACAAGAAGGTAGAAAGACAGCTCCATTTGGGCAGTATGATCCAAACTTCTCTGTGAGGACAACAGGTGAGAGGCTGAAAGAATGTGCACTGATGCAGTTAGAAACGATTTGCTGGACTGTCAATTTATGACCAATACGAGTATGCCCCTCTATGCTTCTTAACTAGACGGAACTGACTGGTGAAACAGGATGTCTAGCAGATCTCATATAGTTAGGATGCAGCTTAAGTAAACTGAACTGAGTTAATATAAACATATGTTTGTCATTGGCACATGGAAACATTCATCACTAGCAAAGATCATTTACAAGTGGAGATGTTGACAAATATCTCCAATGACTCCTTAGCACTCATTATGTAATATAACACTTGACTATTTCCTATTAAAACCTGCATCTCATTCCTAAAGGCCTTGCATTCAGTCCAATGTATTGAAATATAAAACGCTCATGGCACAGAATAACAGCAACATTTCTTATAACCGGTAAGATACATTAACATTAATTTTAATCATCTAAATAAAGTGCATAAATTAAAGTATCTTAATCTTATGCTTCCAAGAAATAATATATATTTTTCCGTCATGTGATTCAGATATGCTTCCTAATTTAAATTGTGTGCGAGTCTTCTTCATCCTCATATATACCAAATAAATTGACATTTCATCCAAAATGCTATTCATATTTCTCAATTTCAGTAAAATAACTGTTCCATTGCAATGAAATCGAACATCTAAAGTAGTTAAAGATTAAAATTACATAATAAGAATCAAAACTACTGAATCCAAATTGAACTTGATTGCTGAGTTGTGCTTACCTGGAAAGAATAACGAAGCTGGACAATAAAGGGATGCACAACTTTGGTGAGTATATCCCTCTCAGCCTTCATGTAATCAACATGATTATTCTTAATAATAGTATGCTTCTTCATCACTTTCATAGCAAATATCCCATCACCACTGCCCCCACCAATACCACTAATTCCATCCGTATCCTTCTTCTTCACCTGAAACACCTTCCCGAAAGCACCTTTTCCTATAACCCTCAAAATCTCAAAATCCCCTGGCCCAATTTTGCACACCGCCCCTCCATCCTCGTCCTTTTCCGTCTCCTTATCAGCATTAATACGCCTATTTTCGTTTCCATCTTCGTCAGAGCTCTCGGAATCAATTTCTTGGTTGAATGTTTTCAACGGGAGGGAATTGGAAACGGTGTATCGAGGCGAAGGGCCGATGAAGGAGTGAGACCGGTTGTAGATGATTTGTGGGTCTCCGAGGAACAGTGAAGACGAAGATGACGGTGACGTTGATACAGCGGCATGGGGAGAAGATGTTGGAGGACCGAAAACTTCGGCGAAATCGAAGTCTTCCGCAGAGGAAGTTGAGGATACTGGGATTGTGAGCTTGTTAAGCTTGCTCGCAAGTATGGAGTGGAGTGTCTTCTTTTGAGCTGTAGACACGATGTTCATAGTGCTTGTATATATGTATATATGTGTACGTATAGAAAGCGAGAGAGAAAGAAAGAGGGAGAATCTGCAGTTAGGAAGAAAAGCCAGCCGAGAATGAATTCAAGGCGGGCGGTGAAAACGGGGATTACATTGTAGAAAAAGGAGTGGAGGGGGATGTTGAGATCCGCAGCACTAGAGAGAGAAAGAGAGAGGGAGTTGACAACTTTGAGATCTCAAACAGAGAGGGGAGAGAGAGGGGTAGGTCTGTGTCGACGTCGAGAACAGGGGAAAGGCTGAGGGTGTGCGCAGATGGGAGTCGCAATTGGCAATTATTGATGCATTTATATATCTATCCATCAACATCCAAACAAATTCAGTGAATGTAACATCAATACATTAAATGTGAACTTGACGCTCCTCTGTTGAGCGTGCACTACCTTCGCCCCACGATTTCCTTCTTCATTTTTTCCTTTTTCTTCTTTGTCTAATATGGGTAATGCCACCGGGTACCCACCCCGCTCCTATCGAAAGAGAGAAAAAAAAAAAGAATTAATTAGGTTTAAGTCTTTTTAAAATATATTAAGTTATTATAAATTTTTAATATTTTTTGTTTTTGAGCTAAAAAAATAATTGATTATCTTATTTTTTATTTCAATTTTATTTTGATGAGTTTTTTTTTTTTGTTCAAAATGAAAAGAATACTTAAGTTTTGGTTAGTTATGTTTTTAAAAACAAATTTTTAATTTTAAAATACGGGATACGTGTTTGAAAAACTAAATTTAGAACATGTTATTAAATATTTTTTCATATTTTTAAAATTTTTCAAAATTTAAATTATTATATTCAAATATATTTTCATAATTTTTAAAAAATTAATTATAAAATTTTAAAAAATTATATTGAATTACTAACGAAACCATATTATCCAACCAAACCATCATGACTCAAGATCACATCGTCACCATCCACTTATTCTCATTGATTCTCTCTCCTATCTCCAAGGTTTTCAAAACCGGACCGGACCGGACGGTTCGACTGGTTGAACCGTCGACCGGTCCAAGGAACGGTCCGGTCGAACCCGAGAAATCGTTTCAACCTCAAAACCGGGCTTAAAAGGTAAAACCGTCTGAACCGAGCGGTTCAACCGGTGAATCGGTCAACCCGTCACTAGGTCATCGATTCGGACCAGTTCGCCTCTACATATATAATAAAAAAAAAACCTAGGAAGCCCTCATTTCTCAATTCTCAGATCTGAGATTTTCCCTTTCCCATTTTCCCTACGTTATCAAGGTAACTCGGCGATGGCGATGCAAGGGAGGATTGAGACACTGGTGCGTCGGGGACGGAGATGGAGGTGCTGGTGGTATGGTCGGTGGTTGGTGGTGACACGGTCGAGCGGATTAGAGAGAGAGAGAGAGAGAGAGAGAGAGAGAGATGGGTGTGGTCGGATGAGGGGGCACGGCTGTGGTCGGCGGTGCTGGTAGAGAGTTAGGGGTCGGCGTTGGCTGGTGGAGTTATGGACGAGATGAGGGTAGGGGTTCAGGTGATGATGGTGGCGGTGCGATGGAGCGGTGGAAGCGACGGGCGGTGGTGATTGTGGGAGAGGATGGTTACGGTGGAGGTGCGGCGACTGTGGGTTCGGCTGGGGTCGTGGTGAAGGCGCAGGGGGTTATGGACTGTGGTGATGGTGCGGCTGGGGTTCTGTTGGTCAGGAGTTTTATATTAGTATTGGATAATGTTTTGGTAAATTGTAGATTCTATATTTCTCATGCTCTTTGTGTGAACTGTGAAGTTAGGATCTATGTTTTTTAAGGAGAAGTTTCGTCAATGTTGTTTGTGTTTCTCCTCTTAATTCGGTTAATTTGGGCAATTTTTTCAATTATTAAATTCCATATTCTCCATTTCTCATGTTTTTCATGTGAAGTTTGTTTTTTTTAGTGGAGGTTTCTTAATGCTCTTTGTATTTCTCTGAGGAAGATGATAGTCGACGGTGGTGGTGAAGGTGCGGTGGTGATGGTTATGGACTGTGGTTTTATTTTTTTTCTTGAAGTTTTATATATTAAAAAAATTCATATTTTGTAAAAAAATTTTACATAATTTTTAGTAATTTTTGTATAATTTTTTAAATTTAAAATATTAATAATATATATTATTAAATTTATTAATTACATAATTATGACATCATGGTTTGATTTCAGTTGACCCGACGATAACCCGTAACCTGGACAATTTTCCGATTCGATGAACGTTCCGGTTTTGAAAACATTGCCTATCTCCCACTTCCACCTTTTTCTCTATCTTCAAAAATGCAGAGCGCTGCATTTAAAGCCCAGTGGCCCTAGCGGAACAAAGCTTTGGACTCTTTCTTGTAAAGAGTAGCTCGTGGCTCAACTTTTGTCATGGTCAACACTGGTTTTCGGTGAACTACATGATGCATCAGCCCTAGTCGACGCTAGTCTGGTCTTTTAGGAGTTGGGAAAGAGAGGATAAAAGGACTATAGCCACCACGTACCGCCAGCGGTGGTGTGTGTGTGTGTGTGTGTGTGATAGAGAGAGAGATGCAACCAGAGAGGGCTTCAGATCCTGTGCAAGTATGAGATTGGATTCTTGGATGAGATAATGGGAGAAGATTTCGGTGATGGAGCTTGTTTGACGATGACAATGTTAGACTATGGTAATCAACACGTGGGGGTGGCCCTTCCTCCACCGCAACAAACTTGAACTCGGAGGCCCATTCATTACTGGGTCAGTGACAAGATCACCAATGGTGCTGGTGGTTGAGGAGGTCTTTGAGAGGGAGAGTCAGAGAGTGTCAGTCTCAAAATCAAAAACTAACGAATCAAATCATTAATTTCGTAATAAAAATTATTTTTAATTTTTTTATATATTAATAAATAAATTATATTAATTTTAAAATTTTAAAAAAATTATCGATTAACTATTTATTATGCATAAACAAGTAATAAATAATGTCTCCAAAAGTTCAAATAATAAAAAAATTCATAAAATAAAATTACTACATGTTTTGAAGCTATTTAACTAAAATAAGTTCTAACCACAAATAGATAAAACTACATTAATCTCCAATTATTGTTCGTTGTATCGCACCTTGTACTAAAAGATATCACAATTGATCTCTATCCATCTGTGGAAAAAAATATTGGAGTAAGCTCAAAAAATCCCGTAAGATAACATAACATAATATACACTGAAATAGATCAAGTGAATAGCACGATTAATTTAGAAAACAGTTACTGATAAATCGAAGCATTTCGCAAAGTTTCATACCACTTGAAAGTATTTTAATATTCACAATAAGAAAACTGATATCATTTTTCAGTTTAGAAATCATTAACAAATAGTGTGGTAGCAAATAATATTTTCAAATTTGTATAAGTATTAATCCTGATTGGTACAATAATCACATATGATACCCAATCATAATGGGACTTATAGACGTCACCAGTACTAGAAGTCAACATTATTTATATCCCTCTTAACATGGGCTAGATTCTAACAGTATCCTCCCAACACAAAAAAAAAAAACTACCAATAGTAGTAAACCACTATTGACACAAAACAGACTCCAACCAGAACTCACACCCACACTAAAATAATTCAAATATCTAATAATGATTGTATCGACAAAACAATTTATTTTAATAAACAGAATAATTTTCATGGACGGATTTATCAATGAGCAAAAAGTATATTTCACAAACAATCAATTTTGTTTGACCCAAGTAACAATAATGAAGCAATCAAAATATTGTAAAACATATTTTTGAACTAAAAATAATTTGAAACCATTTACTTGTATAAACAATTTTTATAAGAATAGAGCAAAAAAATATTTATTTGACATTTATTCAAAAATTGGATATATCATGTATGTTCCCTTACCTCGAAGAAAAGTCATCAAATCACATAATGCACTTCAAAAGCGTCATTTGTAAATTTATTCCAATCCTAAAATAGTTCACAATAACTTATTTAAACAATTAGTTCGATTTGCCAAACTTGACTTAACTATACACGTCCTAATTAATATAGTGTCTCGCGTTATTAAGCCTAAGTATCTTTAAAATACCTACATGATGACCTTAGAGCGTTCCACGATTTTTATGTAATTTTTAAATATTAATTTTTATTTTTCTCAAATTCTATCAAACCGATTAAGTTTAATTCACAACATACGGTCAAATATGCAACGAACATAATTCTCTAATCTCCAAATGCCTTATTTTTAATCCGAGAACACTTCTAATAACTCAAATTTACTTATAAATAACAGCCATAATTTAAGTCACTTAATTACGCATTTAAATAATTATGAAACAAATACAATAAGGTAAACTTTAGTGAAATCTCAATTATGCGTGTTACTTTGAGCCTCACCTCCTATACCAATAGCTTCATAATATCAAACACAATTTTCTTACCAAGTTTCATAATTTTCAAAATTCTTTTACTATTTTTTCATAAATTAATAATATTTTATCCATTAAAAATTAATAATAATTTATATAATTAATTTTTGAGTTCGAGATCTGCACCACCTGGTTGAGGTCGTTAAATATTATAATTTAGACTCTTGTTTCATCCAATTTAGACTAGGAGTGAACTACACTTTCCCGACTCACTTTGACCCGATAGTGGACTTGTGCAAAAAGTGGTCATTTTCTCCAACTTTAACACCAGCAGTCTACCATTTTTGTTTTTCTTTCAAATTTCGACTTGAAACTTTTCCTTCAATTCTTATCCAAATAATGCAAGTTATAAATAGATTTTGATCATTTTTCTGAAATCCATCCAACCATATAGTTTAATTAGATTAAATCTTTCAAACTTGAAAAGAAAACTCAACCCAAAGCTTGCGATTACAATGTTTTCTTCTAAAACTTTGATCCTTTATATCTTTTTAAATACATCCCCATATTAGACATATTATATATCAAATTAAACCTTATTTCATGAATAATAAAACTACGTTTCCAATTTATTCAAAGATCATCAATCCATACTCAAAATCAAACCTTAACTTGATTGTTCTATAGTCCCTTTTATTAGGAGAAATTGTAATTTCAAAAATTAATAATTAATTCATAAATTTTCTTACTAAATCACAACAATAAAATAGTCATATTAATTTGATAAAATCATAAACTTACCTTTATTAATGCCTTCTTTCAAAATTAAATTTCTTTAATCCTCTATAATAGTACTTCTCTCTCTCTAGAATTTGAGATACGTAAAATAGAGGCTAAGGTTTGTTATGGTCATGTATTTATAATAAATTAAACTTTTCATTATTATATTAGTGCCACATATTTATTTATATTTTAACTTAGCTTCAACCTAAATTATTTCATTCAATTATATTACCTTTTTTATATTTTTATATTAAATCGTACCACTATCAATATCTAATTTAATTTTCAATAAGTTCATAAAACTAATTTCATTTGAATATATAAAGTATTAAGTCTTAGTAAAAGTACGGGTTATTACAAAGAGAGCAACAAAATGTTTGAGAGATTAAAGTATGTAAAAGAAAGAGATGAACCAAAATGGTCATGGTCGTTGTTGTTGTGATAGTGATAGACGGTGGTGGTATCGAAAACTTTAGAGAGAGAATGAGACCTAGGGAGAGAGTGAGAATAGAGAGTTGTTATTCTTTTGGTTGTGATAACGCACTACTTTTTATTAGAATATTATAATTTGTGTGTTAAATAGTGTGCTTAGACATGAAGCAATAAAAGTGTAAAATTTTACAATTTATAAAACTGATTTTTTTGTTGCAGTTTTTATTACTTTAAAAGACTCTTTTTGACATCCAAAATTTAATTCCAAATATTGAATAAAACTAGTAACAACCAAGAAATTCATATTGAAATAGAAATTTCACAATCTTTTTTGAAGAGTAAAATCTTACACTTTCACTCTCTCAGAGATTGTAAAATTTTATAGCTTCAAAACATTTTTTTTTTTCAAAATTTTATAAGCAATATGGATCTTGTTTGATAGATTTCGATTTTTAGAGTCCAAATATATAAATTTGATTAAAAATCGATTTATCTTTTTTGAGTTATTGCATTTTTAAAATTTTGAAAAACTGTTTTGATATGCACGCCTATTTTATGTTAGATGTATGTAAAGTATTTTAGTTATAAATAGTGACGGATCTAGAAATTTTAGTTAGGGGGAGAGGAAAATTGAGAATATTAAAATTTAGAAGAGTTCATATGAATATATCAAAAAATTTAGGAGGGCTAAGGCCTATTTTGTTAAAATATTCTAATAAAATTAGGCGCAAAAAATACAGTACTAAAATTATTGAGGGAGCCAAACCCTATTTTGTCAAAATATTCTAACAAAATTAGGGCTAAAAGTGTAAGATCAAAATTTTTAGGGGGACCATGGCCCCATTTGTCCCCCGTATCCATCACTGGTTATAAAGTGGTTGAGAGACTTGGTGGGTTAATTTATTTGTGCTTGGATTGTATGACAATTTTGATATATTATGTGGACTTATGGTCAAACGACCCTAAAAAATAGGGTTAATTAGTGAAAAGTCTCTCCATAAGATGGACTCGAGTCTAGGATGAAATTTTTTTATTCCAAGAAGTCCATTGGCTTTATACTTATTTGAGAAAAATGACAAGGTTGGTGAGGTGTATTTTTAATGACAATTTTACCGCTAAAAAAATATATCTTTGCAAAACCTTAATCCTCTCACTTATCCTTTCCCTCCTATATACCCCCTTACTACTCATACAAGCATTTGATGATTCTCAACTCCTAATTGAACTTTCTAGCCAATGCTTTAGTTTGCCTTTCCCAAATCCATTATTTTCAGAGAGAGAAAACGGTTCAAACATAATTATTTGCATTACTACCATAAATGCCTACTACCCAACTTCAATATTTCTCCACATTTTTCTTGCTAATTCTACAAGTCTAAAACTAGATGCCAAACTCACCGACGCATTCTTTGTCTCTCTAGATAGACTCAGGAGGACGAGTGAGATTAGGAAAGTTCTACTATGATTAATGTACCACCATACATGGGGAAAGTTCTGGACCAATATAGGGATAGTGCTCTAAATTACTACCAATACCCTTTATTACCAATCTCATTCATCTTATCAATCATTTTTTAATCTCTCTTTCCCTTTACTCACGTTTCTCTTTCAACCTCCACTCCCATAAACATATCATTCTCTTTTTTTATGTTTTCTCTTTCTTTCTCGAATCATTCTTTCTCATCCACCCCGTCATATTCTTATTATGTTAATTTCTCCTTGCTGATTTGATTTGATTTCACCAGGAAGTTTTGTGAACTTGAAACTTACTATTGGTTTAACACGTTTCATTGTGTTTTTGAAAATAGTAAAATTTTATTGTTTGGTGAAATAGTAAAATTTTACTATTTTTACAGTTAATGAAATTTTAATCAACGTGCTTCAAAAAATATTAATTTTTTTGACAAATTTTTAGTACTTTGAAAAGCATCCAAAATATGGCCCAATATCTAGATAAAACTTGTAACAAATTGTTGGTTTTTTTGTTTTTTTTTTTTTTTTTTTTATGAAACAATACTATATTACTATTTTATAAAATAGTAAAACTATTTTGCAATTGACTAAAAAATTTACTATTTTTTGTAGTGATTTTTTTCTTCAAAATTTCATATTAAATATGGTCTTATTTGATAGATCTCGATTTTTAGAGTCCAAATATATAAATTTTATTAAAAAAAGATTTATATTTTGCAAGTTTTGAAATTTGAAATTTGAAGAAATTTTTTTCAAACACTCCTCGATTTTACAGGTGTTAGTTGTTGGACATAGAAATTTTATTCATTTTGGTGTATTCTAGTCACAAAAAAAAAAAAAAAAATTAAGAGACCTTTGAATAATTTTGTTTAAGCGTGTACCTATACATAATTTTGCTACTTTTATTAGACTTTAACTGAATGACCCTAAAAAATAAAACAAGGCATGGATAAATTTAGGTATCCAATTTGTTCCATATTTTCATAAGTATATTCACATATATAGCTCTAGATATGTGTATAATACATATATATATACTTGTATAATTTGTGTATATATATAAATTGGACTTGTTAAATTATTAATTGATTAGTTTTAATTTAAAAAAAAATTAATAAAATAAATTTTTAGACAGGAGGCTTGTTGGGCCAGGGATAGGGATAGGAATAGAGATAGAAATAAGAATGGAGGACATAATTGGGGAATGGGGGCGAGAATGAGAGATAATTCCCTTTAGATAGGAAGATATAAGAGAGAGATTTCTTGTAGCTCTGCCAACCCTAAAATGAGTTTTGTTTTTAGTAGTGGTAAATATCAAAGACACTAATCATATTATAAATAATCATTTTAAATTAATATCATATTGGTAAATTTTAAGGTACATTACACATTTCTTATAATTTCAGTCATTTTTAGTCGATCCTTTATAATTTTAAAGTCGATTGAAATTGATAGGCTAAGATTGTGTGTGTGTGTGTGTGGGGCCATGTTTGACTTCAATTATTCAAAATACAAGTTCTGATTGTTTCACATGAAAGAAATTATGTACTAAATCAAAATAAAGTAATTGTTTCATTCACAAATTTGTCAAGCAATGTTTTTAAAGCATTACATCTTTACAGGGAGCTCGAATTCCTAGGTATAACAAATCCCAGATATACCACTCAATACCAAACAATTTTCCCCAAACACAACTAAGCTTTGAATTCTAATTCTTAAATCAATAAGTTTAAACCCAGATTTACAACTCAAAACCAAACAATTTTCCCGGGAAAAAAAATGACAAATCCAACATGCTCAAAACTGCTCATCGATCCCTTGTCTCTTCACCACAGACACAACAATACCATAACCCCCCCCCCCCCCCCCCCCCCCCCTCTCTTCTCTTTCCTCCCCTCAAGAAAATAACCAAATAATCATGTAAAAATTCTTGAACAAGAATAATACATAATTAATGAAAATAACACCAGTGCATAGCCAAGTAAACTAACTTGATTCAATGATCAGGCCTAAGCAAAAATGGCCTTTGTGTTCTCCTATGATACAGTGACCAAATTCAATTCAAGTGGCCTCAAAGCTCCTTGAACAATCTCTTGAACCGTTCGGTTACGGCGGCAAACCTCTGACAGCTCTTCAACTGGAATCATCAGGGCATTAATATCAGCCCCAGATGCCGCATCTGACAATGCTTGTAAAAATCTAGACCGTTCCACCTCTGTCACAGCCGTTGATGGAATTAATGAAACACTCTCCTTTGCCCACTCCAAAGTTTTCACCCCATACGCTCGAGTTAGCGAGATTAGTGCATAGGTTACCTGCAGAAAAAGGAGGACTCCATGAAGTTTCAAATGAACAAAAACCATGTATAAATCAAACATATGTATAATTGTAACTCATCCCCCAACAACTCTGCAGGTATCTGTATAACAAATAAAAAGTGGTACCGTTTCTAATCGAGAACTTGGCAGTGCTCCAGTTATAGAGGCAACCAAAATTCTGGTGATGCTGGCACCTCGAGGAATAATTACATTATCCCTGACACACAAGTACTGTTCTCCCTGACTAGATTTTGCAAGATCAAATATATCAGATAGAAACGTTAATATGGAGTTGCACGCCTCCCTGCAAATTAAAGAGAAGGATACTGTTACATATGGGGCAAATTAATCTCCGCTAATTTGGAGAATGGACCATATCTGCAACCAGTAGAAATCTAACATCGTAATGCCTCATTGCATGCAAAGGTCAGAGTCCCCAGAGTGGAAAACTAATTTTAGTGGTGATTGTATCTGAAAGATTCTGGGAAAGGATGAGCTTGTACCTTCGCTCACTTCTAAAATTGAAAAAACGAACAAAGTCAATGACAACCATAATGGTTGGTCAAGTCCCAAATATACTACAGGAGAGCACCAACCTTAAACATGGAAGTATATCAGTGATGGGCAGGAGAGAAATGCAAGTTTTTTTTTTTCCTTTTTAATTATTGTTGGATCTGTATAACTATTCTTTTTCCAGGAAGTATTTTGTTAATCCCTTCTATGCATGTTAAGATCCCAAAGCCAATTAGAACTGACAAAACAATTATAGACAGAGAGAGAGAGGGAGATAACCTGTGTTGCACAGTGATGCCAATCATAGAGCAATCCACTAATGATGGAAATACCACCGATGGAAAAAATAAGTGAGGACAATAGCGAATGCACCTCGATGCCAACAAAAAACAATCGTCTGCTATGTCAGGTCTGGAAGTGAAGTCCTAAAAAGGAGAATCCTCTTATCAAAACCAACATAAATAATGGTAAATCTGGAAAAGTTTATGCAACACACTAGTTACTAAAACCATACCTGAATTTTTGCAAGCAGACATATTGTCTGGTTGAAGAGTGATTCAATCAAGATTTTTAGGTAATTTGCACAAGACGGATCAGACCCAAATATCTGCAGCATAAGATCCACTGATTACTCAAAATAAATAGATAAATAAATAATAAATAAACACTTTTTTAAACTTCAGAAAGAACAACATACCTTTATAACTTCACTAGAGAGATAAAGGAAACACGGTTGCTGGTGTTGTTTATATAGACCTTGTATCTCCTCTAGCATTGCTCCAATTGTAATTCCCATGAACCTCTTAGAAGTTCTTACCTAAACAAAATCAATGGTTCAGTGTCACCAGCAAGAGAAAATAACCAAACTGATTTATGAAACCACCAGGTGTCATTATGTTTCCCCAAAGCTGTATGGATATAATAAAGCATAAAGATGCACAAGATGTTTGCACTAACAAAGTCCAGTTACAGTTAGACAAGTCAGTGAAATATCATCATAAACTATTCTAATTCAATGCACAAAAAGATCCAGAATAGTACAGTTGATACAGCTCACCCTCTAATAATAATTAATATTCAATAAGTTAGACATCTCTATTAATTAATAATTTTGTGAGGAACCAACTTTGTTCTATAGTGAATAATTAATAATTCTATTATTTAATAATCGATAACTTTTTGAAAAAATCCATTTATAGTATTAATTATTATAATAGAAAAATACATATGCTTGTGTATATATATATAATAGGAAAATTAATAGTCACATTAAGTCTTTAGTAATAAAAGAAAAGAGACTAGGAGTTTTATTATAATTTAAATTAGATATATTAACCCCTCGAGGTTAACTCAAGTGGTAAAGCCTTGAGAATAAAGGATTATGTCCCCAAAAAGTCCTCAATTTGAGCCACGCCAGAGGCGTTTCCCGTCTTACTCAATATGTGGTTCTTGGGAGTAAGGTCGCATATCCGGAATTTCCTCTAACAACCATGTGCTTAAAGGACCCACTGTTGGTAGGTCTCCGTGATTAGACATATTATATATATATATATATATATATTTTTTTTAAGAAAAGTGTTCATCACCCTTGCAAATATGTATGCATGTCTTATCTTTATAGTAAAAATTGTATACTTGTAATTAATTTTTTTTTGTTAGTAAAATTTAATAATCAATATTTCTATTAATTAATTTTTTGATGCTCAAGATCATTAATTATTAGAGGGTTGACAATAATATAGAAGTATTGGTGCAAACTTTAAAAGCATTCAAGAAGCCACCTAAAACAGATTATAGAAAACACTAGTGAAAAGCGCCTTTATCATTACTTTTTTTTTCATCGGTAAATGTAAATTATATTAACAAGGCACCTGAAGGGGGTGCACCCACGTACAAAAAAGGGAAGAGGCTACAAAATTAAAGCCTTAATTCCCCCCCAAAATTCATGAAGCTATATAAATACATTGGGCTTTTTTCTTTCAACCAAAAGAAAAATAAATACAAAAAATTATCTTTAAGCTTCCGCGTAGTAGATTCCTCTCCCTCAAAAATTCTTTTGTTCCTCTCTCCAAAGGAGACAAAGTGGAGCAATCCTCCAAGTTGGCCGAACATCCCTTCTAATATGGCTGCATTTCCAACTAACCAAGACTTAGCGAACTGTAGCCTACATAACCCAACTACACCCAAATAAAGACAGCACCACACACCACACATCCCTAGCCACTTTATAATGCAAAAGAAGACGGTCAATTGTAGGGGTGTCAATTTTTAACACAACTCGAATACGACACGAAATTAACGGGTTTGAGTTTAGCATAAATGAGTTTGGGTCATAAACGGGTTGACACGTATAACACGATTAATAAACAGGTCGTATTTGGGTTTTACTATGTCAACCCGTTTAACATGACTTAACACGTTTAATTATAAAATATATTATGAGTTAAAGTAATTCGTCTCATATCAAATATTTATCAAAGTTTTGAGATTTTTTATTGATAAAAGAGGTTTCTACTTTGATTTGGCTCATATACAAAGTTACTAAACTTGAAAATTATCTATACATAATAAAAAATAGGTAAATTTTTTTATTTAAAAAATTAAAAATTAAAATAAACGAGTTAAGTGTGTTGACACGTGTAACCTGTTTAATAAATGGGTTGGGTTTGGGTTTTGAAACTTGACACAAGTAGTTAATAGTGTCGGGTTAGGGTTCACACATATTTTCGAATATGTATGCCTTGACATGACACGATAACACGAATTGGCACCCTTAGTCAATTGTTTCTTCATTTTTCTTGCACATACAATATTTACTAGGCAAATAGAAGCCCGTCTTCGAAGGTTATCCAACGTGAGGATTACTCCCCAAGTCGCTGTCCAACAAAAAAATGCAACTTCCTTTGAGACCTTAGATTTCCAAATAAGTTGCCACGAAAAAGACAATTCCTTCTTCCCCATCAAAAGCTTATAGAAATATCGCACCGCAAATTCTTTCCTACTACTACCCTTCCAAACCATCACATCATCCTTTCCACACAAAAGAGCATTGATCCAACAACACCATTAATCCTCCACATCCTTCAATTCCCAATCATGAAAATTCATCCTAAAACAAAGACACCACACCCTGTTACCCCCCAAGAACTCCACATAATCTCCCACCCAAGCCTCCTTATTTGAAGCAATATTATATAGAACCAGGAATTTAGACTCTGAGAGGAACCTTACAACAAGAAGGGTCTTCCCAAAACTTCACCCTCGACTCCCTCCCTACCTTAAAGCGAATCGACCTACTAAAGGACTTCCTCTCCTTCTGGATGGCTTTCCACAAACTACACCTCGATGCTTCCCTCACCTCTCACAACACCCCCCTGTCATTCATATTTTGTTGAGATCACTCTCTTCCACAAAGGTTGTTCCTCCCTTGCAAACCTCCACAACCATTTCCCTAAGATAGCCTCATTAAACCTCTTAATTGAGATGGGTTGTTTAGATCAAAAGAGAATCAACAACGGCACTTATATCAACAAAAGAAAGAAGGAAAAATCAACAATGGCAATAGTCATAAGTTGAGTTTAATCATATTAAATCTGATAGTGAGGGGCATGAGAGCCGAAGCAAACACGAAAGGATAATTTCAGTAAGAAATTCAAATCCTTGGTATTGACTTTTGATAGAGCCCTTGAAACATACATAATACACAAATTATATAAGCACACAATCAAATAGGTTAGAGTGACTCTCGTGCCCAACATGAGACATAGAACCCCTTGCTTGTAGCCAAACCCAAGCTTGAATTCTACCCCACATTGCCAACCCGAGCTCACTCATGGTTTTAAATCGCGGTATCAGGACACGTAACTGTCGCGATAGCGGTGTAACAGGTATCAGGAGTGCTTGGTTGATACATAACAGGAATCGAGAACCGCACCTGTGATTTTTTTATAATTACTAGAAAATCAATTAAAAATTATTGATATGCATGGTTTTGCTCCAATTTATTATTTTTTTAATGTTTTTAATTATTTGTAGTCATTTTTATAGCTCTTATGAAAAAAATTGCTTATTGTATAGGACTTCATATTAATTTTATATCAAACTAAGAAGAAAGTACAATCTATTATGATTGAATATGATAACTAATACTTAAAAATGCAACTACAAGTAATTTCAACAAATATAAAAAATAAAAGAAAACATAGACAAAGAATACACTATAAGTGAAGATTAATCAGTTAACTAATAGACTTAAAGTCAAAGTAAACACATAATTTAGCAAAAATAACAAAAAATATAAATGTGATTAATCATATTACAATACTTGAGTTTTCAACCACAAAAAAAACTCAAGATACTTTTATATGATTTTAGAGAAAAAATATTAATACAAAAACAAAAGTAGGAAATAACTAATTTTTACAATTAGATTTTTTTTTTACTGAAGTAGCCTACGCCCTAGTAGTAAGATTCATTCATTTGTAAGCAACATCTACTAAATCTAATAAGATAAAATTTTACTTTTAAGTTTGTGGTAATAAATAATTAGATATAATTATAAGACTTACTAAACACTATGATCATATCCATAATTTCAAATCTTATGTTTGATAAATTTAAATTACTAGATCTATGGCCAAAATTGAGTTTTTTTAGCCCTTAGAATATAAAAAAAGAGAAAAATGTACCATTATTGTTACGTATCGGCCAATACCGTTACACATCGGTCTATAACGACTGTTTCGTAACGGTATCGGGTGTTACGACTGTGAATTTTCTACACACCGATATATCAATGTATAATGGTATCGGAGGGTTCAAAACAGGTTATGTAACGGCCGTTATGTTACATAATGGCTGACATTTAATACCATACTCCAACCTCAACTTTTAGGCTTGGTTGATTTGTGTTTGGTGCAATCAATTGGATTCCATTACATGATTAAATGAGATCTCATATTTAAATTTAACTCAACACGACTCAATCAAAACTTATTTATTGAAGTCCAATCCTTCAACCTTCAACCTTCAATAATAAGTAAATCTTTCAAGAACGAAAATTGAAGGGAAACAAAATAATATTAAATGAAAAATGATTATTGCAACCGAAGACAACAAACGACAAAAAATTGAAACATAGGCAAGTAAAAAAAGTGGAGAATAAAAAGAAGAGAAATAAAACATCATAAAAGACTTCGAGTAGCATTCTAGGCTACAGAGATCCTCCAAGACTTGGTCGGGTAGTGGCTGTCACATGGAGAAGTGACAAGGAAAAGAATAGGGTCGAGGGATTTCAGAAGAGACTATGATCCCATGCTACTATTTAATATTTTGTTACAACCCATCGATAATTGTCGCAAAAAAACCATCTTATATTAATCCAAAAATTGCAACAAAAAAGAAAAATCGAGGTCTGTGATGAATTTTGGGTCGAGTGGGGTTGACAAGACCTAAGAAGCATGGGCATGGATACATGGACGCAGTATTTCTCAAAAAATAAGACATAGATACATTAGAGATGTTAGATCACCAATTGCCCCAAAAGCTTAAGCTGTTAGAGAATGGGCCGACAATGTATATCAAGCTCTCAATACTCCCACTCACGTGCAACCCTGGACTCACACATGGAGAGACAAAGAAACCACTGACAAATGAGTAACAAAAGAGAATGCGAATACAAATGGGGAATAAATACAAATGGAGAGAATTGAACGCAAGACCTCTCATAACCCCGACTCTGATACCATGTTAGATAACCAATTGCCCCCAAAAGCTTAAGTTGTTAGAGAATAGGCCAACAAAGTATGTCAAACTCTCGATAAGGGACAATTTTTTTTTATATGACTATCTAATAAAAATCTAATATTAGTTCAATAAAAAATGACATAAAAACACACAAATCACAACAATAATTTTAAGATATCAAAATTATAATGCCAATAAATAAAAATTCAAGAATTCATTTATTTAATTAGTAGTGGCTATCAAGGGATGCCATGTGTGCATCCAAAGAAGGATTGAATCCTACAATATGAAGGGTTCCAACCATATAAACAAATGCACACTTACATGTCTTTTGTCCGACTGTTTTCACACTAGTTGTTACATTACTTAAGATTCCCTAAGAATTGGGGATTGGATGAATTTTGCTGCTAAGATTTACCCCTGGACTTGAAGTATACCTAGTTGCATATAGCACATGCAGTGGAAGAAGTAAATATGATGGTAGTTGTGTTGGGACAATGATGTCTCTGGCTTCACAAGTGTCTGCCGGAGTCATCCACTTCGGTAGCTCTAGCTGATTCTCTTTTCTGTCCATGTGGAGGAGTCATGTTCATTCAGGTTGAAGATAAATCGTTTGATGTCGTCGAAGAGGATGAAGGGTACGGGGAGATGTTTTAAATTATTGACATGGGTTTTGGGGTTGTTAGGAGACTCTGGGTGATGAGATGGGGACTGGACTGATTGTGTAAAGTGCCAGAGGAGGTGTCGGAGGGAGGAGCAGTTTCCGATAGGGGTTCATGGTAAGAATAGAAGTTTGATTTTATGGAAAAGGGAGAACAGAAGAGGGTGTTTCATGAAGGTGGAAGGAAGGTCTAAGAGGGGAATCCGTCAGATCCTTCTACCAGAAGACCCTACTAGAGGAGGATGGTTGGCGATAGCTCAAGCTTTTAGTAATCTGGGACTGTCAAAACCAGAAAAAATTAAAAACGGTAGAAGCTCTTTTCTGGATGTAGCAAGGAACGGGAGCTGGCTGTCGGAACCTGTTATGGCAGAAGTGAATTCAGAGGATGCGCAAGAGGAATTGCACGTTCATGTTGGGTCATGTGGCAGTCGATTGAAGTTTCTTAAAAAATGTCTTGTGGGTAGAAGGCAGGTGGAGGAGGGAAGGGGATGTCAAGGCCTGAATCTGAGCATGGTTGCATTATGAGCCTAAAAATTCTTTCTTGGAATGTGAGGGGGCTGAACGACCAAGACAAAAGGACCTTGATCAAAGGCTTGTTGAAGGAGTGGAAACCAGAGGTGTTTTACCTTCAGGAAACTAAGATGGAGAGCATTAACAGAGAGGTTGTCAGGTCTATTTGGGGCCCCAGATGGGTCAAGTGGGTGGCTCTGGAGGCAAGGGGCACTGCAGGTGGGATTTTAATTGCCTGGGATGCTAGGAAGATTGATTGTATTGATAAGAAACTAGGAGCTTTTTCAGTTTCTCGTAAATTTAGCATGTTGCTGAATGGATTCCAATGGGGTTTCTCAGGCATTTATGGCCCTCTAGTGGATGGGGATAGGAGTTTTTGGAGTGAGCTACACCTCATTCCTGCGCTATGGCAGGTCCGGTGGTGTTTTGGGGGAGATTTCAATGTGGTTAGATCGCCTACTGAGAGGATGGGGGAGGACAGACTAACCTCGGCTATGCGAGAATTTAATGAGTTCATTAACAGACAGAGCCTGATGGATCTGCATCTGGAAGGAGGGAAGTTCACATGGTCCAGAGGTTGTCAACATCCTGCAATGTCTCGGCCGGACAGGTTTTTGGTCTCCATTCAATGGGAAGAGGAGTTCCCACGTATTTCCCAGAAATGTCTGCCTTATCCCTGTTCTGACCATCACCCAATTATGTTTTCCTGTGGAGGTTTTAGTGCTGGTAAGAGTCCATTTAGGTTTGAAAACATGTGGTTGGAGGTTGAGGGTTTTGAGGACTTGGTTGGGGGCTGGTGGCATTCGTATTCTGTGCATGGCTCTCCTAGTTTCTGTCTAGCCAGGAAGCTGAAAATGCTCAAGCAGGACTTAAAGAAATGGAATGTTGAGGTCTTTGGAAACATTCGAGTTAAGAAGCATGAGTTGTTACAAAACATTATGGACCTTGACAGGGAAGAGCAATCAAATCCTTTATCAGATCATAAGATTCTTGTGAGAGAGGGGCTTAAAGGTAAGCTAGCCTTGGTTTTGAAGGCAGAAGAGACTTCATGGAGACAGAAATCAAGGGCTATATGGCTGAGGGAAAGGGACCGAAACACGAAATTTTTCCATAGAGTAGCCTCGGCTCATCATAGGAGGAATAGAATCTCTTTTATTGACATTGATGGGCAAGTCTTGACAGAGGAGCATGTTGTGAGGAATGGCATTGCTGAATTTTATAAAGTACTGTACTCAGAACCGTGTGAATGGAGGCCGGGGGTGGATGATTGGAGTACCGAAAGGTTAAATGGAGAGGAAGATGCTGCTCTGGAGATCCCTTTCTCAGAAGAGGAAGTCATGGGAGCGTTACAGTCTTGTGATGGGGATGAGGCTTTGGGTCCGGATGGCTTTTCTATGGCCATTTTTAAAAGTGTTGGGGTATGGTCAAAAGAAATGTGATGGAACTCTTTCAGTGCTTTCATAGGGATGGGAATTTTGAACGAAGTCTTAAGGCTTCATCCATAGCTCTCATACCCAAAAAGGAAGGGGCAGTCAACATTAAGGATTATCATTCCATCAGCCTTGTGGGAAGCATCTACAAGTTGGTGGCGAAAGTTCTTGCCTTAAGACTGAAAAAGGTGATGGGTAGCATTATCTATCCAAGTCAGAATGCCTCTATGGAGGGTAGATAGATCCTAGATGTGGCTCTTATTGCAAATGAGTGTATTGATTCGAGAAGAAAACAGAAGCAGAAGGAGTTGGTTTGTAAGTTGGATATTGAGAAGGCGTACGATAACGTTAATTGGAAGTTTTTGTTAATTATGTTGGGCAAAATGGGCTTTGGGCAGAAGTGGCAAAAGTGGGTGGAGATGTGCATTTCTTCGGCCTCCTTATCAGTTTTGGTCAATGGGTGCCTACCAGGCTTTTTCCGCACCTCTAGAGGATTGAGACAAGGGGACTCTTCATCCCCCTTTTGTTTGTTATTGTTATGGAAGCTTTCAGTCACTTCATGAGTAGGGCAGAATGTATAGGCTTGATGAAGGGTTTCATGATTCAGAATAGGAGAGGTAGGGGGTTTACTGTTTTTCATTTGTTATTTGTTGATGATACCAGTATTTTATGTGATCCGCCTGTGTGGCAACTGCATTTCATCAAGTGTATTCTAGTATGCTTTGAAGCTATCTCAAGTCTGCGGATTAACTTGGCGAAGAGTAGCATCGTGCCGGCTGGTGATGTGGAGGGTCTAGAGGTGCTAGCTAGTACTTTGGGATGTAAGATGGAGTCCTTCCCTTTGACCTATTTGGGTCTTCCTTTGGGAACTCCAAGTGAGATCTTCAAGGGTATGGGATCCAGTGGTTGATAGGTTTCAGCGCCAGTCTTGCGTGTTAGAAGGGTCAACTGCTTTCGAAGGGAGGGAAACTCACCCGTATTAAAAGTACTCTGGGGAACCTACCCACATATTTTATGTCTCTAGTTCCCATCCTGGTGTCAGTTAGTAAGACGTTGGAAAAAATACAGAGGGACTTCCTATGGAGTCATGAGGGAGAGGTGAGGAAAGTCCATTTAGTGAGATGGGGCAAAGTTAAAAGGCTCGTGTCCTTGGGTGGTTTGGGAGTTAAAGATTTCACGGTGTTCAACAAATCTCTTTTGGGTAAGTGGTTGTGGAAGTTTGGGGTGGCCGAGGGGGAGTTGTGGAGGGAGGTGATTAGTTCTAAGTATGGGTGAGAGGAAGGAGGTCGGTGTTCTCGCCCAGTGAAGGGTCCTAGACTCCTAGGGGTTGGGTTTTGTGGGCTGCCATTAGAGAAGGTTGGGGAGATTTTAGGGCTAGGACAAGGTTTGAAGTGGGTGATGGGCTTAGAGTTAAGTTTTTGGAGGATGTGTGGTGTGGAGACTTAACCTTGAAAGAAAAATTCCATTCCTTATATGGGCTTGCATGTGTTAAAGGGGCGGTGGTGAGGGAGTGCGTTGAGAGGGCGGGGGAGGAGGAGATTTGGAATCCTAGATTTAGGAGAGATTTTTTGGACTGGGAGTCGGAGGAGGTGGTTGCTTTCCTTAGCCACATTCAGAACTTCAGAACTTCAGAATTGCGACTGACAGGAAGGACAAGTTGGTAGTGGGCGATGCATAAGAAGGCTTTCTCAATGCAGTCTTATTACAAAAGTTTATCAATGCACGAGGTCTTAGATTTTCCTTGGAACATTATTTGGCATTCTAAAGCGCTTCCTAGAGCTACTTTTTTTGTTTGGGAGGCCTCTTGGAAAGCTATTCTGATGGCAGAAAATCTGAAGAAGAGAGGCTATTAGATGGCAAGTCAGTGCTACTTTTGCAAGAAAGAGGGAGAGAGTGTCGATCACTTACTCATGCACTGTCACTTGATCTATGATTGTTGGGACATGATTTGGACCTGTTTTTGGTGTGTCTTGGGTTATGCCGAGGACAGTGAGGGAGCTTTTGTTGGCTTGGTCGGGATGCAAAATAAGTAGAGAAGCCAAGGATACTTGGAGGATGGCTCCCATTTGTCTGTTATTGTGTATATGAAAAGAAAGAATTGACGCCTTTTTGAGGAATTAGAGCAACCTGTGGTGTCTTTCAATGACCATTTCTTATGTTCGTTATTTTTTTGGGCTAATGAGGTTTATCCTGTAAATGCCATTTCTATAGTAGATTTTTTGGGGGTCTTTGAGACCTTTGTAAATTTAAAGTAGTTGTTTGTATGGGTGTGTGCCTCCCTTGGGCACCTTTTATATTATACATCTTTACGTGTCAAAAACAAAAATTTACTAACTATTACATAGAACATATATATTTATATATATAACCCCCCCCCCCCCCCCCCAAAAAAAAAAAAAAAAACAAAAAAAGGAGAGAGAAGTAGAGGATAAAAAGAGGAATAAAATAAAATAAAAAACATGCCCAAAATTCAAAAAAAAAAAATTATTTAAAAAAATGGACACTCTTTTTTCGTGATCCGACAGATATGTGAGACAAAATAAAGTATAAGTGCTTCATAGATGAAGACCTTAACCAATGTCCAATCTAAGTTGAGGTTATTCAACCCATGCCTAACCTGAAAATTAAACTCTCTGCCCAATTCCCCCAATAGTTTGGTTTAGGCATGGGTTGGGTCAAGTTGAAACCAACCAAGATATTTTATTTTAGCAAGTCTGAATGATTTCAAGGCCCCTCTTTTAGCCTCTTCCGATGGAATAGGTATGCACATTACTTTCCAAGACAAATCAAAGTGATTATCTGTGATGAACTTTAAACAAAGGTCTTTTTAGAGCCAAAGGAAACATGGATCTTTCTTCTTCTTTATTTTTACTTCTAATCAAACCTCATCCAGATCAAATGAGAGATCACTATTTAGTTATGACCTAAACAATAATACAGAACATGAAAACTGTGCCAACATAATGATCTCGAATATCGGCTGTTAGATAACCGATTGGTCTAAAAGCTAAAACCGTTAAGGAATGGTCTCAAAAACTTTTATCAAGTTCTCACACTTTCCCTCAAGTATGACCTTGTCTCCCATGTGGAGAGGTAGATGGACAGATAGAACAACCCAGGGCAAATGAGGAAATAAATACAGATGACAAGACTTGAACCCAAGAGCTCCTAGAACCAAAACTTTGATACCATGTTAAACAACCAGTTTCCCCAAAACTTAAGCTATTAAGGAACAGTCCCAACAATGTATATCAAGCTCTCACACTGCCAAACAGTCAAGCTCTATGTGTACGGTGTATTTATGGGGAAAAAACATCATGTATGCATGACCCCAATGAGATCAATTTTCTTCTTCCAAAGGGTGACGAATCTCTAAGTAGCATTTTGGAGGAAAGATACAGAATTGTTTGGTTATTTGTCTTGTACTCTCGTTATTTCTTATCTATGGTTAGGATTAGTTAAGTAATTCTACAAGTTTAGAAAATTTTATTTGTTGTAAGTTTTTATTTTTAGAAGTTTATATATTCTATACTTTCTAGATTCTAAGAGCTGTATTCTGACTTGGGCTAGTAGTCTTTCTGGTGTTCCAAACAGGCCTATTAGAAGTATAGAAACTTTCTATTTTGATGTGATTCAAGTCTCATTTTTTTCAGTGTTAAATGGGTCAAGTTAGAAAAGTTTATGTATATCTTTAAGGTTTTCCAGTACCTATAAGAACAACTCTTGCTATAAAATGAGATCAGAAGCCACCGAATAGTTTTTCTTGGTTAAAGAACAAGTATGGACCTCTTCCATTAATTACATGTGGATCTCAATCAAGCTCTCATGGAGGATGGTGCCTTCCCCTCTCTCTCTCTCTCCACCTCAATTTTCCTTATTGTTTGCAGCATTTTTTTCCACTACAGTGCCATTCACTTTTTTCTAATCATTAAGACCTGAAGCAGTGGTTTTAAATTTGACGGGACTATAATAAGTCGGGCAATTCAGATCTGACACGTGTCTAGAACTCAATAAGAACGAGTATACCAAATCCTTTTACCTAGCTCAGTCCAGCCTGGCAGATCTCATTGGACCAACATGCACAGGGAGGTGCCAGATCGGTATTCCAGGGATAGAATACCTAGGCATGTTGAGACTAGTTTACCTGATAAAAAATTCAGCACTATATCAGAAAAGAATAATATCCACCTACAGATCTCAAGTCCTAATTACAATCCAAGGAGAATACCTAGTTTGGCCACCTAAGAAGCATGGAAACGGACACTGATATGACAAGGACACGCATTTCTGAAAAACGTAAGACACGGATACATGAGGGACACGTTAAATATATATATTTTTATATAACCATGTAATAAAAATTTAACATTATTTCAATTAAAATTAGCGTAACACACAAATCACAAAACTATTATTAAGATATCAAAATAACAAAGTCACTAAATAAAAATTCAAGAACTTCATTTAATCGTCAGCATTTATGATTTCAATTCCAAAACAATTTTACTAACTATTACATGGAATATATGTATATGTATATGTATACATATAACCAAAAAAAGAAAAGAAAAAGTAGAGAAGAGAAGAAAAGAGAAAAAAACTCAAAAAGAAAAAAAGGAAAATGTGTTCAAAACGTGTCCTAGATGTGTCTAAATCATGTGCTAACATGTTCATAACGTATATGAAATTCAGAAAAAATAAAAAAAAGTTGGACATTCTTTTTCGCATGTTCAACATGTGCCCGAACGTATCGGTATCCGGGACGTGTCTGGTATTAACATGTGAGTCAAAATAGAGTGTCTGTGCTTTATATTTGGCAACCAAAGGCAATAAAGAACCAAGACACGCTTTTTAACAATTTAAGTGCCATTATTTCTATTCCTATTCTTTCTCTTTTTGTTCTCATCACTAACTTGACTGCTGGAGTGACCTCAGCCAGCACTCTGCTGGTGCCGTGGGTTTTTGTTGGGTATTTCTCGAGAAAAAGAACAATTGATCACAACCGTTTGTCGAGTTCATCATCAACCGTTGATCCAATCGACTGATTTAAATGACATCAGTTTGGCGGCTTACATGGGAAGGAACGGAAGTTTTGTTCACGCAGTTTAATTGAGAATGGCACCACGATCACAATGAAGATGTCTGAAGAAAAAAAATTCTTCTGTAACAAGGACTCTCAATGCAACACAAATAATCAGCGCACGCAAGATCCACTTCCACAACAATCGTTTTTCCTACCGGAACAACCACTGTTAAGCAATTTCAGATTTTGGCCCAACAGGTACAAGCCTTTTGCCAAATTGTGGCTATTCCGGTGCAAAATAACACCCAAAATATGCCACAAGCCCCATAACCGGCAACAGCTGACTGGAGGACAGAATCAAGAAAACCAGGAGGACCGAGTGGAAGAAGATCGTCAGAGGACCAGGATAGAACACCAATATGAGGATTGGTCAAAGCTTGAAGATGTGGCAGATTCACATGAAGCCAATAGAATTGAATTTAAAGGAAAGACCTCATAGCAGAGCAGAGATCGGGATCTGTATGCTTTGTATTGCATGACAAAACCTCCATTTACAGATGTGGTCACAAGGAAAGAGCACACAAAAATTTTTGTTCTTCATAAGTTTGATCAGTACAAGGGGAAAATCAATCCTATAAAAGATCATTTGCTCACTTTTAGCACACAATGGCACTTCAGGGAGGCACCAATGCCTTGTTGTGCCGAGCCTTTATCACAAGCTTGAAAGGGACAACTCTGACATAGTTTCATTGGCTCCCTCCAAAATCAATCCCCTCATTTACCCATCTGAACATAAAGTTCGTCAATCGATTCATTACTAGCAGAAGGCTCATAAAAGAACCAGATTATCCCCTCAAGCTAAAGCAAAACAAAGGAGAATCATAGATAAAGTTCATCTCAAGATTCAACAATGAGCTCACCTCGATTGACAGTTGCGATGGAAATACTGTGACAACTCTTACTGTTAGATTGCTGCCTGGCAGGTTAGGACTCTCTTGCCAAGAATCCTCCAACAGACATGATAGAACTTTTAGCTGAGGCTCAAAAGCACATCACTTTAGAAGATGTGAAGATACCTCTGAAGGAGAGTAAGGATTAAAAGGAAGGTCGGTCCTTCCCAAGAGAGATTTGAAAGAGAGGAAAAGAAGAGGATTCTTGATGGATAAGATCAGAAGGATAATAGACCAGAGTCCCAAACGGGAGACCTAACTTTCCAACTAGGAGTTTCAATACTTTCACACTACTGAATGGCTCTTTGGGGCATATTCTACATCAAATTCAGGCCATAGACAATCAAAAGTGGCCTCAAAAGATGAGAGGAGATCCTAAAAAGAGGAATAAGGCCAAATATTGTGAGTTTCACAAGGACCACGATCATACTACTGAAGAATGTTGTCTAAAACAGAAGATTGAGGATCTCTTCGGAAAAGGCAGATTGAAGGAATTCATCCACAACCCTAACAGGTCTGGAAGAAGACCAGATCACAGGTCAGAGAATTGTACAGAACAGAGGCCTCATGAGAGGGAGAAAAGAGGTCATGACAACTGACCTCAATTAATTATCTATACTTTGCATGCAGAAGCTTCCAGATATGGTCTGGCAGAGGTTACCTCAAGAAGTATGACATGAGCCTTCTCCTCACATGATCTGTACAATAGAAAAGACAATGTTTTCAAAACCGGACCGTTCATCGAACCGGAAAATTGTCCGGGTTACGGGTTACCGGTTCAACCGTCGGGTCAACCGGAATCAAACCGTGATGTCATAATTATGTAATTAATAAATTTAATAATATATATTATTAATATTTTAAATTTAAAAAATTATACAAAAATTACTAAAAATTAAATAAAATTTTTTACAAAATATGAATTTTCTTCAATATATTTCCATGGCTTCTTTGCCCCATAAAGCAAAATTTAAAAGATAAATATTCCTATCCCTTTTGTTTATCTCTTCCTTTTTATTTTGAATATCTTTGCTTTCTTTTATTGAATATACCAGATATTTCATTTTTGCTTTTTTGGTTTCACAGCAACCAAATCATCATCATAGTGGAAATAGCAGTGCAAATCCCCAGCTTCCACCACCAGCACCATCACAGCAGCCACCACCCCCATCACCTCCACAACCTCATGGAGGTGGTGGCCCGGGCTCGATTAGGCCAGGTTCGCTCGCTGATCGACGCCGAACGACCGAGCTCGCTGAACATCTCTTCCTCATTTCTCACAACCGAACGACGCCGTGCGTGCGAGTCACTGTCGCCATGCGGTGGGAGTCGCCGTCGCCGTCGCCGTGCGGTGGGAGTCCGAACAGTTCAAGTGATGAGATGAAGGATTGAAGTGAGACAGAGAAACAGAGAAAGGGCTGAGAGAGAAATCTCAGATCTGATCTGAGAAAGAGAAAGTGAGAAATGAGGGCATTACGTAGATTTTTTTTTTTTATATATATACATGAGCCGAACCGGTCCGAACCGGTGACCAAGTGACGGGTCGACCAGGTTCACCGGTTGAACCGCCTGGTTCGAACGGTTTTGCTTGTTAAGCCCGGTTTTGGCGTTGGAACGGTTTCTAGGGTTCAACCGGACCGTTCCTTGGACCGGTCGACGGTTCAACCGATGAACCGGTCCTGGTCCGGTCCGGTTTTTAAAACCTTGAGAAAAGAAACAGAAGCCCACTCCACCGATCACCTTTTTAGATGTGCATATGATTGGCATTCATCTTCCTCATGAGGATATACTCAGTGGTCACCATGGAAGTGGCCAACTTTGAAGTCTAGAGAATATTGGTGGGTGGACAAACAGTTTCAACCAATTTGATTTTCTTACATCCTCTCGCATAGATGAAAATAGATCAGAAGGGGATTGCCCCAACTTAGATACTGATGTCAAGGATTCAGTGGAGAACTTTGTTGCCTTTTGGGTTCAATTAAACTCCCAGTTACTATAGGCGAAGGAGATCAGGCAGACAATGATGTTGCCAAAATTCCTGGTGGTAGACGCTCCTCCATACAATTTGATCATTGGGAGACACTGGCTCCATGATATGAAGATTGTGGCTTTCTGATACCATCAGTGCTTCAAATATATAGTTGGAGATCATATTGATGTTATTAGGGAAAATCAATCCATCTCAAGAGTGTCATGCTATTGCACTCAAGGGTAAGGCCTCCAAATAGCAATTAGAGAAGAAGCTGAAAGAAAAACTAATCCTGAACTCAGACCTGGATGCTTCCGATGACCAACTAATAAAGATTGAAGAACCACTAAGTCCCAGAGATTGGAAGAGTTCAATTCAGCCACATGAAGAAAGTGTATGGGTACATATTGATCCAAAATGATCCTGTAAGGACAGTTCAGATCAGTTTCATTGTTGGATCCTAGTTCGCAAAATCAGCTAATTAGTTTCCTCCGAATAAATCAGTTTGTATTCATGTAGATTGCTCAGGAAATGAAGGAATAGATCCTGAGATCGTCATTGACAACCTCATAAATAGGGGTGTTAATTTTTAACACGACACGACAACACGACACGAAATTAACGGATTTGGGTTTAGCATAAATAGGTTTGGGTCATCAACAGGTTGACACGTATAACACGGTTAATAAACAGGTCGGGTTTGGGTTTTACTAGTGTCAACCCGTTTAAGACGACTTAACACGTTTAATTATAAAATATATTATGAGTTAAGGTAATTCATCTCACATCAAATATTTATCAAGGTTTTGAGATTTTTTATTTATAAAAGAAGTTTCTACTTTGATTTGACCCATATCCAAAGTTACTAAACTTGAAAATTATCTATACATATTAAAAGATAGGTAAATTTTTTAATTTAAAAAATAAAAAAATTAAAATAAAGGGTTAAGTGTGTCGACAAGTGTAACCTGTTTAATAAATGGGTTGGGTTTGGGTTTTGAAACTTGACACGATTAGTTAATAGTGTCGGGTTTGAGTTCACACATATTTTCGAATATGTATGTCCTTGACACGACCCGAACACGATACGATAACACGAATTGACACCCCTACTCTAAACTTATAATGGATCCACCAAGAAGCTCTAGCTTGGCCAGTATCCATATAGGGAGGTTGAGGGTTCCAGTCCCCTTGGGGGGCAAAGTGTGTGTATGTGATTTACCTATTAAAAAAAATTTATGGTGGACCCAAACTATCCTCTAGTTCGACAAAAAAGATCGTTCTCCACTAAAAGAAACAAGATCATTAATGAATAAGTTCAGCGTCACCTAATTGCTGGGAAGACTAGAGAAGTCTTCTACTTAGATTGGTTTGCCAACACAGTACCGGCTAGAAAGAAGAATGACAAGTGAACAGTTTGTGTGGACTACACCAATCTTAACAAAGCTTGCCCAAAGACAGTTTCCCTATTCTGAAGATAGATCAATTGATTGGCAGAACAGCGAGGCACTAACTTCTGAGTTTTATGGATGGCTACTTTGGATATAATCAAATTCAGATGTATCTCCCATATCAGAAGAAGATCTCCTTCATAACTAAACATGGTTTATATTTCTACAATGTCATGCCCTTCGGGTTGAAGAAAGTTGGGGCAACCTATAAGAGATTTGTCACAAAGATATTTCAGGGTTTATATAGATGACATGTTGGCCAAAATCAGACAAAGGAAGATCATATCAATCATATGTCCCAAACAATTAATATTTTGAAGAAGTATAAGATGAAACTGAACCACTCGTTTGAACTTTGGGGTGAGGGGAGCTGTAGCCCTGCCTTCTCACCAAGACTTGTCACTGATCTCAACGAATGTTTCTAAGATGACTTCAATGTTCAATTTTGCAATGAGTTCAGTTTACGATGCAAAGTTAATTCCCAGTAATATAATTGACAGAGTTCTATGCCGGATGGTAGCACCTATAGAAAGCTTGATTATATGAAAAGTGATAAGCTTTTTCATAAAATTCTCTGGAGAAATTTTTATGATTTTTTAAAATCTATTTCTGTATTTTTAAGTCATTTGCACGAGTCACATGCATAAATCCAGACATTTCTAGAATACAATGTCATCAACATAATAGAATCTTAAATTGGGCTGAAATCTTAAATTGATCTGAAACAACTGCCCAAATTATAGAATGCCAAAGTGAATCAGACTAACATACTTATCATGCCTAGAAACAAAGCATTTACTCTCAAAAAAATCTGGAAAACCCAATTTTATGATTTATTGCATCTATAAGCTGTTGTTTCTAAATCTCCAACAAAAAAGAAAAGCTCATAAAGATTATAATGGCTTTAAATACAAACAAAAAAATCATTTTAAAAATAAAATTCACAAGAGAAAAATTTTGGAAGGTGATGTAAGATACAGTATTTGGGATTTGGGAATGACCTTCACTTTCTCTAATAAAAAAACTGACAGTGTGGGAGGATGCAACGATGATGCATATAAATCATACAAGACAATTAAGTAAGTACATTGAGCTCCATATGAACAGGACAGAAAGTAACAATACTAGATACAAGAAAATAAAGTTCATGACATCAAGAACTGAATGTAATCCCACAGTAGTAGCATATAGCATTACAAAATTCATGCATCTAAATAAAAAGCAGAAATAGAGAGCAAGCAATCAGGTAGTAATAAAACAATAGAGAAAGGCTCTACTGGAATGTTTTATTTTATTTTTATAAAGACACGTAATCAAGCCAGTAGATCCACTAAACACATGGCATCATTATACTAAATTGGGATATTGTTAGATTTAACAACTCAATTCTAAAGCATTGACATGTATATTTCAAAATTCACCTAGCTAATATAGCAAAAATCACAGCTCAGCACTCACAGCATTTTTGCAAGCCCTGCAAAGAGACTCCATTGTCCGCATATCCCAAGCACGTCTGCCATGATAATTGAAATCATCTGACTATGAAGAAAACTATCCTATTGTGGAAGCAGTTTACAAATACTTACATATCAAAAATGGCTTTGAAAATAGGCCAAAGCCTTTGAATTGCATCTGCAACAGCTTCAGGGTGATTTACATTTCTACAAATAGTTTCAGTTGCACAATTCAGAATAAGTTCAAGAGATTAAGAAAAACAGATGGAAACAAAGGAAAACAATCATACCTAAATATATTCGCAAGTCGATCTATATGAACTGTTAACTCACGAGCAGTTGTTTGCCCCAGTGCTAGAGGGCCTTGATTAATAATGTCCTGGTCGTTGACCACGTTAATTGGTGTCTTATCCCAGAAAGTGCATTGAAACTTTACTTTCAAAATGAGACAAACCTGTAAAGGAGTAACAGCTGGCAAGCATAATGCCTCGAGGGCTTTCTTAGCATGTTCTGAAGGAAGTTCCGTAATAATTATACTGCAAAGCAATGTTCAATTCACAATCAATTAAAGCATCCAATTCATCTGGCAACACACTTATCTTAAATGCTTTCAACCAAGCAAGTGTACCTTACAGCTTCAACTAGATGCAATGAGTCTTCTGCAGAGACCTTAAAGGTACCTTCCCCAATCACTGCCCTTTGGTATATTTGGAAGAGACCATCTAAGGATCCACAAAGTTTTTTCCCGCAGTCTACAGACATAATTATAATTTGAATCATGATGTTGCAATTCAGGTACGATGAGAATGTACATATATTGATAACTAGAAACAGGAGAACATATCGTGCAAAGAGCCAAATAAAATAAGAAGTTCCATAATAACAGGGATGTGTTGTTGAAAGGCTGAAAGGAAAATCGGCAAAAAGAGAAGAAGAAAAAAATGCAAACTATAGCATTGAAGCCAAACTATCATACAAAAGATGAAAAAAGAACCCAGTAAGACCCAGAAGGAGATAATTATAAATAATTCTAGAACAGGCACACGATACATTTGGACCTAGGATGTTAAACCCGATCCCCCCCCCCCCCCCCCTCTCTTTTTGGGTTGGTTGGGGGGCAGAAAAAAAACCCTTTTCGCATCAGGTTCTTCTCTGGAAACTGTCACAGTTAATTGTCTTCAAAGAAGGATAATCACATGGCACCAACAGGTGCACCCTACCATAACCAGAGAAACATTATTCAAGTCGAAAACCAACCTTATCAAAACTAAAAAGACACGTCCTGTAGAACCAGAAGGGAAGAAAGAGAAAGAGAGAGCAAAGCGAAAAACTAGTAATTATCAATATTCAAATCTACCCAATCCACTAGACCAAAGGCCTTTATATAGGCAAACCACAATATGGAAACTAAATCAAATCCTAAAATATGGGAAATAAATCTTCTTCCTAAAAATTGGAAATTACAAAATTATGCTGAAAATATAAAATTCAAATCTTCCAACCACTTGGGCTCGGGATTATTCCGGCGCCTAAAATATGTGTGAATCTCACATTTATGATTCCCATCATTTCTCCCAACGGGAGAAGAACTCTCCTCCGGAGAGATAAAAGAGGAGTACTGCTCTAAAAGATTAATTAAAAAGAAAGTGTGTATATCCACCAAGATGGGAAGCAACAATCTCATTATGGTCTCGATTTGATCAACAGTATGTTGTGACACGGGGTGGAACAACAGGACTGGAACATGAACTAAGAAATTAGCAGCACGGCCTGTAGGAGCACTTGTGGGTAATGTGGGAGGCTCAAAGGTACCTTGATAAAGAAACAAGTCATCCACATTGAAAACTCAACTAATATTCATGTCAATAGGTAAATCAATTAAATATGCATTAGGGCCCAACTTACGAGGAATACGAAATGGTTCAATGGTACGAGCATGTAACTTTTTGAAGGAATTTTTGGTATAACATTCCGGATGCCCTCTAACTGTCTTAGGCCACCCAAGGACAAAAACCATGGTAACAACTTTCCATGGTGTGTGTGTGGAATAGGTGACAGAGAGAACAAACATTGTCTGACTTCCTAGCTTTAGCTGATTGACATGTGCTTTGGACACAATCCGAGTAACATCCTATTTCAGGGAATGTCTTGCAAGGCCTAACTTAAGTGTGAGGAATATAGAGCCTAGTGCCACAGAACAAGAACCATCTCGAAGGATGAAGTCAACATAATCTCGACAATTACCATCACAAACCTCCTTAAAGATGAGACCGTAAGAGTGTCTCACCCTTAAAGCACACCAAGATCCCCTCTTCTCCCCATATTTGCACATAATCACCATCCTCCACAACCTATGAGACTCCGAAGAAAACTCTGATGCCATTTTCTCAAGATTCTGAATACCCAGACCACCATCTCGCAATGATAAACAGATAGTTTTCCAACCCACCGAAGGAAACTTAAACTCATCACCCAAGCCACCCCACAAGAAATCACATTGGAGCTTTTCCAATCACTTCCAAACAATTGTGGGCATTGAAAAAAGTGACATAAAATAAGTTGGAATACTAGATAATGTGCTCTTCAACAATGTCAATCTTCCCCCTTTGGATAAATATTATCACTTCCAACCTCCAAAACGCCGATGAACCATCTCCACTACCAAATCCTAAACCACTGCTGCTTTACGAGGAACACCCAACGTGGGGCCCAAATATGAAATAGAAATCACATTGGAGCTTTTCCAATCACTTCCAAACAATTGTGGGCATTGAAAAAAGTGACATAAAATAAGTTTGAATACTAGATAATGTGCTCTTCAACAATGTCAGTCTTCCCCCTTTGGATAAATATTATCACTTCCAACCTCCCAAATGCCGATGAACCGTCTCCACTACCAAATCCTAAACCACTGCAGCTTTACGAGGAACACCCAACGTGGGGCCCAAATATGAAATAGGCAACTTCACAATTTTACAATCCCAAAACAGATGCTAGCTGCATCCACTACTGCCACATCCCAAACAAGAACATTTTTTTATTTTTGAGATTCACCTGAAAGCTAGAAATGGCCTCAAAACGGAGTGACATACACCTTCAATATCGGAACTAAGACTGCTGACCCAAAAAGCACCAAAGTATCATCCACATAAAGCAAATGAGAAACCATCAATGGAGGTCCATTAGTCCCGCCTACCACAAAACCATGCAAATAACTCCCTTCCACAGCTTGAGATAACATACAACTGAGCTCCATACCCAACAAAAAGCAACAAAGGGGAAAGGGGACCCTTTGGTGCACCCAACCCGTGCTCTGAAAACCCCAATGGAAAATTTTCGAAGGTTGTATCTGTTGATATCATGTTTATTTTTCAAATTAATATAGACTTCAAGATTTTTTCTCTCTTCTAGATCTAATGACTTCTAAAGATTCCACTTCTAAAGTGAACAAACTTTAACCAAAATCAAGGATCAAAACTTTTGACACAAGAACACAAGACTACCAGCAGTCAACTAATTTCAAAATTCCAAATTCGTAAACGTTCATGAATGAGAATAAAAGTTGAAGATAATGTTTATTTTTCAAGATTTTTTCTCTTCTAGGTCCAAAAACTTCTAAAGATTCCACTTTTAGAGTGAACAAACTTTAATCAAAAGTCAAGTATCAAAACCTTTTGACATAAGTTAAGAACACAATACTACCAAAAGTTGGTTAATTACGAAATTCCAAAATTCTCAATGTTCTTGAATTAGAAAAAAAAAAAAAAGAAATTGAAGATTATATACAACTTGTATGTCATATTTGACTAGTTAAATATTGAGGCAACAAAAAGGAACCATAGTGTAGTGTATAAAATTTAAAAACCAGAGCACCTGAAACAAGAAGTTTTATCAGCATTACATGCATGCATAATACATTTAGCTCATCTATGTGAATTTAATAGGCAGCTAGATAATAGATGAGGAAAAACAAGTGCAAATTACTAAACAGATGAGATTCCATACCATCACAGATGTGTCTAAGTGCCAAAGCAGCAGCAGCAGCAGAATCTTCAGACATACTCAAACCAGTGACAAGAATATCTATGATCGAAGGCAAGAATGAGAGTCCACTTGATGCAGCATCAAGCCATTTTGAATAAGCTCCAATTGTTAAGCACACTGGGGAAGGGAAAGAAAAGGAAGAAAATGGATATAAAATGCAGAAAAATTAAAAATTGTATAGCACCTTTAGGCAGAAGTAATACACCATCTTCACTAATAACACCCTTCCCATCTTCCAAGGAAAAGAAAAAAAAAAACAGGACATTCATTAATTGTAAATAGCAAAATACAAACAAACACACATATATTACCGGTCTGAAGTAGTTGGAGTTGATGAGGAAGTTTTGGAAGCAAAGACATAATCTGTGCACAGCAAACAAAACAAATAAAAAAGTAAATCATAGAAATTAAACACAATCAAGCAATAATCTCAAAATACAGAAGTAACAACAAAAAGAAGAAAACACAGACATCAGTCCTATAACATTTATGCCCATAGAAGCAAGGACCTCAAACAATCACAGATAAACAATAAACACAAAAAAAAAAAAAAAGAAACAAAAGTTATTTTCAAAGTAAAGTTAAAGCAGCATGGAACTACAAGAAACTCAATCAATGCAACCTTCATGTCTCTGAAGAGGAATTTGAAGAACATTCAAACCTGGGGCATTACATCAGCTTCAGTAATGGAAACATAATCTGATATAGCCCGGATACAATATAATGCAGCCTCTGCTGGACGCCACTCACTATGCTCATCATTTCCACAGCTGGCTACAGCCTGAGATAATAATGTAAAGGAAAATGTTCACAACATAGCTCACAAAATTTATGTGAAACAATACTAAATACAAAATCTCCTTCCAGAGGCCCACAATCATCAATCTCATTGTCAAGAAGATCAAATCAAAGTTCTCTTTGTTTTTCTCAATAGTCAGAAAACCAAATGTGGGGTTAATGGACGTAAAATTCAAAATGTTATTCAATTTCATCAACATTCTCCATGGAAACAATAAACAATCCGTTTTATTCTTTACTTCAAAGAGAAGAAAAAATAAAATAAAGACAAGAGAAAAGGCGAGTACATAAAGTTCATTGGGTGATGCCCGACCATACAACATGAGCTCCTATCAAGTTGGAGGGACTATAGGATGGGTCATTGAGTTCATGATGTTTGGACGCCAACGCCTTTATGCCTTTGGTAGTGCATTTGGAGGGAAACAAATCACAGGTCTTTTGAAGGAGTGGAATCCCCTATTTGAGGTGTTAAGCACTTTGTTGAGCTCTTTTAAATCACGTTAAATCACTAACGCATCTAAAAGTTTAAGCCGCTAAAGAGAGTATAACTTTAATATTTTATCCTTTAACACGCCCCCTCATATATGGCTAGACTAAGCCAACATGTGCATCAATTCATATTAACAGGGTGACGGCAGGGCCTTTTGCCTGCTCTGATACCATGTTAAATCACCAACTCATCTAAAAGCTTAAGTTGTTAGAGAGAGTGTAACTTCAATATTATATCCTTTAACAAGCTAATTATTTTTTGGGCTTGTAGTATGCTGTGTGATGTATACAGATTCTTTAGGGGAAAAAAATGGTAACATGAGAATATAGTTATCTGGTCTTTGGAAGCATATTGGGTATGTTTTTGTTCACCTTTTCGTAAACGAGTGAACTCCCTTGGTGCCTATCAATGAATTTTCTTAATCAAAAATGAAAAAAAATATTTGTGTCCGCCTATGCAAAGAAGCGGAGAGATTAAAAGAGAGGGAAGAAAAACTGCAATTCCCCAACAGAGTACACATGTTTCAGCTGAATTTTTGTATTCAAATTTCAAACATCCATTGTAGAATTTCTCTCCAAATCTCCTCACTTCTTATTCAAAAGTCAGTAGATCCAAGAGGAAGTCTTTATTGTCCTACACCTCACTTCAATTCTTTACAATTTTCATTTAGCAAACACATGGAAAAGGAGGAAATTTTAAAAAAACTCCCCCTTTTTTCTGTTCCCCCACCGAACAGCATGGAAACATAAAGAAATTAAAGTCTGTTTGGATCACAGAACTAGGGGTGGAATTCAGGTGGTAAGTAGATTTGGAGCCCCAAATTCCAATTATTGTGTTTGAGGGAAAGCTCTTCAATTTGAAAGAAAGTCCCACCCAAAACCAAGAATTGAAAATTATATATCTCATGGCAAGAGTTGTTATTCACAAAAACCACCAACAAAAATCCAAGCAGAAAAGGAGAACAGAGGGAAATAGTTAAAAAATTATTATTATTATTTTTGACAAAAGGCACCAAGGAGGTGCTCACATGTACATCCAAAAAACATACAACTATATTCTCATGAAATCCAGAAAAGAATACAAACTGTCTATAAACAAGATGGAGCCCCCTGAAAACCAAAGATAAAGGGTATTAAACAAAATAGCTTTACATTCCATAAAGGGGACTTTACACCTTCAAAACTCTATGATTTCTATCCCACCAAATAATCCACCATAACTATAAAGGTGCCATTTTCCATGCTGACGGTCACTAGCACCATCACTGGTACTGCTGTGATGTTACCACCAAATCCACAGCCATACCTTCATTATGAAGACCTTGTCACCAATATCACCACCACAACAGCCGCCTCAACCTTTGTTGCCATGCCAGGACAATGCCTTGACCACCAAGTTTTATCACCCCACCACCAACACTATTGACGATGCCACATCACCCTTACCATTGTTACAGCCACTATCAACCAGAGCACACCTCTGCCTCTGGAAACACATCTTCAGCATAACCACCAATTTCAGCAACTCACTGCCACATCCAATTCTAGTTGTAGTAATTGGTTCACCACATGCACCAACAAGTCCTTTACTGCACAGCCCCCTTCCACCACAGGCATTAAACTAACACCGCCATTACTACAAGGTTCGCCATTCTATCCTGAAATCATCCACCACCTTCATCACCAACCTATATTATTACACCAATTTCAGCGTCGAAAATAATATAAAACATAATGCCACTTCAATGAAGAATACAAATTCGAATTTCTCATCATGGATTATTTTTTCCCCACATATATCTAAATGCTAAAAGGAAAATTTTATAGAAAAACTATAAGATCATCCATGTTGCATGGAATAGAATGTTTGATAGTCAAGAAACAACATGTCTACAAAATGAGTATAACCGAAATGACGATATCAAGATGGATATGAGGCAAGACAAGATAAAATAAAAGTGGATATATTCGTGAGATGGTGGAAGTAGTACGTATAAGAGATAAAATGAAGATTTGGCCAAATATAACGAATACCAATAGCTACACCAATAATGAAGAAAAAAGAGACATGATTCACATCGATGATCATGCTAGGGCAAGAAGGGGGAGACTAAAATTAACTTGAGTTAGGATAGTAAAGAAAGATACGATAACATATGGCTTATACATTACTTCTAATTCTTTGAATTGAAAGTCTAAAACCCAAGCATAAGTCCCTTAACCAAATGCACCGCTAGGGAAGAGCAAGCCAAGATGCAAGATAGTCTGCATGCGCAATGCCAGTTGTAAGAAGCAATTAATAGAAAGATTTCCCGAGACTATAATTATAGAAAAGGAAAGAATTGACATTGTCATGAATATCCTAAACTTGTCGACGAAATGATTATGGAAAAATGACGCTCGGAGAGCTAATTTATAATAGCAAAAATAAAACATATTTAAATTAAAGTAAATAACTTCATCATCTACGTTTACTACTACATTTTCAACAACTTTCATACACATCCTTCATTAATGAGCAGCTCTTCTGATGCAGCTGCAGTAACAACTAGTTTGTGAATTGTTGCATGTCTATGAAGCTTCATGCAAGGCCGCCCTATGTTATTTTTTCTTGTTTTAATTTGTTTTATCTATAGTTGTTATGGTCTAATTAAGTATGTACCAATTTCTTGTTTTGACGCTTGTAAGGCCAAATTAAAATGAACCAAGGGCCATATATTGCGCCTATTGAGCAACCTATAAAAGTCATTTAAGGCTATTGGGGCAAAACTCCTATCACTCTTATTTTGTATGACGAGCTGCTTCTACAGTACTTCTACCAGCCATATCCGGGTTATTTTCTCCTCCTTGTTTCTTCCCTAAGTTAGTTTCTTTTGTGGAGCTACTTTGTTAGGTGGTTGTTGAGCTAGAAACAAAAAACTGTTTGACTCTACCGTTCTCACAACACGCTGCATCAACTGGTATCAGAGCAGCTCTTTGTCAGCCACCTGTTTGACAAAATGCCTCCCAAAAGAAGAGGACAACCCGCTGCTGCAGTTCCTAATCCAAATGAATGGGAGGTGAGATAGAACAATCAGGAGACAAGTTAAGATGCTAACTCATAGGCTAGCACAACTCGAGGCTCCAACTCAAGAGGACTATGAATTTGATTCAGAAGATTTCTTTGAAAGCCCATTGCACAACCAAGCTCAACCTAGGCAGTAGGTTGTGAAGGATGATAAAAAATGGGAAATGAATCACAAGGTCAATATTTCCTGAATTTTGGGGAACTCTTCAAGCTGAAGAATTTGTTGACTAGTTAAATACGGTTGAAAGGATCCTAGATTTCAAAAGAATTCCAAATGACAAGAAAGTTAAGGTGGTTTGCTAGTCAGTTAAAGAAGTAGAGCTTCAGCTTGGTGGTAACAAATGAAGGTAATGCGACAACAACAAGGCAAGCTGAAGATAAACGATTGGGAGAGGATGAAGAGAAATCTTAGAGCAGAATTTCATCCTCACATCTATGTCCAAACCATGTACACATGACTTTACAATTTGCGATAAGGGAACAAGTCTGTTAAGGAATATAGTAAGGAATTCTATCAACTTTTGGCTAGGAATGACCTCTCTGAGAATGATTAGCAGCTGGTTGCATGCTTTATTAGTGGCTTACAACATGTTATACAAGATGTCTTGAGTCTCCATGCCATTTCTGGGCTTAATATTTTAAGCACTCGTGCGGCACTTAGAAACTCACAACTAGACTTGTAGTGTAAGTCAGCCTACCTAGCTAGCACACTTGAGGCTTAGTGGCTAGAGAAAATGAAGGTTAGAGAACTTGGAGAGCTAGAGAGAGTTTGAGTGAAGGTAGTTTGTATTGCTCAAGAGAAGTTGCTTACACTTGGTTGCTTGCTTGGAGGTTGGTTGGTTGCAAATGAGAACCCCACCCCTTTCCTTATATGGGCAACAAGTGAGTGTCCAGAATGTTCCCACCTCCTTAAGAGATCATTTTAGAACTCTTACATAAATATCAACTCTCCACTATATTCTAGAATACTCTTAAACCTATACAAGAGTTATCTTCAAGACTCTAGAATATTCTACTTGTGTCTACATAGGTGTGATGTACAAGAAAGCTCTAGAATATTCCGCACACCATGAGAATACTATAAGTCACTGTAGAAGTCTCTAGATGCTTTGCCTTGCAGACATGTCATGCACTGTGGATGCTCCCTGTACGCGTCTATGTGGCGCCTGCATGTCGTAGCCTTCTTCCAACGTGGCGGGGCATGACATTTGGCTGCTAAAAAGTAGCAGAACAAAGTAATTTTTGTGTTGGAAATGCTCAGGATAGCAGGCAGCATGCAAATCAAAGATTTACTATAGCTTAAAGGACTAAACAGAGTACAAAATGTCTAAAGGAGTGAACAACACAACATGCCCTTTAGAACCTCACAACTTACAAGTCCACAATACTGCACCTGCAAATAGATTTACTACAGCTGCAACAACAAAGTAACAACACAACAATAGTGTTGGTTTGGGGTGTTACAAGTGTAAAGAGTCTGGACAAACATCAGCTGACTGCTCAACTGGTCAGCTTTGACTTGGGAAGAGAGTTGCTAGCTAAAGAACTAGAGTATGGAACTAAGCCTGAAAAAGAACCAATATATGATGAAGAAGATATTTTATATGGTGACAATGGCGAAACTCTTGTTTTCCGTAAGAGCTTGATGTTGCCCAAGGAGCAAAGGAAACAAGATTGGCGGCAAACTAATATTTCCATACAACCTGCGACATTGGAGGAAAAGCATGCCAATTGATAATTGAGAGTGGGAGCTGTGAAAACGTTGTCTCTCAACAAGCCATGGACAAGCTCAAGCTACCTACCCAAGCACATTCAAAGCCATACAAGTTTATTTGGTTTAAAAAAGGGTAAAAGGTGACCTTTGCTCAACTATGCCTTGTTTCTTTTTCCATTGGGAACAAGTATCATGATAGTGTTAAGGTTGTTGTGATGGATGCATGCCATATATTATTAGGAAGGCCAAATGATAGAACTACCGTTTACCATGGGAAAACGAATGTGTGTTGATAGTATGGCCATAAACAAAATCACTGTGAAGTACCACTTTCTGATACCTTGCTTAGATGACATGTTCGATAAGTTGGTTGGATCAAGGGTTTTATCAAATATTGATTTGAAGAGTGGTGGCTATCATCAAATCCATATTTGTCCAACGGATGAGTGGAAGACTGCTTTTAAGATGTGAGAGGGTCTTTATGAATGGCTGGCCATGCCCTACGGGTTGTTCAATGCACCTAGCACATTTATATGACTCATAAACAAAGTGCTTAAACCATTCCTCAGGCATTGTGTGATAGTATATTTTGATAATGCCCTTGTGTATAGCAAGTCGATGAATGAACATTTGTAGCATTTGTCCGAGGTCCTTAGCATTTGACGCAAAGAAAAATTATATGAAAATCTTAAGTGTAGCTTTGGTGCAGCTTTGCTATGGACAGATTGGTATTTCTGTGTTTGTGGTTTCTACAAATGGGAATTTGATGAAAATGTAAAAGGTAAAGGCAATCCAAGAATGGCCAACTCCCTTCATAATTCATGAAGTACGAAGTTTCCATGGGTTGGCAACATTTTACTGCAGATCTATTTGAAATTTCAGCACAATTGTCGCTCCAATAACAAATTGTACAACGAAAGGCAAATTTCTATGGTCAAAAGATGTAGAGAGTAGCTTTGTGCTTATAAAGAAGAAGATTATCGAGTCTCCTACCCTTAGTATTGCCTGATTTTGAAAAGGTATTGAAGTAGATTGTGATGCTTTCAAAGTTCGCAAAAGGGTTGTCCTTAGTCAAGAAAATCAACCAATGGCATTTTTCAGTGAGAAATTAGGTGGTTCTCGGCTACGGTATTCAACTTATGATGTTAAGTTCTATGCCATTGTGCGATTGTTAAGGCATTGTTTCCATTATTTCTTGCATAGAGAGTTCATTATCTAAACTGACCATGAATAACTAAATACATCAACGGCCAACATAAGCTCAACCAAAGACATGCAAAATGAATGAGTTTTTCTACAACAGTTCACCTTTTCTTTAAAGCATAAGGCTGAAGTACACAACAAGGTGGCTGATGCTTTGAGCTGTCAAGTTTCTCTACTCATTACTATGCAGGATGAGGTGTTGGGATTTTATTCTTTTAGAAATTTATATGTTGTCGATCAATATTTTGGGCCAATATTACATAATATCATATTTGGACAGCGGAGTAACTTCCGTTTGCCATGGCGAATCCCACTTCATGGGCCATCAACTATGCATTCCAGAGAAAAGATCATGGAGCAACATGGCTTGACGCATTTTGGACATGATAAGAGCTTAGCTTTAGTGGTTGAGCACTTCTTTTGGCCTAAAATGTAACGAAATGTCACAAGGTATGTAGAAAGGTGCAATGTTTGTCAAAGAGCAAAGGATGGATCTACTAATGTTGGGTTATACAATCCACTGATTCCATTCCAATTCCTAATTTTCAATGGGTAACAATTAGCAGGGATTTTTTGCTTGATCTTCCTCCTACTCAAAGTAGAATAGATTCTACCATGGTGGTCGTGGATAGGTTCTCACAGATGGTTCATTTTGTAGCATGCAAGAAGACAATGGATGCCTCTAATATTGCTAATCTTTTCTTTAAAGAGATCTACATATTGCCTTCTGTTCCTTGGCAACCTTGATCTATTGTTTGGGATTGTCATACAAAGCTTCTTAGACACAAGGACATTATGGAAGAAGATTGGGACAGCTTTGGACTTCAGCACTTCATTTCATCCTCAAACCGACAGTAAAACTGATCGGAAAATTGGTCAATGCAAGATGGTGAAGAAGATCAATGACAATGCATACAAGCTAAAGTTGCCAAGCCATGTCAACATCTCAAATGCCTTCCACATCAAACACTTGGTGCCATATATGTGGGACATGAGTCACGTGATAGAGGAAGACGACAACTCGAGGTTGAATTTTCTCAACTTGGGGATACTGATCCAGCTTGCAGTAGCAGCTAGTTTTTGAATTGTTGCATGTCTATGAAGCTTCATGCAGCACTGCCAAATGTTATTTTTTCAAGTTTGAAATTGTTTTATACTTAGTTGTTATGATCTGTTTAAGTATGTACCCCTTTTGTTAAAGATCCAATGGCAATATATATGCCTATCCATATAAAAGCCACCTAAGGCTATTAGAGCAACAACTTTTATCACTCTTATTTTATAAGACAGGAAGTTGCTTCTGCAATACTTCTACCAACCATTTCCCGGTTGTTTTCTCCTACTTGTTTCTTCTGTAATTTTAGTTTCTTTCTCACTTTTTTGCTTGGTTGTGGAGCTACTTTGTTGGGTGCGCATTGAGCTTGCAACAAGGAACTGTTTTGACTCCAGCCTTCTCACAACAGGCTGTATCATCTTCTCTACCCCTCTTTTTCAGATACAAACTCACTTCTTAGCCTATAGAATCTCCAACACCATTTTTGGGTTATAGGTAAACACCCCCCCCCCCCCCACCACTGGTAAAAATAAACTACTTTTGGTATCAAAACTAAATTTGGTTGTGATTTTTGGACATCAACATGACAAATATGGGATTTTGAATAGTTCTAAAAATATGAACAGAAGTTTTGTATTATGCTACATAAGATGAGGGAGAAGGATTATTGTTTCTTATCAGATTTTCTTCCTTATCTTGTGGTTTCTATCTAAATATTATTGTTCTTCTCTGACACTACTACTAGTTTTTGGTTTCTATCTATTCATTTACCATTCGTTCTAGTCTTTTAAACTACTTTATCCCAACCAGGAGGATAGATGTGAAGTGGCAAATCACAAGCTTCTGGAAAGGAAAAAGGCTTTTGAAAGCACCGATACATTTTCTTTTGAGGGGTTGGGGGATGTAGAGATGAAAATTAGTTCCCCCTATTAAGGAAAAAAGAAAGACATGAAGGAAAAACAAAGAAGGGCTTTGTTAAGTAATGAAGGACAGCTTAGTATCTGAAGGCAACAGCCAGAATAATAGCTTTAGCAACCAAAATTATTTCCAGATTTACACCATTCTGAATTTCTAGGTATTATCCAATTGTTTAATGGCCTCTCTACCACTTTAATTTCAAGAATGTCATTCATCATATTAACTGTTGTAAAGATGTGTACAAGAAGATTCCCCCTAAGATTGAATATAAAAATGCACATTTATAAGGCTACTTCCAAAATGGTATTTAATAGGAAACAACCTATCGGTGCACCAACCAAAAATGAATAAAGAGAACTTATTGGTGAGTCATGCGTATCTTCAGTTAGAACTTAAAAGGATCTCAAACCAAGTCAACTCATTGTTGACCAAATCTGTCCACAAAACAGAATATATGTCATGCAAATCTCAACACCTTGAATTTGAACACATTTGCCCCATTAATAGCTTCATCACAGTTTTAACTTTCACTTCGGCCTCTAGTGGCAGATCGTGCATAATCCCCCCCCCCCCCCCCCGGGGCAACTGAAGTTTGAGTCCATCAAATACTTCTCATTTTATTATAACTTTTAATCCCTTTGCACATGGAGAGGATTGCAATTTCTAAACTGCATCAAACACTATCAAAGAAAACTCTCTTCAAGAACCAATACTCAATAAATGACATAAGCAAATAGGAAGACGGAACCATAGATCAAACCACACAAATTTTAAAATAAGTAGTGATAATTGGATACAGATGAGCACACGTAACATCTGTTTCAATCAAGTCCAAAAATTATCCAATCCAAGTTTGGTCCACCAATTTTGAATCAATTAATCCATCTGCCAGCTTATGTTATCAATCAGTTATACATAGTAAGATAGCTAATCTTTAAGATTATTCAAAGTAGTTAATAATTAATGAAAATATTTTAGTCAGTTATATTTAAATTGGTAGGTCAAGGAGCTCGATATAAAGCAACTTGTTCATAATTTGGCAGCAACCAGATTAGCCAAAAATGAGCCAATTACCAAACCAAAAGGCACAGATGAAGATTGTCGACTCTACCAAAAAAAAAAAGCCCTCGAGAAAAGCCAAATCCTTCTAGCAGAGCTACTAGATAAGAAGATAAACCAGCCTTCTTCAAATTATACAAAAGAGCACGGATCTAAATTACAACAATAATCAGTTTCAATAATAATACTACAAGCTATTGTTAAACATATATATACATATCCTACTTTCATGTCCCCTTCCCATCCTCCTGCTCCTCAATTAAACCTCCTTCCTGGTTGGAGGGATCCATCATCTGTCAACTTGTATATGAAGTTGCCTCCATAAAATATTAATTCAATTGAAGTAATCAAAGTACCTCCATTGATTTCAACACAGATATTATGTAACATTCCAGCCGCCAGGAGGAGGGAACAGATGTTTCTGGAAACCAACAAATTTATTCTTACACTTAATTTAGATATGAAAGGTTAACCCAAATTAGTTCATGCAAACTACAGCAACTAATTAAGATCCATCAAGCTACATAAGCCACATTAGAGAATAATTCTAGATTCCAGAATTAGCAATCTCTAACACCACGAGAAATTCCGCGTATGATTTCTAGACACAGAATTCTTATGTCAATTCATAAAAATGGAAACCACTTCTACAGCATCAAAAGAAATAAATTCAAACCTCGACAAGCTTCATGTAAAGAATCTTCAGTGTTGCTTCACCTCCTAAAACTAATGCTGCATCAATTAAGACATCTGAGACATCTAGAAACATCAAAAACTCCATTAGTTTTTTGTTGAAATGCAGAACACCAGGACTTGTCACAAACATAAAAAAAAAAAAAAAAATTGAAGATCCAAAATAACAACCTAAGGCTAAAAAGGTGATAAGCTCAAATTCTGTAGATAACAGCATGTCTTTTTTTTAACAAGTAGTCATGGTGTTATCAGCAGAAACATCTCTTGGATGAAGAATTCTTCAACACATTTTTGCCTTAGTAATGGAAATCTGATTTTTTTCAATTGACTTATTCTTGCAATGGATGATGTTCATGACGACTCTTCACTTCTAGACATAAATTTTTGCGGGTTAAAAAAAAAAAGAAAAACAGAAAAAGCAAAAGGATTGATGGCCGCTTGTTCGAGTATTCACAACAGTCCCTAATTGGAAGCCTTCTCCAGCAGGCATTCTGAAGCTTAATTTCGATGATTTCCCATGGAAACTCAGACCAACTTTGTGCAGTAGGAATGTTCAGAAACCATGAAGGAAATGTTATTTTTACTTGCTCCAAGCCCATGGGCAGAGGAAAAGAAATTAGAGCAGATGTTATTAGTGTGCTTGAAAGCACCAAATAAGTGCCACATTTTGGCTGCAGCAAGTTTCAAAGAGTCCTCTTTTTTACTTCTCTTTCTTTTTTTTCAAATAAACCTGAACTATGGGTATCAGTATTTAGGACTCTCTCTCTCTCTCTAATAAGTAATTAGCATTTAGGACTATAAAGAGAATACGGTGATTTGCATTTCTTTTTCATATCTTTGATACATAATACGTGAAAACATTTTCTTTGTCGAATATGATCAAAAGGAAAGAAAAGGAGAAGGCTGACGATGAATTAAAAAAAATGAAAGAAGAAAAAAAGAGGACAAATATAGGATGGAACCCTGAACAAGGAAACCAAGGCTGCCCTATGATCGAATATGATGGGCTAGGGGTTTGATTTTTAGGGTTTACGGTTGAAAAGGTAAGGTCATGGTTTGGGGAGGGATTTAGGCTAGAATTGGTTGAGTTTTAAGACTAAATTTGCTATGAAAATCAAGAATTTAAGTTGCAAGAAATCCCTAGCAACAAATAAAATTAAGGTTTAAGGGGTTGTGACTGAGGGATGATTAAGGTTGTGGTTTTAGGAACAAGGTCCAGGCTTTGGGATAAATATAGCCTAGCTGAAGGCAATGTTGTCAAAGGCGAACGCCACATCACCTAGGCGATGGAGTGAGGCTATTTTCAATCTTAGCACCTTAATATATTCCAGGGCAGGCGTCTTCAAAGAGGCAATCACCTTAGGAAAGGCAAGAGGAGATAGCTTTTTAATTGTAATGTATTTCACTTGTATGTCCTTTATGTTTATAGTGCTTTAGTGCACTTATTTAACAATTATGTAAGAAGCATATCAATATGAAAGATCATATTTGTAGTCTAAATGTATTATTATCCAATCTATTATATTAATTCAAGTATTATTATCAAACATTACTACAAAATTGGCCTAATAAATATTAAAATTATTTGACATTTTCCAAAAATCCAAAGCTTTAAGGAGTGTGACACTTTCAACATATAAAAAATTTTAAGTAAAGATTGACATTTCATTTTCTATAACCTGCAAATAGTCATCATTCTTCACAAAATCTAGGCCTGCCCATCAACCAGACTAATCACCTATACGTGAAGTCTCCCCAACATAGACTTGATATTTGAGAATCAGTTTATAGGTCTACGAAATTGGCCTTATCACGTCTCCCATATTATTAGGACCAGCAAGTTCACAAAAAAAATTCTATAAAAAACTTGTATAGATAACAAAACTTTAAATATTAATTGATACGAAAGCACCAAAGCTTAAAAGGATCACATCATTTAAATACATCATATGTCACATTTAGATTGAACATTTTAGTTTTACATGATAATTATTATACCTATAAGATATTATTTACCTTAGAATGAATTAAATTTTAATCTTAATATGTTTATGTGATTATTTCTATAAGTTAGCGCCTTACTTCATTAAGGCAAGCATGTTTTTGTCGCCTCGAGAATTTGGCAATATAGGACCTTAGAGCCTTTCGCTTTTACGCCATTCACCTTTATCTGCACTAGCTGAAGGGCTGGTTATGATTTTTAATTATGCACGATACTGTTGAAAACTATAACAAAAGAGGAGGAGAAAACCCATAGAATCTCTCTAACACCTTTGAGGAGTCTCACCTATAAGAGATTAATGAAGTCTTAAGATTAAAAGACTGCAAATTCCAACTAAACAAATGACTTTTCAAAGAAAACAAGATTCTGCAAATTCCAAAAAAGTAAAGGACTAAGCAAAACCTGAAACCAGGTCAATTTTTTTTTTGTGATACGTAAGTGGCCCTTGGGGTGGGAGTTCCTAAAACCAGGTCACTAACTAGCCAAATAACTTACTACCCTAGACACGGATTATCCCCATTAACAAACATTGTTCTATCACGGTCCACTTGAAACCAACATCAAAGATAGTCTTAAATCTCTACATATCCCAAAAAAAAAGATGGTTGTAGATCTCCTTCTCAAACACACTAGTCGCAGAAACCTTTTTCCAAGAAAGAAAATATCACTTAAAACAAGTCAATGGTACCTGAAAGCTGATTCACACAGCATTCCTGTGAGAGCATTTTATAAAAACAAAAAAGGCCAGAATCCTAATTTGTGGATGCTAAAGAAATGGAAAGATTTCAATCGACTCAAATTGTCAGAGAGACATTAAAAGCACAAAACAAATTCTGAAGTTTAGGTTTTGGCCATTACGCAATGTTGGTCCTGCCAATATTGGGGTTTTTTTTTTTGGGGGGGGGGGGGGGAGTGCAATACTAGAAACAGACCTAAACTTTAGCATTATTTGCCCGAAGTGTCTACTCTCTAACTCAAACCTGCTCTATCATGTTTGACAAACCGAGCATCTTACCATTGCACCAAGCAATGGCCTGTAATGTTCAAAGTTTAGGTTACCCCCGCAACAAATTCTTATGTTATGACTAAGGAGAGAAGATTTGAAGGTTCTTTAGTCATTTATATAATTGATTAGCTGACAGTTGAAAGATTTTGATAGCAGAGCAGAGCAGAGCTATAGATGAATAGGATACCGATGATATCTGAATACAGTGACATAGTGATAGTGGCATGGAACAAACTGAAACATATAAAAACAATCAAATACAAACAAAATAAAAGAAAAAAAAGGAGAAGAAAGAAGGCACCTAGGAAAATACTTAACTGGTTAATTGGTCAATTGATTGATTAATCCATTAATTAATTAACAGATTAATTGGCAGAACAACAATGTGTAATAGCCCTTTCTTATTTTTGATTAGTTAATCAGTTAACAAAAAATATACCTTCTATATGCTTTTGTAATGATGCATCATTACAGAAGAGTAATGCCGAATAACTTAAAACAACATATTGAGCTTAACATGGAACAATTAATAAGGAACACTTTATGGCCAATATATAACATATTCCCAATTAAACAGTTAAAAAATACCATATCTAGTCAATTTGAAATCCTTAAGGTCCTCCTTTGAAAGGTCTGCATGATCCTGGGGATATTGAACTCTGAAGCTAACCTGCAAACGAAAATAAAATTACTCCTCTAGATTTGTAGTACTTCTACAACCATAAATAAAATGAAAATTAATTGGAAGATTTGTATTCTAATGAAAAAATTGAAAACTATCATAAATATGTGACAATCTAAGAAATGCAATTTTCATCTCTCCAATAAGCTAACACTTGGTGGTCTTCAAAACGAAAAGTTTGAACTCAAAGAAGCAAATTACACAGGATTGAGCAAAAAACAAGCTCCTACATTGAATCTATTTGATTCTCAGTCTATCGGAACATTTGCGATAATATATGATCTTAACAATTGGTCTTTCTATGATATATTTAATATATCTAACTAAGAAGTGTGATTTAGAAAGAACTGGAACATCACACGCGTTATGTAATAAGCAGGCTGTAACAGCTGCTGCACATGTGAACCAGCTTCCAACCACTATCACAGCCCACAATGGGATCAGGGGCCCTCCAATATTGTTATGTAACAGCGTTAACTAAAGGTTAAGCTTTATGATATTTAAGTGATGGGTATTCTTGTAATATTTAAGTGATGGGCCCTCCATTACAATAATATGTGGAACATTTAAGTGATGGGTATTCTTGTAATTTTTATGCTATGTTATTAATAAGAGAAGGGTCTAGGAATGAGGAATGATTTATTCCAACCTATTTTAAAACCTTTCTTTTTTACTTCTCTCTCTCTTACAAAACCTAAATAATATCATTCAATACTTTTCAACTTGGTATTAGAGCTCCGATCAAACTCCACAGATTCTCAAAAACACATCAGAAGACATCAGAAGGAAAATCAAGCCACGTCACCCACTGACATCATCATGGCTTCAGCATTTTCCAGTGATTGGAAGCCATGGAGAGGGTCGTCTATTTGAGCTTAATCTCATGGTGGTTTTTTCAGATTTTTTTTAGCTCATTTGATTTCACTTTTCTATTTTCGAATGTTTTTCGAAAAAATACTCTGGAATTTTTTGATCCTGTAGATTCAGGCTTCAGTGCATTTTTTTTTCCGTCTTTGCTACTTCCTAACTATTCTGAATAGTGCGTCTAAGCTTTGGCGAGTTACTAGAAGTGATCCATGGCCATTTAATTCAATTTTTGATTGAACAAAGTGGAGATCAGAGCGTTCAACTCTTTACTGGAACTGCATTGTGCATGCTTCTGTAATGTGATTCAGCTTCTTGGGTTTGTTTTGGATGTTTTTCAGCCTTTGGTGATTCTTTGGTTCAGTTCTTGGTGTTTTTGGTCTTCTTTGGTATTTTTCAGCAGTGGGCTTATGCTTTGATCATCTCTTGATCTTGGTTAAGTTCTCTTGGAATTTCAGCTCCTTTTGTAGTATTGTGTTATTGGGAAAGTATGTCAGAGGTTAGCCAATAATCTCGTAGCTCTGGTAGTGGTGTTTTGGGTCAGTTTAACACCCCTTATGAAAACCCTATGCTACAAATCACCACGGCTAAGCTTAATGGCTCTAACTATCTCGCTTGGTCTTGTTCTGCACTCTTGTTTATTAAGAGAATAAGGAAGATGGGCTACATTGGTGGTACTCTTGTGGAACTAAAAGACACAGATCCACTATTTGTCACATGGGATTTAGAGAACTCTATTGTTATGTCTTGGGTTCTTCACTCCATGGAACCTGAGATTAGTAATGGATATTTGTTTTTGAGGACAGCAAAAGAGGTGGGATGTTGCCTACTCAACTTATTATCAGATGGGGAATGTTGTTCAAATTTATGATTTGAAGACAAGGATTCATGAGCACAAACAGAGAGATATGCCACTGACTGTGTCATTCCACACTGATTGTCCTACTGATGCTCATAAATTTAAGAAGATGATAGAACAATAGCGCATCTATGAGTTCTTACTTGGTCTGAATATGGAATATGATCGAATTCGTGTTCAGATTTTGGGATGTGAACTTCTACCTTCTCTCAACCAAATGTCTGTCTATGTTCAAGGAGAGGAGAGTAGATGAAATGCTATGCTTCAATCATTAGTGTAGGAGCGATCTGCCCTTGCTTCTTCTCAAAGAGAGGGCAAGGGGATTAGTAAGGGTTGTGATGGTGGTTGTGTTATTGGTTCCACAGCAGATTATAAGGATAAGCTTGTGTGTGATTATTGTGGCAAATCAAGACATGTTAGAGAGACTTGCTGGGAAACTCCCTGGTCGGCCTACACCAGGTAGAGGGGGTTGCATTGGAAGAGCAACCAAAGCACATGCTCATCTAATTCTATTGATTCTCTAGTGCCTTCTCCAACAACTTCTTTAGCTTCAACTCCAATTCCTTCCCGAGAGGAGATCGAGTCCTTTTGTCGTCTCATGACTCAGTTCGAGGCCTTATCTACAGCCACTGTTGCTTCCACATTTGCACATTCAGGTATTCAGTGCCAAGGCATATAGTGCAGCTTTCTTATCTAATAATCCCTCTTGGACCATTGATTCGGGAGCATCTGATCATATGATTGGCTTGTCCAATTTGTTTTCTTCTTTTAACACTTGTTCAAGTAGAGACAAGGTTAGGATAGCCGATCTGATAAAGGTTCCATTTCAGTTTCTCTGACCATGTCCCTGTAATCTGTCTTACATGCTACTAATTTTTCTACTAACCTTTTATATGTTAATAATATAACCAAATCCTTGAATTATAGTAGGACTTTCTTTCCTACACGTTGTGTTTTCCAGGACTTGCACACGAAGAGAACGATTGGCAGTGGTAGTGAGAAGAGTGGTCTCTATCTTTGGGATTCTTCTGCTACTAGTCCCTTAGAGGAACAACGAGCCTTGCAATCTACTAGTCGTGGCGGTGTCTCTACCATAGCTCAGATAGTTCGATGGCATCAGCATCTTGGCCATCCTTCATTTTCTTCCTTGCAGAAATTGTTTCCAATTTTATTTTCTAAGTTGAATATTTCTCAACTTCAGTGTGAAGTGTGTGAACTTGCAAAACATAAACGTGTTTCTTTTCCTCTTAGTTTAAATAAAAGCACTTCACCTTTTGCTATTATTCATATTGATGAGTGGGGCCCTTCTCGTATCCCTACTTTGATTGGTTATCAATGGTTCATTACTTTCATTGATGATTGTTCGCCTGTTACTTGGGTGTACTTAATTCATGCAAAAAGTGAAGTCTTTACTTGTTTTAAAAAGTTTCATAGCATGGTCTCTACCCAATTTGATGCTAAGGTTAAGGTACTCAGGTCTGATAATGGTGGTGAGTATGCTGATGGTGCATCGCTTTCATATTTGAATACGCATGACATTATTCATCAAACTACTTGTGCCACTACTACACAACAAATTGGGGTTGTTGAGCGTAAGAATCATCATTTATTAAAAGTTGTTCATTCACTCATGTTTACTATGAATGTCCCAAGAATTATCAGGGGGGTGCAGTTCTCATGACAGCCTATCTCATTAATCGAATGTCTTCCCGAGTTCCATTATTCAAATCTCCTCTCGAGGTCTTAGGGGTTACATTTGATGTTGGAGTCATATACAAACGCAGATTGGGGAGGGTCAATCACAAATAGACAATACACTTCTGGGTACTATACGTTTATTGTAGGCAACTTAGTGACTTGGCTTAGTAAAAAGCAATTAGTTGTTGCAAAACTAGTGTTGAGCCAAGTTTAGAGCTATGGCACATGGTGTGTGTGTGAGCTTTTGTGGTTAAGGATTATGATGATCAAGCTTAGTGTTGATTTGGATGATCTAATTAGACTTTATTGTAACAACAACGCAGCCATCAATATTGCTCATAACCCAGTTCAACATGATTGGACCAAACACATTAAAGTGGATAGGTATTTCATCAAAGAGAAACTGAGTTTGGTCTTATTTGCACTCCTTTTGTAAAAACTGAAGAACCGTTAGTTGATATCTTCACTAAAGGGCTGTCAAGTAAGGTGTTTCATAGTGTTTTAAGGAAGCTGGGCATGTGTAATATATATGCTCCAACTTGAGGGGGAGTGTTAGAATATGTGAAACATTTAAGTGATAGGTATTCTTGTAATTTTTATGCTATGCTTATTAATAAGAGAAGGGTCTAGGGATGAAGAATGATTCATGCCAACCTATTTTAAAACCTTTCTTTTTCACTCTTCTCTCTCTTACAAACCCTAGATAATATCATCCAATACCTTTCAACTAGAACCATGTTGCATGCTGCATACAAGATGATGCAGGTAAAACCATATCATTATTCTGTGATAACAAGGCAGCTATATAAATTACAAACACTACAGTGTTTCAAGAAAAGACAAAGCATATTGTGGTAATTTGTCATTTTGAAAGAGATTTGATCATAGGAATACAGGCTGCAACTTCTTATGTTAGATCTGGAGATCAACTGGGAGATGTGTTCATCACAGCATTAAATAGGGGTCCTTTCTCTAACATATGGAACAAGCTGGGCATAATAGGCACCTATGCTCTAACTTGAGAGAGTTGAGATTTAAGTGAAGGGTACTCTCGTGATTTCATGTTTCTATTATTTCATTATATATTATAAAGGAGGTGGCCCTAGACTGTCCTTGTCTTCTGCATTTATTCTATTCTCTCTCTCTCATAAGATTACATCACAGTCAAGGCCAATAAGTAAGATAGAAATGGTCTCTTCCAGAATTATCTAAAGATTAGCAATAAAAATAATATTTTCTTTTTTACATCTAGACAACCAGAATATTGGATTTTGGGCTGGGAAATGACTTCTTTTAACAGAGCCAAGTAAATGGACTATATACAATTTTTTCGAGAAAATGTCTGACCAAGAAGACTCACCAAGGATACAAGGGATTCGTATGATGAATGAAAAACCAGCAGCCGCCGATTTCTTTCTGCTTCAATTGATGCTTCATTACCAAATGATAGATAAGAATCCCTGGGAGATTAGGATTGTCATATTTAAAATTTGTTATTAAGCACAGGTACTGAAGTAAGAACTCTAGAAGGAGTCACCTCTCAATCAAGTTAATCTGAAGATTGTGCCAGAAGTTAAATGTCATAGAAGCAATATCATATTCAGGGTGTGAAGCGACTTCCAATAATGCATGCACTATCAACATTGATTCGTCAGAACCTGAAAGAAATGTTGTTTCAACCAAAGAGGAGATATATCAGAATGAATGCATAACATTCAATGTTACCTACAAAACCAAGCAAAGATATACTTGCAACTCACATTACTACCTATCAATCTGGAGCATAAGGACATGCAATATAATTGGGAAAGGCTTACGTAAAAGGAAAATATATGTACCATTTGCAATCAATTCAACATATGAATCACCCATGTCAGCAAATAAACGAGCAATTGCCTTTACATCTTCCTCATCCTGAATAAAAAAAACAAAAACCAGAATTATTACAATTACTGTTATTATGTTTTGAATCAAAAACAGCTCACTTGTAATATTTTGACAAGACCAGTGATAAACAGACAAAAATATAATGAACAAGAAATGGCATACCCTAAAAGGGATATTTCATATAGAACAAGTTCTAACTGCCCCATCACACTTTTAATAATGTTTCAGTATCTCCCAAGTAATTGATCTATCAAGCAAATAGGCTCAAAACTAATAAAAATATAATCTGAGATCGCCAAAAATTGTAAAATGAAATTTCTTTCAACAAAGAATGAAAAATCCCGTCGGTCTTACCATAGAATTTTTTTTAAATTTTTTTATGTAAGTAGAGCATCACAAGGGGGTGAAACCCAAGTACATGTGAATTATGCATCTGTACAAAATGAAACTCCCATGCATATATCACCCAAAAAATTAACAAAAGAAACCAATTCTATCTTAAAAGTTTAAAATTTGGCAAAAGTTATGGGCTAACACCATGAAAATGAAGGCTTCATATTATATATTCTTAAGTCAAGAATGGGAGAACATGAACTGATCAATACTTTTCCTCTAGACAAAACCCAAGATGTTAAGCTTGCTTATTACTATATGAAGTTCGATTCTCAATGTGTTTGGAAGAAATAGTTCTTGCAAAAAAATATAATATATATTTATTAAATCAGAATAAAATATAGCATTTGTTTTGCACCCAAAAAATAGGAATAAAATAATATTAGTACAGAGAGGAAACTCAAAGATGTACATAACAAAACCAAAAAGACATATGATATGAAATGAGTCGGAGATGAATCTTGACAGGGAGAAAAGGGCAATTCTAATGTGATATTTTCAGAATTTATCATTGCAGATTAAGTTTCAATTATTAAATTTTATGTAAAAAAATTCTAGGAAATGTAATACACACACACACACACACACACACATATATATATATATATATATATCCACCAATTTAAAAGAAAGGTATACCCATCCCAAAGGTTTTGTCCTGGCACCCCAGAAACGAGAACATGCAGAAGTCTGTTGAAGTAATACCTTTGAAGAATCTCTAAGCTGTGACATAAGACTCATAACTTGAGGCACAATCACTTGAATTAAGGGCATCTGTGCAGAAATGCCACCCAAGTTTCTTGCTGCCGTGTAGTGTATCAATTCAGAAACGACTGCGGAAACACATTAAAGAAAAAAAATGCATCAAAATGTCTTATCAACAGGAATTTTCATCAAGACAGAATAGTTCAGAGCCATTCTGGGAAAACAAAACAAAAAACTCTGGTACATAGGATACAAATAGCATGAACAGTAATTCCATCAAAAACTGCATCATCATAGCATGTGAAACTCATAGAGTCTACATAATGAAAAAGGAAGAGAAAGAGAGAGAAGAAGAAGAAGAAGAAGAAACCCATATGAATTTTAAGGTTACAAGTTAAGTAATTATGTAGGAAGTTCCCAGATGTATGTAAGCTAAGTGTCACGGGCTGAAAGTTTCAGCTATCCCACAGGCCTACCCGTGTGGCACTAAGGCTACTCCCCTTCCCTTGTGAGCCCGCCTTAGTCAGCCTTCCACTCGTGCACTCCTACTCATGCCAAGACTACCTCTCCCGCTCGTGGTGTAGTGGTCCTCACCCTCTCACTCACACTCACACTTAGGCAACTTGTAGCAAAAGAGTTATTATATTACTCAAGCAAACCTATTTATACTAATCCACCTCCTCAATGAATGGTTAGGATCATTCTAATCCTACAGTTACAAGACGCTCTCCAGAAAGTTCCCACCTCCTTAAGAAAACCTTCTAGAGCTCCACTATAACTATCTCCTATCTACCATTCTCTAGAATACTCTTACACACTCTACAATAGTACAAGACCTCTCTACAATATTCTAGAACACTCCACACTATACTACAAGACTCAAGAGTGTTCTAGATGACTCCATAAAATTCTAGAATATACCAGAAGACTCTAGACAAAATGACCGAGCAAGCATGCCAAGCAGCCAACATGCTCCCACTAGGCATCTGTGTATCACTTGCATGGCATAACCTTCCTTGAACTAGGCAGGGCGTGACATAAGGCAGGGAAAGACATGATGAAACAATGTTTGTTCATCAAATCATGTAGCCGGATTTGCCACAAGGTTTCTCTAAATTGCATTAAGCTTACAATCAAAATTCATTTCTGCCAAGATCAAACTAGGCAAAAAGGAGGGAGGGAAGGAGTGAGAGGGAGGAAAGGAGATGTCTATTGACCTACTAGGACTGAGGTGTTTTGGGGTTATAATTATTTAAGTGAAAATTAATTTAATCAACTAACAACTCTGTGGCAGATAGCCCCAAATTAATTCTTTAATTAATTAGTCCGCTTAATTAGACAAGAATTGTGAACTTAAGTGGATTAACCAAGTGCTCAAATAGTTATTAAAAGTAAGACTCCTATCAATAATACGGTGAAGTGCTTAAATAAAACAAAGTAACAAGCACAAATATAAAGAGCACATCCAAGCAATAGAAACACCATAACTTACGTGGAAAACCCTCGAAGGGAATAAAACTCACCATTGCAAGAGAACGTATCCACTAACAAAACCAATCAGTACAAGCAACAACAAACCATTGACTACTAACCTCGCTACGTTGTCAAGTAGACGTACACCGTTAGTAAATCCTTTATGTATTTCTTTACATAATATCCTTGTCTGTTGATTGCACTTTTTAGCCATACGCTTCATAGCAACCACTTCAACCACGATCTGCCTGCCAGCCAACCCACACAACTCGTGTAGTGGTACTAGAAATGTCCTAAGATTCTCTCTTAGCAAAATCTTTCACAATTACCACCATGAAGCAAGTATTATAATGAATCTAAGCTCTAGAATAGATGTTTTGGCTGTTGATTGCACTTGTTAGTTGTACTTCTCACAGCAACCACTTCAACCGCAATATGACTGCTTGCAAATCCACACAACCCGTGCAGTGGTGCTAGAAGTGTCCTAAGATTCTCTCTTAGAGAAAGCCTTCACAATCACCTCTGTGAAGCAAGGATTATATTGAATCCAACTCTGGAATAGATGTTTTAATCACATGGATTCAAGAAATGCAAAGTACTCTATATGGATGCAAGGTAGTCTAGAATGCAAAACTCGCCTCTCACATACAAAGAAACACGTCACTTATTATATAGATTTAACCTAAACCTAATTAGATTCAGAATAGGCAACCAAAAAGATTCTCTGAAATCAGACACGTTTGAACAAACTAAGGTCTTCCGTTCAGACGAAGCTTTGTTCGAACGAACCTTGACCGCGTTTGAATGGTCTAGATACTAATTTTGCACTAACTTTTAGTTACGAGTTTTAACACGAGTTCAAAATCACTAAGTACCAAAGATGGCATTCTTGGACAAAATTTAAGCACTTTTTTAAGTCTATAGTCAAAACTAAAAAGTACCTAACTTATGTATCATTAAAACATAAGTCCCATGGAGAACCAAAACATTGAAAGACTAAACGTACACACAACTTACAAATGTATCTAACATGAATGCATGATGTGCATGTGTGTTTATACCTTTTATGTGGCAATTCTGAAGCAATAAGATGTAGTCAAAATTTCTTTTCTTCAAAAATACATAACTTAATTCAGTATGCCTCGATCAAGTCTTCAAAGAAGTGATTGACTAACACTGTATTGGCAGTAAGACTTAACCTAACCTAACAATTTCAAACTCGATAACACTTATGGAATGAATTGCCAACATATAAATTGAGAAGGGAAATTTCACTATAAACTTGTTACAAATTTTCCTCACAAGGACAAAAGCAAAAGGCAAAAAGAAAAGGATAATAAAAAATCAACACGTGAACAGAAAATTGAGATTTTTAAAAACAAACTAAGTTGTGCAACAGAGAAAAGGACAAGATAATATAGGTTGGAGGGTGGAGTGAAGGAAAATGTGTGATTCTTAAGCAAAAGTGACTGAAGTGCAACAGTTAAAAAAAAAAATGAGTAAAAAGAGGCAAGAGAAGGAAAATTTGTGATTCTTAAGTAGAAGTGATTAATGCACAACAGTTCATAAAAAATGAGTAAAGAGAGGAAAGAGAATATTCTTTCATTTTTATATTTATTACATTTTCTTCTTCTCTACTATGATTAGTTGTCATCCTTCCTTCTCGAATAGTTTCAATTACAAACAATAATTTCCAGAGCAAAGAAGCATAATAGGAAAGTGAGCATAAGAAAGCGCAAGGCCCATGTGCTGCGGGACACTGAAGCAAAAGATTATTAACAAATTTGACATCCAGCTGCACAAGAAATACATGTTCAAAATATTTCTAAGCCACATTGGTCAACAAACTCATCCCAAAACTTATCATTAAGCCATCCTTCCAATCATGTCATTCTATTCACAAAATCCAAATTGAAAATCTGTTGATGGTTCTTTAGTAGAGGAAGTGTATTCCATGGTAATGGGACCAAAGAAGAAGACTTGGTTCAGACAAAAATCCACCCCCCACCACCACAAAAAACCTATGAATCAAGTATCCTCCAGCCATCCCAAATCCCCAATGGTGGCAGCCATTAAACAGCAGTGGACGACATTTCGGTCCCTCGGGCCCTGCCTTCCATTCCAGAGTGGGTGTAGCATGTCTAGGTAACTTCACAAAAACTAGCTTCTGGAGTCTCAGGACATCTTCCGGAAGTGCATGATCTAGAACCGTGACACATTGACATGTATCCTACTAGACCACGTATATTACAAAAAACTGTCATGCCACGTGGTAAAATCATGTTGGTCAATTAACAAGCTTCATCGTGTCACGTGGAAAAAATGATGTTGACCAGCAACAAAATCTAATTCCAAGACTCACCCTTGTACTGCCAACATCAACAAGCTTCTCTGAACAGTCCAAGGAATCTCATGTTGACTGAAGATGCTTGTTCTAATAAAAAAATAATGTTGACCGGCAAAAAAATCTAACCCCAAGACTCACCCTCGTACTGCCAACATCAACAAGCTTCTCTGAACAGTCCAAGGAATCTCATGTTGACTGAAGATGCTTGTTCTAATAAAAAAATAATGTTGACCGGCAAAAAAATCTAACCCCAAGACTCACCCTCGTACTGCCAACATCAACAAGCTTCTCTGAACAGTCCAAGGAATCTCTTGTGTTGACTGAAGAGTCTAAGACACTTGTTCTAATCAAGTGTCAAATGGTGTTTTTATTTTCCTAAAGATAAATCCAGATTTTAAATCAGTTTTATACGATTAAGATGTGGCAGTAATAATCATAGGAGACCGAATGAGAGGATAAAGGTTTTGGGAAATTGTGTCCAGGCCTCAAGGGTGAAATCGCTCTTTTTGGTCTTTTAGCCCATTTACTAGAATAAACTATCACAGTTATTATCATATACTATAAAAACTGCCCGAAGAACGGACATTTTACTTGTTATTCTAACCCTGGTTTGGGATTGCACAACTTTACAAACAAACGACACTTCGGGAGCTGTTAGTAAGGCCATAGATTCCTATGAGTTTTCAAGAAGAAAATTTCACAAAGCCTAACGGGAACAGAAGCCAAAATAAATAATAAAAAAACCCATATAGAAAATTGTATTTCGGAAAGATCATAATATTCATTGGTGCAGCTTCCCTTTAAAGACAACCGGTCATATTTTTTACCCTCCCATAGACTTAAATAAAGGTAGATCGTAGAATCCACTTTCTAAAGCTTCAATTCTGTAGTATTGATTATATCAGCTTTGAGTTAAGACTGTATTCGCTGCCTGATAGAGTTGGCTTGTTATGGGTCCGTCAAAATTCAAGGAGGCTTCTTCATGAAGTGTGGGAATAAGATTTAAAGTCGCTCTTCATGGAAGAGACCGAAGTCCAAGGATGATTTGACGGTTGAATCAAGGTGACCCTTTTGTAAGAGTTGATGAAATCGGTGGTGAGATTTGTTGGTGCATCTTCATCCCAAAGGTAGACAGCAGTGGTGGCTGAAAGGAAGCGACTGTGAGATCCAGAAAGCTGGGGTCTCTGCAAGAAATCAGAGCAGAGAATATGATGACGACGTTAAGGGAGGTTGTTTCAGTGAAGGGGTGAATGGAAATTCCAGTGGAAGTACTTTCAGATAAAAGGGCTACGTGGGAGGATGTTGCTGTCAGATATCATTCTTGTAAGAAGAGGCAGACTACCTGAAAAAAAAATGTCTTGTCGGGCGAGAGGAAGAGATGAACACTTTGGCACCAACAAGACAACTCCTCCAGAACTGGGTCAATTGACAATTTTTTTTTTTTTTTGGGGGGGGGGGGGGGGGGGGTGGGTGGTTACAGCTGGGGTTAATTGGGTTAATGTCTAATATATGAATGGGGCTCTTTTTTTGGTTTGAATTTCCTTCGAGGGAAGAGGCGTACAAGATCTAGGGCCACCAAAAGCATCTAAGGTGCATGATTTTAAATAACGGTCGTTACGTATCGGTTTTTTGACTCTCTAATACCGTTACAGGCCGATATATTGGTGTGACCAAAATTCACAACCTTATCGCTTGATATCATTACATATCAACCGTTACGCCCGTTACAGGACTATCACGGCTGTTAAGTTTTTTAAAAAATTTATTTTTTTAAAATTTTAATTTTTTTCATAATTCTTATGGTTTCTATTTTTATAAGATATATATAAGGGAGATAATTAACAAAATAATCCCAAAAAAAATGAAATGGATAACCAAAAGATTCGGCTTGAAAGGCCTCTTGGCTTCAAAATTTTTAAATTTTTTTTATTCCATAACCAATCACACTAAATTGATTTTCATGCTTATAATCCTTCTTTGTTATTATTTATATTACTTTTGGTAAATCTTATTCAAATTAAGTGATAATTCTTATTAACTCAACTTAAAAATAACTCATAAAATAATAAAATATCTTCCTATAAGAAAAATATTTTTTTAGGTGTTAGAAATTTCAAAAATAACAGTAAAAAATATTAAAATATGATAAATTATAGTCAAGATATACATATCAAGGACTTTTAAGAGATTTGCTAATGTTTGAAAAAAAATCACGGCTAAGGTTTCAGATTCCTATTACGAATGACTCGATACTCCCGATACCGTTACACTGCGACTATGTCGTATCCTGCAACTGCGATTTAAATCCATGCTAAGGTGGGCCCAGGTTTTAGTTTGAGCTTCTCAAAAGGTGTTACCAACAACAGTAAGGAGGGTTACAACTGGGGTTAATGTCTAATATATGCATGGGGCTCTTTTTTGTTTGCAATTTCTTTCAAGGGAGGAAGCGTCCCAGATCTAGAGACACAAAGATTGGACCTTGGACAGTGGTTTGTTTATCGCAAGAGAGCCCTCAAAGTTCTGGGTGCAATTTATGGGACTCCCAGCATTTTTATGGTGCTCAGAGTTGTTTAGATCTTTGGGAGATGTCGGGGGATCTATAAAGGTAGACAAAGAAGTGGTGACCAAAAGCATCTAAGGTGGGCCTGGGTTCTAATTCCAGGCTTCTCGAAAGGTGTTACCGGCAACAGTAAGGATCGCGGTAAGCCCATGGAGGTTTTAAGTTCCTATTTGGGCTACGATGGGGCCTCCTTTTGCGATGCTAGAATAGTTGTTTACTAAGTAGCAAGGGGAACAGAGTCGATGATGGTGGGAGTACGGGGTTTCATGAGCCAAACTTGCATGGAGGCAAGGCAATAGAGGAATCTTCCAAACCTAATCACGAGAGGAGGGGAGTCCATAGAAAATGATAGTGTTGGAGACAAATTTTAAATTTCAAAGTGGGATACTGACAAGGGGTGGAGAAAGTGGGATGGGCCTTCAAGGCCCAACAACCCATATAGAGACAAGCTCAAAAGACCTAAGGAGAATAGGGCAGCAATGGGCAACCTGAATGTCAGTCGGCCAAGTCCGAGGTTGGTTAAAGACCCAAGAGGTGAGTGGCAAGAGCTGAAAAAGTATGCCAGAAGGAAGCCCTCGTAGTGAGCCCATTCAACTGAGGGTTATAAAGGCCCAAAAGGGTTTGACAGCTTGTGGGGCCCAAGAGCTTAGGCAAGCAGCGAACGTCGGTTGCAATGTTAACCGGAAAGTGGAGCGCTATGGTATGTGGAATTGGAATGTGAACTGTCACTTGTTATAGAATGTAGTGTGTTAGGAGTATGCTTTTTTCGGATCACTTTGTTGGAACGAAATACGTTTATTTGAAAGGTAATATGCTTTTTGATTGTAGTTTGTAATAATATTCATATGTACACAGGAAAAATTCCATTGAATCCAAGCTATTATAAAATAACAAATCCAACGATGTATGTATGTATGTATGAATTTTATTGTTTGTTGTATGATTTTTTTTTGGACTTTTGATATTTTAAATTGGAACGTTAAATCTTGCGATCCAAATTACTAATGATCCACGTTTCGGATCGTGCGATTCAAATCGCAATTTGCTAGGAGGGGAGCAAATTGTGGTAACTATGGTCTAGTTGCACCTGGGCATTGCAATAGACAAGCCCAACCCCGACCATGGTAAGGGTAATAATTCAAATAGACCAACATGAGCCAGCCCAAAAGGAAGGTGAAGGTAGGTCTCTTCCTAGTCGTAACTCTAGAGACGTTGCCTCAAATAAAGCCATTCTGGAGCGGCAAGATGAGAGCTCAGAGATTATGATGAATCTCCAAAGGGTAAAAGGTAGAGTCGGAGGACAAAGCACCACAGAGAGAAGAATCCAGCTCTATGGCAGTGGCGAAGAAACATGCTGGAGCAGGAAAGCCCAGCTTTGCAGAGCCGGCAGGGAAAGAGGGTGCACAAGAAAACTATTCAAAGAAGGGAAGCGAGGGGTTGAACTCTTCAGAGCAGACCGAAAGGGAGCCAAGTAAGTTTGTAATGGGAGGTAAGGCATCTGGTAGCACTGCAAATGAGTCAGAAGCTTCGAGTGATGAATCAGAGTTTGAAGCAGAAATGGAAAGGGGGATTCAGAAGGGAGCTGGAATCTATAATTGCAACGGAGGTAGATAATGTATCAGAGACTAGCATAGCCCTGGTGATATCTTATTTCTGCAATGAGGAGGAGGGGAACGCGAAGTGTGATTGGACAAATCTGAGGAAGGCCAATTGCAACAGTAATATGATAGTCCCACAGAGGATTGGTAGGAGGTACTGTACTCCTCTGGCAATGGTGGTCCCACATCAAGTTCGGAGAGAGGTATGTTCTGCGGCGCTAAGGGATTTCAGGGTGCAAGTGCAATTTACTTAGGGGAAAGAGGGACGCCAAGTTCAGATAGAAGGGAGCTGAACATGGGTGAAGCTTCAGACTGAGTACTGAAAAAGATAAAGGGGGCGAGTCAGTTTTTGGGTGTGCAATGCAGGGCATATGAGGAGAATTTGACTCAGCTGTTTGAAAGAATCGAGAAGAATAGGAAGCAGTAGATAAAAAAAATTAGCTTCCTTAGTGAACTATGAAGCTAAGAGGTGGGGTGAGGGGGAGGAGGAAAAAAAGGAAGGAATCCTAAGATTAGAAGCACCAAAATTTACACGTACTCTCATAGAATGTGAGGGTTCTTAATAACCCAGATAAGCGTATAGTAATAACCCAGATAAGCATATGGTAGTGAAGAATTTGTTGGTGTGGAAAGTTGTAGTATGTTTACCGGAAACAAAAATAGAAAGGCTGTCCCAGGAAGTAATCAGAAGCATATGGGGGAAGTTGGGTGGACTGGGTGAGTTTGGGAACTGTGGGCACAACTATGGGTATCCTTCTAAAGTGGGACTTGAGAATAGTGTCTTGTGTTAATTAATAGGTGGGGCAGCACTCAGTTTAGTCTTCTGAAGATGGTAGAAAATGGCTTTCATTGGGCTTTCAGGGGGGTCTATGGGACAGTTCAAGACTTAATTAGGGCATCTCTGTGGGAGGACTTGCAGCAAGTTCAAACTCGACGGAACAGTCCTTGGTGTGTGGGAGGGAACTTTAATGTTGTGTAATCCCTTAGTGAGAAGTTACGGGAGTAGTAGGATGACAAGGGCCATGAAGGATTTTTCAGATTTTATAAACTCAAAGGAATTGGAGGATTTACCTCTGGAAGGGGTAGGTTCACAATTCACATAGTCAAGTGGTCGGGACTCGGGAGGTTCTTGCAATATCAAGATCGGACAGATTTCTAGTTTATACTGCTTGAGAGGAGCATTTTCAGGGGTGGCTCACGCATGTCTTCCTCATCTTGTTTCAGACTGCATTCTAATTTTATTTGGTGGAGTGAAGAGCGGCAAGAGTCCTTTCCGATTTGAAAATATGTGGTTGCAATAGCAGGTTTTTAAGGTGTTGGTTGATAGGTGGTGGAGGGGGTACAATGTTCAAAGAATTTCAGGAATTATCCTAGCCAAGAAAAAAAAAACTGAAAATGCTAAAAAAGGATCTTAAAAGCTGGAATAGAGAAGTATTTGGGATTCTCAAGGTGAAAAAGGCTCGTTTCCTCCAAGATTTGGTTACGAAGGAGCAAGAGGCTTCCCTATCACAAGTGGACAGGTGTGCTAGAGATGAGTTGAAAGTAGCTCTGCAAAGGCTTTGGAAAGCAGATAAGATTAGTTGGTCCCAAAAATTTAGAACTTCGTGGTTGAAGGAAGGAGACTGGAATATGTGATTTTCATCGGATGGCAATTGCATATCAAAGAGTCAACAATATCAATAGGGTGGCCATAAATGGGGAATATAATGAAGGAGGAGGATGTGAGGAGGGGGGTTACTCTTTTCTATGAGCAGCACTACTAGGAGGAATGCCATTGTCATCCATTGCTAGAGCCTTTTATGCTTTTGAGTGAGGAGAATAGGAGTGGCATAGAGAGACTGTTTGATGAAACAAAAGTGGTAGCAACTCTTAACCCTAGCGATGGAGATAAGAGGCCAATTCCAGATGGATTCTCTATGGCTTTCTTTAAACATTGTTGGTCAGTGGTCGTAAAGATGTTATGATTATTTTTTATCATTTGTTTGAGTATGGGACCTTTGAGAGAAGTCTTAACACCTCATTTATTGCTTTGATGCCAAAGGAGGAGGATACTGAGAAATATACAAGACTTTAGGCCCATTAGCTCAGTGAGTAGTGTCTATAAGTTGTTGTCCTAAGTCTTGTCTCTCCAGTTGAGGAGAGTCTTGGGGAAGCTAATTTCGGATAGCCGGAATGCTTTTGTGGGAGAAAGAAAGATCTTTGATGCAGTCTAATCACTAATGAATGGATTGACTCCAGGATGAAAAGTGACAAGGGTTTGGTGTGCAAGTTGGATATAGGAAGGAGCTATGACAATGTGAATTAGCGATTCTTGTTGTACATGTTGGAGATGATGGGATTTGGAGACAAATGGAGAACAGGGACAAATATGTGCATATCCTCAATGTCGTTTTCAGTTTTGATGAATGGCTCCACAACGATATTCATTAGGAGCTCGTCAAGGTTAAGACAGTGAAACTCTCTTCTACCATTTTTTTGTTATTGTGATGTAAGCTTTGAGCATAAGAGGTTTTATAGAGAAGGGGGGGGGGGGGGGGGGGGAGAAGAGGTGAGGGAATGAAGTCTCACGTCTTCTTTTTGCGGAAGACACTATCATTTTTTGTGAAGTAGAGCAATCTCAACTTCGTTTTTTGAGATATGTGCTTTCATGCTTTGGGGCAATGTCGGGCTTAAGGGTGAATTGGGCAAGAGTGAACTTATTACAGTTGGGGACGTGGGGGAGGTTGAAGAGTTAGCTTGGAACTCGAGGGTTGCAAGACTAGTTCTTTACCTTCAATTTATTTGGGCTTACCTTCGAATGCTTCTTCTAAGACTAAATCAGTTTGCAACCCGGTGGTGGATAGATTTCTAAGGTTGGAAGAAACAAGAATCTTTCCAAGGGAAGGAAGGTTAAATTGATAAAAAAGAAATGGTAGCCTCCCAACGTACTTTATGTCTTTAGTCCTTATTACAGCTTTCATGGAGAGAAGGTTAGACAAGTTGCAAAGATACTTTTTTTATGGGAGAGGAGAAATTCACTTAGTAAGTTGAGATAGAGTTAGAAAACTCCTCTAAAAGAGGGTGGACTGGGGATTAAAGAGTTTGGAATTCTTGACAAGGCTCTCTTTGAAAAATGGCTTTAGAGATTTGCAAGGGAGCCCAATTCCTAGTGGAGGGTGGTTATAGAAACAAAATTCAGTTGTAAGAAGAGAGGGTGGGTTTCTAAGGAGGTGGAAGGTCCTATGGTGTCGGCTTGTGGAAATCAAGTTGGGAGCTGATAAGTTCTTTAGGGATGCCGGGGAGGATGAAGTTCTCGAAGGATTCTTGGAGTGGAAATGTGGTGTTAAGGGAAAGGTTTCCTCATTTTTTTCAGCTTGCTTCTAATCAGGATGCCTTAGTAGCGGATCTTGTGTCCTTTACTAAGAGTGGCATGGTGTGGACCTCTATTTTTAGGATAGCCTTTCGGGATTTGAAGATGGAGGATGTGTCACGCTTAGTGGAGTTCCTTTATCGCATCAAAATAGTGCTAGGTAAGGAAGACTGCTTGTCTTGGAGACGGGGTAACAGAGATACATTTTCTGTAAGATCAATTATTTGGAGTTGGCTCGCATAGGAGAGTCTGGTGTACTAGAGTTTCTGTGAAGGTGGTCTTCTTTGTTTTGGCAGTTGTATGGGATGTGGTCTTGACATCCGACAACCTTCAGTGAATGGGTTTTAGATTGGCCAGTCAGTGCTACATGTGTAAAGCAGGGGAGAGAACCACTAGTTATCAATTTCTTTGTTCTCCGGTTACGAGGAGTCTTCTTCTTGTGCTCTTTGGTTGTGCTTGGACGATCCCAGTGAAGGATTTGTTGGAAGGGTGTAAAGGGGGTCGATTGAGAAGTGCAACGAAGATTTGGGATATGGCACCACTATGTCTTTTTTGGTGTTTATGGCAAGGCAGAAACAGGAGGATTTTTTTAAGGTTGAGAAATGTTTTTTCCTATATAGTAAAAGATTTCTTCTTGGAATCTCTGTACTTTGGGGTAGTAGAATCTTTTTAATAAGTTTTGGATTTTGTATAGTTTTGCGGGGATATGAGGCTATAATTATTGCCAACTACTTTCTATTGTATACGGGGTCGCCCTCTTCTGATGTTTCCTCAATTTACTAACTTGTCAAAAAAATGTAAACAAATTAAAACCCAACATCCATGATACATTTGGATAACACCATCTCATTGTATAGTTGATCATATAATTAGCACTTAGAATCAGATGAGTACCAATTACAAAACTTTGGGATATGATGCACCTGCTTAAGGAGAAATTCTACAACTAATGGCACACCTGGTTTTCTTATAACCCCCCATCAAGAACAATGCAACTATACAATCATTAACAGAAGATCGAAAAATATAATAACTAATAGAAAGCTTCAGAAAGAAAGAAAAAATGCTGTGAAATCATAACAATAGCCAAAAGCAAATATTAGCTTGTTTCGTTCATAGTACCATTTACTGATGCCTCTGAAAGCATATCAGAATTCAAGCTAGAGAGTGCAGTAATCACCAATGGGTGAGAAGCAAGCGTAGAAGCAGGGATCCTGGAACCAACAAATGTAGCAATAAGTTCTCAAGTTTTCTATTATATCACCAGGCTAGGGAAGTTATCCAAGACGATATTACATAATGGCAAAAATGAACCTAGAACCCAGGTCAAAAGCCACAAATACCATATCAGCATGACTGAGTTGAGAGAGAGAGAGAGAGAGCTATCTTTATACCAAGCTGACGCAGACATATATGAGAATATGTATGGACACTATTCTTACATGTAGAGCAATTTAAATTTCTAATCTATTAATGTGCATTTGTCGATATACTTGCAAAATGCACAAGCAGCAAACAGAAGTCGATCAGTGCCTGCGAAAGCAACCCTAAGTTTTTTTGACAACTTAACCCTATGTAATTTTTTATGATATCAAACTGAATTCATGCAGGTATAATACACAATCCATAGACATATTATTATTTACATATAATACATCCATATATATAGATTTACACACAGTTGTCAAATTGCCCAGGTGACCCTAGGCGATGGACCTACCTTACAGCCTAGGCGACCGCCCAACCAAAAAAATGGTATAAAAATGATCTAATCATTATTTTAATTCATACTTTCACACAATCTATTTTATTGATAAAAAACTAACTCAATAAAAATAATATTCTTATTCCTACATAAAAATATGAAGAAAAAAACACAATAACAACAATGTATTACTCATGCTATTTTGTGCCAGCAAACAAACATACAATTTGAATTTTAGAAACATTGCATTCAAATAATAAAGTTTGATGATAATTCAAAAGGCAACATTGAACAAACTCGACAAAATTCAGAACAATTAATGACTATTAGGGATCATAAATGTAATTTGTTTATTTTGACAGCATGAAATAAACAATTGGGAAATCAGATAATATTAATATAATTTTCTAGGGAGATTTGACTTTATATATTGCATGTAAATAAAATAAGAGGTGGTTGTTATATATATAAGAACTTCCGATACAAATAATCAATGTTTGAAAATTTTTTAATCTCTCCATTAATTTTACCGATAAAACAAAAGAAAGAAAATGAAATAGAAAGTTAAAGGAATTTGCCTAATAACAAATTATTATTCACAAATTCAATGATATATTCACCCCTTAACAAAACAAAGAAAAACAAAACAAATATAATAATAAAGTAAAATTTTAATTATGTATTTAAATACAAAACTTAGCTAATTATAAATGTTTACAGCCTGGGCGAATTGTCCCCCGGGCAAAAGCGACCACCCTGTTACCCGAGCTGACCACCCAGTTATTTTAGTTCAGGTGATCATCGTCTAGGCACTTTCCCCGTAGTCGAGCGGGGCGGTCGCCCCGTAACAACTATGCTTTTACGTGGTTTGGAAAATCAGCAGATTCACTACTGTTTCTCCATGGTTAACAAAACAAAACATACATGTAGCACAAAATCTAATATAAGATGTTTCTATAAGTAACACAGAATTATTAAGAAAAGAAAACAGAAATTAAGAAAAAAGATGACATATCCAAGACTGCACAATCAACAAACAAAAAGAAGTAAAGGGACATGACTTCTCTAGAAAAAGCAATAATAAAAAAGATCTAAAGCACCACTACTTTTTCAGAAAAATCAGCAGACAAGAAACAACTCAGGCTGGGGAGCAGAGAGAGTGGAGAATTTAGAAGTGACCTCTGATTTACTCCAAGGAAAGAGCATTACATAGAATAAAGCATTCTAAGTTACTGAAACTTCCATATGTACTAGAATATTTCTGCCATCCAAACCACTTCACCTCTCTTTTTCTTAAAATTGTATTTCCTACCTCAAAAAAAAAAAGGATTTTAAGAAATAAAAAAATGATGAAAACACAATAGTCAAAAATATGAACCAAACAATAAAAATTGAAACCCCAAGCAATAAAACACTTCCAAATTCCAATATCTGCATCATAATTTGTTTTTATCAATTCCCATTAAAATAAATAAATAACCACTTTTCCATGTTTGGGCCTCTTTGCGAATACTCTGGGAAAAAATACTGCTTATTCTATCACATTATTGAATTATTGAAATTGAGCCATCAATTATCATCCCACTTTCCACTCACCTTACCATACAAAGCAGTGATGAAGCCACAACGCCTCGAATTAGAAAGGGACAAGGCCCTATATAAGAGGATCAGATTTGTAACACTGCCAAAGATCCAAAATGATCTTGTATGAAATTTGAAAATTATTCCCCCACTCATTAGAGAGCTGAGAGCAATCCAGCCTATCAAAGCTTTGTTGGTGAAATTAGAGAAGCTTTAGAGAGATTTCTTGTGGGTTGGAGTGGAGGAATCGAGAAGATTGCATGTGGTGAGATGGGAAGAAGTGAAGACCCCAATTTCAGAGGGCGGTCGGGGGGTCAAAGATTTGAGAGCTTTTAACAAAGCTTTGTTAGGAAAGTGGTTGTGGGACTTGGGGTGGAGGAGCAAAGTTCTTTGGAGAGAGCTTGTGGCTACAAAGTACGGAAGTAAGGATGAGGGTTGGCTCTTGAGATGTGGTGGGGGCTTTGGGGTATGGTCTCAGTAAAATGATTCAAGGAGGAGCTGCAGATTTTCAGAACTATGATTGATTTGAAGTGGGAGAGGGGACGAGGGTGAAGTTTTGGGAAGATGATTGGAGTGGGGATAAGGCTTGAAGGTGAGCTTGCCCCATTTGTTCGATTTGGCTCATCATAAGGGGACATGAGTGGCGGATTGCTACCCTCGAGAGGGAGAGAGGTAGTGTGGTCCCCAAGTTTTAGGAGGAACTTTTTTCATCAGGGAGGTGTGGAGGAGGTGATGAACCTTTTTGACATTTTGAGTAGAAGATGTGTGAATGTTGGTAGAGGTGATTCTCTTGTATGGATTTGTGGCAATTCGAAAACTTTCACTGTGAAGCTTTTTTACAAAGAAATGATGGGGCGGCAGTGAGATGCACTTCCCTTGGACGTTGATTTGGCATGCCCAAGTACCACCCAAGGCGGCTTTTTTTGCTTCGGAGGTGGCTTGGGGGGACATTTTGACCACGGACAATCTTCAAAGAAGGGGGTTCCGGATGGTAAATAGGTATTGTATGTGCAAGAGTGATGTCGAGTTGGTTGACCATTTGCTTGTACACTGTACAATAGACAAGGACTGCTGGTGCCTCATTTTATCCATTTTCGGTTATGCTTGGGTGTTACAGCTACAGTGAAAGAATTACCCCTCGGGTGAAGGGGGTAGAGCAAGAGGGGAGAGACAAGCGGTGTGGAAGATGGCGCTTATTTGCTTAGTATGGAGTATTTGGAAAGAGAGAAATACGCGCATTTTGGAAGGGCTAGAGCAGCCCCCTTTTGTTTTTAAGGATAGGATTTTGCTGTTATTTTTTGAGCGAAATGGACTTTTCCATCGTATGTAGGTTCCTTGGTTGATTTTCTGGGGACTTCAAGGCTTTAATTGGTGTGACCTTTCCCTTGTAAATATGGGTTCGCACCCCCTCGGGCATTTTATATATATGAATTTTACTTATAATATATATACATATATATTGATAGGTAGGTGGCCCTTAGAGTGGGAGTTGAACCAAAAAAATGTGTGTTTATATTATATATATATATATATATATATATATTCTCCAATAAGTAACAGCAAGTAAGAGATGCTCTCCTTGATGGAGTCCTTAATGTAGCAAAATGAAATAAGCCAGAGACCGTGTCCTCCACGTTCTGGTAATGACTAACCCTAAGTCCTAACAAATCCTTGGAAAAGCTTCGGACATTCATGTCACCATCCATGCAGAACCTAGGAATGAGTAATGCCATAAATGTCCAGATAATATAGAGAATGCAAATTTCTATCAAATTGAATCTCCAATTTTAGGCTTATATTTTGCTTGTAATTACTGATCAAAAGAGAAAACGTTTTGCTTGTAATTGATATGATTCCCTATTTAAAGGAATTATGATTTTAGGCTTGAGTTTTAGTTGTAATTGCTATGGTTCCCCAATTTAAGAAATCATGATCTGAAAATCTTTCCACTTTGCTTATTTTGAGTAAATATATATTCTTGCAATATTATTCTTCTTCATAATTTTGTCAATTAACACCAAACGATTTGTCCAGAAAGACCTCCTTTAATATATTAAGTCATAAACAATCAATTAAAATTTACCAAGACTACATAAATGTTACCAAATACTTCCATTTCCAAGGGAACCAAGTCTGAAAAAGAAACAAAGTTCAGAAATTTCAGGATCTTCAAAGATGCCAAGAGAAACACACCTATGCCTTAGCCGAAGCCAGGAAGCAAATGCTTCAAGAACCTGCAAAGTAATTAGATAAACAGAAATACAGATTAAAAAAAAATGGTTCAAAAGCAAGGACATTTTATCTCAAAAGTCAACTTTAATGATCGAAGTACTTTTTTCTAGAATAGACCTGACAAAACAATAATCATATACAGAGGGACATGAAGGTATAACACTGCTTGAAAAAAATAATTGAAAACACAAAAAGCAAGAGAATAAGTTGAAGTCGGCCGGTCAACTATACAAAAATGAGATTCATACCATTTGAAGGTTCTCAAAGCCCAAACTGCCAAAAGTCATTAACATCAGAAAGTACTTATAGACTTGCATTAAGTTTCTCTGTTTTCCCCTTTTTTCATAGCGACAAAAAAAATTGATTAGTTGATGGAGCCAAGTGACAGCATTCTTATAAAGTATAGAAAAGGTGAGGAAAAGATGCTTCTAAGGCCCATGCTTTGATTTGGCACATGTTAGATGGTGCAGGGCCCATTTGGGAGCTTGCATGATCCAATTTGAGTTAAGTTGAATCTTATTTTTGGGTTATTTTTGGGTTGCTTTAAGTTAGTTTGATGTCGTTGAATTTTATATATGTTTAATTATATTTTAGAGTCGAGGGTACTTTTGTAATATCAAGAATTGATAGAACGGGCTGTAATTTTTTTTATGCATGGGTATCCGGAGCTTTCACCCCAACTAATCCCACAGGTACTGTGATTCCCCCAACCCACAGCACCGGGTAAGCGAGGCTTTCTTTGGCCTTGGGGTGGCCTCAAAGGGGTTTCGCACTCAGTGGGATTCGAACTAAAGACTTGTGCAGGCAAGGCACTCCTCTCCATCCTTGGTCTGTCACTGAGCTACCCCCCTTGGGGTTAGAACGGGCTGTAATTATGACCCATGAGTTGTCTCTTGGATCAAGTTATGGTTATTGGGTCCTTGTGGGTTTTAGTAGATTTATATTGAGTTTTACTAGTCAAAGTCTTAGTTTCCATCTTTTGGAATTTAAGTCCCAGAAGAGTTAGCATTACTTAGACTTAAAGGCCTATATATATATATATCTATGTAATAATTATTAGAGATTATTAAGCTATTGAATATTAATTATTTGAGGGTCAACAGTGTACAACTATACAAATCAAGCACAAAAAGTCATTTCTTCAAAAACAATCTACAAAAGTATCATCAAAGAAAGAATCTACAACCAACTATATTAATGGTTCACAAATAAATCTGCTCAAAAGAACATCTATTATTTTCTTGCCCAATAGTCCACAAAAAACAAAAGGAGTAACATCCAACACCTTCCTCAATCTCGTTCGTAAGCAACCCCCTCAACAACTCTCTAACATCTCCCCCACCCCACCCCCTACAACTATGTCACCCTGCAATGCAATAAATGGTTACCTCAGATTACCCATATTCCTCGCACAAGCAAAAAGGACTCAAAGACAGGTTAATCCCATCCTGTCTTCGAACAAAAAAGAAGACTCAAAAAAATTACTCTTCAACTTGTGAAAAGACTCCTCCACACCCTTAAAAGATCTCCTATTTCTATCCTTCCAAATGCACCACAACAATCATATTGGTGAAAGATCCAGAAGATTAAAGAAAAACTAGCCACATTTACTTGAAAGTGGTACAATTGAACCTATCATCCATATAAAGGGGGGACAATAAAGTAGTTACACTTTCAATGAAACCAAAAGTTGAAGACAAAAACTCACTTTCACATCTGTAACAATAGTACCTCACCAAAACTCACAAGCATATTTATTTGGGTGAGTAATCTAAAAGGAAAACCAAATCTAGATATACAAAATATGTGGTCTTAGATAAAACATTACAAGATCGAGGAAACCACAAGAAGAAGTCCTACCTGCTCCTTAAGTTCATTAATATTCAAACAAGCAGTCAAGATATTAAGAGCAACCTCCATCGTAGAAGCGAGTTCTTTTACGAATTGGCGACGTCTATCAGGACGAGCTGCTATCTTGTAGTTGAATGCTTCCTGATAGTGAACACAAAATAGTTGTTAGTAACTTCCACAATCCTTTTAAGCTTGATGTCCTCTCACAATCAAGGCCTAGAGTTATTTTTTTCGATAGGTAAGACACACCCACCCACTATTTCCCAATTGGGACTTAAACCTTCAACCTCTTCTTTGAAGAGGTGGTGGTGATACCATTCAAGCTAACATTTGATCATTGATGGTAATAGATTGATTAAAAATTTCTTTGCTGCTAGGAGCGATATCAGCATTAAATAAGGATAATGCGTCCATTAAATAGGAATAATATGCCCAACCTTTAAGAAGAGCAAACTGATTTTAATATCTTCCAACTCATCAAACAAAGCCATTCAATTGGGGCCCCAATTGAATTAAAGCATTAGATTAGACACATACAAATTGACCTTTTTTTTAAAGAAAGTGAAGTTCTTTTTCAGAATATCTGTGTAGAATTCATAAAACTTTACCATTTTAAATTTTCTGCATATTTAAAATAAAACTCCACAAACAAATTGAGGCAGGAAAGCTAGTAAATTCTCTGAAATGAGAGAGAGAGAGAGAGAGAGAGAGAGAGAGAATGAATAAAGAAAAAACAAAAGAGAACTGCAAAAATAAGAAGTTCAGACTGATATTATCTAGGCAAGAACAAAATCCACGAAAATTTTCAAATTGAAGATCATGGACCCTCCACCTATTGCATACAGAGCAGGACAAAAAACACTGTTGTATAATAACTGTAATAACTGATTAGCACATCTTCAATAATCAACTCAAAATAGAAGACATCAAATCCCTTCAGTTGGTTTTCATAGTATCTCTTATCAGTTTAACCAAAGTCAATTAAGAATTTTCATTCTCATCATTATTCAGTAGCCTGGCTAGGACACATCTAACACAGCGTAATACATTGACATTTTTTATAATTTATATTACTTTTTATCAAAAGGCAGCCAATTTAATAGGTTCAGTCATTTTGCTGGCCAATTTCTGCACACTCGTACGATACTAATATGAAAAACCACAGAAACTACGCAAAACTCTGACTTTCCAATACCTTATTTTCTGTAATACAGATTTAACTAAGATATATATATTTAAACTAAACCATGATTTGTCAATTTATATGCCAGAAATGTCTGATCTCTGAAAAAGACATTAGGGACAACTAGGCAACAAAGCAATTGAAACCCCTGGGATCACCTAGATATATTTACCAGTTATGTGGATCGTTATAAATTCTTCCTGGACCATGTAGCACATTGCAAATACATAACTAGACTTTGATTAGAAAGTGACCGGTGAACATGGATCAGTGCAATCGGATAAGTTTAAAATATTTATTCATTAAGTGCTTTTAAGTAATTTGAAGCGTCTAGTCATGGTCTAGAATCATCAGATCATCCTGCCATTCCACCACACAGATTTCCTTGACCGGATGCATTTTTATTTTTTTGACAAGTAGACTGGATGCAATATTTACTGGGTTCCAATCATATGCTTGCATGACTGTTGTGAACCATATGCGGTTACCCCAAAAAAAAATATTGAGCTGGAATTGTCACTCTTGCAAAAATGGCATATTATTATTCTGAATGGCAAGTGGAATAGAGAGACTAAATTATGTGCATTTTTACTTCAGTACCTTATTCATTAAAGTAACAAAATTAGTTCTGCACCATTCTATTATTTCGATGCAAAAAAAAAAAAAAAAAGTTCTGAAACCAAACTTTTAGATTTTCTCCAAACCTTCCATTTAATGCAGACAAGGGAGTGGGGGAGGCCAGTTTCCTTGAAAGATGGTGTGGCACTCTGGTGCTCCCACAAAAGTTTCCTTTTTTGCTTGGGTGGCTTCTTGGGGAGCTATATTGACAGATGATAATCTTCAGCGGAGGGGTTTTCACCTAGCTAATAGATGTCCAATGTGCAAGATGAAAGCGGAAACAAGTGACCACCTATTGATTCATTGCCTGATTGCAGGAGAGTTGTGAAGCTTAATCCTTTCTATCTTCGGCCTGTCTCGGGTTATGCCGGCTAGTGTGATGGATGTATTCTCTAGTTGGGGTGGTCTTCGGTTCAAAAAGGATATGAAAGGCGTTTGGAAGATGGTTCCTCATTGTGTAGCATGGAGTCTGTGGTGTGAGAGGAATTGTCAGATTTTTGAGTGGCATGAAAAGCCCCCTTATGTTTTGAAGGCTGTTTTGTTGTGCCATTTGTTTTTTTGGGCCAAAAAGACCTTCCCTTCGTCTATAGGTTCTTATGTAGATTTTTGGGGGTCGTTGAACCCTTGACTGTAATTTGGTGTACTGTGGTGCATCCCCCTTGGGCACCTCTTATTGAAATAACAATTACTTATCCAAAAAAAAAATGCATACAATGGTCGGAAATGTGATGGAATAAATTGATAGTTAAAGATTTATTGCATCAGTTTCATACTTTTTTAACATGTAACACTATATTGTTTTAATGTATAAAGTATATAAAATACAAATGTCACTATAAGAGCTTGATATACACTGTTAAGTGTTAGGACACCAATTCCTCCAAAAACTTAAGCTATTAGAGAATGGGTCAAACAATGTACATCAAACTCTCAATGCCCTTCCTTGCATGCAACCTTGACTTGCAAGTGGAGAAAGAGTAATAGACAGACAAACAAAACAAAGTGCAACTTGCACAAACAAAACATAACACTGGACAAATGTATATAAAGAGACTTGAACTAAAGACCTCAAAGAACCAAAGTTCTAATACCACGTCAGAATACCAATTGCTCTAAAAGCTTACGTTGCTAGAGAATGAGCTAACTATTGAGGGTTAGTTATTTCCATTATTTGGATATCAAACACTCAACCATAAGCCCATTTTATAATGGTTTAAACTTGTGGAGTAGAATCTTGGTTCTAGGAAGTCTTAGGTTCAAGTTCTTCATCCCCCATTTTGTTTATTAGTGCAAGGTTTCACTTTGTTAAACTGTTTTGTCTGTCTATTTACCTCTCCACAAGCAAAATGGGGTAGCCCATTAGGGAGGGTATAAGAAATTGATATACATTGCTAGCACATTCTCTAACCGCTCAAGCTTTGGGAGATTTTAGTATTTTAACAGGAACAGTCACCTCATCATCAAATTGACCAATCGCCTAGACATGCCAAATGCGTATCACACCAGGCTTAGTAAAACAGACTTACTGTGTATTGAGCAATAATTGTTTAGCTGATTCCAAACACAAGAACATTGACCGAAAAGTTAAAAGGTTCTCATAGCAACAGCGTAATTTTCATTGTTTAATCTTGAAATAGAACATGATGCAACATGAAGCATCTTTTTTGTATAAGTAAAATGAAATGAATAGGACTTATTTATAAATTCGCAGATAATGATGCATAAGGAAATGTCCCCTTCCACTTCTCTTTTAACCATGCCTATATATGTAGACTAATATAATTCAAAATTGTACTTTAATTAGAAGTTCCAAGAATTTACCTCACAGATATATTTATGTTACCCAAAATTGAGTTAACTTCCCTTTTCGGTGACAAATTACATCCATTGACTACTAATTCAAATAATACATTTCTGTTTACATTGTTGCAGAGTTTTCTAGATAAATCAGAGCATTGATGCATTGTGTAAGCAAATCATGATGTAAGGAGAAATCATCTTATTTGTTCAGCTAATTTATTGAAAATATCAGTTTTAATTTTCAAGAACTTACACATTAAACTTGTTACTTTATATTTACATAGACCTCTTAAATTGAAGTTAGTGATGCATCTGCAACCATGTTACAACAGGATTTTTGCAATCCACTGTCAACCCCCCCAAGGTTTACTAGCACTCAATTGAACAACTTAAGTTCTATTTGGACAACAATTCAAGCCATCTTTTTCCCAGCATATATAACTAGATTGCAGATAAAAATTTCTCGTATTTACATTAATACTTACCTCGGGCAAAACTCTGAGTAGCTCCAGAAAACTCGGTATGCATTCGGGATGAGAATTCATCTCACCTCTAAGCCAATTGACAATACCTCCATCGCCCCAATCTTCTGCAGGGACATGTACAGCCAATGCAGCCACCGCAAGGCTAATCTACAATGCAAGACATTTTAGCACAATATCCTCTTCATATTATTAAATTACAAGTTGAGTGTGCCAGCGTCAGTGTCAGTGTCTGTTTGTGTGAAAAATAAATAAATAAAAATCTAACAATACCTGGGTCCTAACTTTAGGGAGACCCTTGTGAAACGTTTTTAATAAGGTCTGCAGTTAAACCAGCACAAAATCAGACCAAAACACAGACATTAAAAGAAGCAGACTGCATACATGCACAAATCTACCCCAAAAAAAAACACACATACATAAATGCATGCATGCATGAATGTTCTCGTGTGCTAAACAGAAGACAACAGCAAACAAACAAAAGAAAAGTTCCCATTTAAAAGGAAAAGTACAATGGCACATGAACCAGTTTCCACACATGTTCTTCCCAAAAAGAGATGTGCCACCACAAAAGAATATACAATTCCCAGAAACACAAAAGATATTTCCAGATCTTGAAACCTTGCGGGAGATCATCATGTTCAAAACATAAACTGCCCATACTTCATCATCATTTCTAATCCTAACACTCCTTTGGAAGTGTTATGAAAAAATGCAGCTCGGGAATTTAGCATCTATGAATATGTGTACACATATATATTGGATGGGAGTAATATGTATAGTTGAGAAAAAGATCTAGTAAAACAAAAATTTCAGCTCCAGCTCACAATAGGCAGAGGCATTTCACCCTTTGAATTAGCAAATATGTCACATTATATGTTTAATGCCGAATGGAAATATCAAAAAAGCATACGATAATTTCGTACTAGTCAAATTGTGCATCCAAATTTTGAACTCAAACTTCAAAGACGCATAAAAGTATAAATACTCACTTACATTTAAAGAATCCCGTAATGGGCGAAAAGCTTCAGAAGGTAGCTCTTCAAAATCTCGTTGTACCTATCAATCATATCAGATACAAAATGCACTAAAAAGGTGGAAGAAAAAGAGCCACTTTGATATTCCTAAACCTAAATTAATATTAAAAAAAGAAGATAAAAATATTCAAACATCAATACAATCACACAATGGCACAATTCATGCATGCACAAATAATGAAGAAGAAGAAGATTACCTTGCTTCTAAGAGTTTGAGAACAAAAGATTAAGGTTTCTTGATTGCTACTAGCATCATGAAGCAAATTATCAGATACCTAAACAAGCAATAATATATTAATAAGCTTTGAATAGAAAAACACAAACATGGTGAATACCACATTTTAGCTCAAGAAAAGAGGGGGAAAAATCAAAACTAACTTGACAAGAGAATCAAATACAATAAGATATTTGAACAGGATGGTGCATAATGTAATAGCTTTTAATGCACAACATAGACGGATAAACATATAAGGACCACTACTTGGTACAATGGTAAAAGTTCACACTGCCAAAAGTGGAAACAGGGGTTCAAGTGTAAGAGGAGCTACTTTGTGGAAATAATGCGAAAGGTTAGGCTTGTATCTAGTCCATTTCTTCCAACATGCATTAGAGGGAGCAGCAGTGGGCAATGTCCTTCTATGTAAGGATAAACATGTAAACACCGAGAAAGATATGCAGATTAGCAATGGATATAACTCCAATCTTGTGAACTGAAACACACCACGCGATAGGCATGCACCCCTGGAGAGGTATATTCTTCAAATTTAGACAAGAACCGAACTCCTCAGAATTGGTGAATTACAAGTTCAAGGAGCACTATAGTGGAGGTTTTCTCCAACCCTAGACAAAGGCTTAAGGGTTTAGTAGAGCAATAATTATCAAAATCTGTCAACATAATTCTGTATGCACTCAACAATAAGCAGTCTCACAAATGGTAACTCTCTATTTGGCCACTAAAAGAAACTGATAATAAGAAATTAACATTAAATTCAAACCTTGATTTTATGTCATTTTGGTTTTTCAAAAATATAAATATATGGGAACAAAAAAATCTTCATCTGAGTATCTAATGGCTGCATATGCTCTGTAAATTGAAAATTTTCACCACCTTAACATGGGAAAGAAATATGGAAAACACTAAGTTCCGAAATTCCTTAGTTTTTCATTTCCTAAAATTTCTCAGTAAACCAAAATAAGCATAAAAATATTTTCTTTACCCGACAATAAATAAATTAACAAATGTTCACACCTCATATTTATGACAATATTTTATAGATAGAATTCAAAACAAATGTAAACTTAAATATACTCATGTTTTAATATTTAAAAAAATAATAATAAACTCTTTGTAAATTTCTCTGACTATGTTTGTGCAAACTTTTAAAGAAAACCCTAAATATTGTTCAACACATACTATCCACGAAAGCAATCTAATGTTCGTGCCTTTTAACACTACTTATGCAAATAACCTCGCCTGAATTATTTACCAGAGTACCCAACTGTTACAGTACTCACTGAGTCGTACACTGTTTCAAACGCTATCCCATTTCTACACTAATTGATAGTAGAAATTGCATACATCACGTATATATCGATTTAAAACTGAATCAACAGAAATACTGGAAGCTCGAATCAGATGAGAGAAAGAGGGAGAAGGAAGTACCTGCCAAGCGTCGATGGTCCGTTGAAAGTCTTGAAGCCATCGATCGGCTTGCATGCGAATGGCGTCGTCTGGGTGGTGGTACAGTGCGTTTAGGGCTTCCTTCACTGTGTTCTGGAGCTCCATGCCTGCCAAATCGCCCAATCGAAATCAAATTCGAAATCGATAGATACATATATATATGATCTGGTAGATACAGAATATATGATGCAGTAGTAGACCGTCGCTGTTATTTTTATATCTTTGTTTTGTTTTTTCGTTTTTTTTATATATATTTTTTTGACCAGGGGATTTTGGCGCCCCAGTAAAAGGTGTTGCGACTTGCAATTGATCATTAACCTGCGGGCCGCAGTCCCAGTAAAAGGTGTTGCGACTTGCAATTGATTAACCTGAGGGCCGCAGCCGTCCATCTATCTTTGACACTTGGGGTCACTGTTGTTGAGCCATATGTTTTTCCAAGTCCAATTTCGAAACTTTTAAACCTCGTTTCTACGAGACTAAGATTCATTTTACAATAAACCAAAAAAAATTCATTTTACAAAACTTGGCGCATACACGTACACACACATTGGAACGGTGATAGGGCGATTTTGAAATGAGGTGTTCTTTTTTCTTTCCGATCTGGTTATATTCTCCGTTCTAAACTTTTTTTTTTTAAAGTTAAAAAAAAAACTTTGTAAAAAAATTAAAATTTTATTGCCAAAGCAATCAACAAAATTAAAACATAATATGAATGTAATATGACAAATTTTAAAAATAATTTTATATTATATGATTTATCGGTAAATATAATATATAAATAGGGTCAGGATCAGGGTCAGGGCCAGGGCAGGGTGTCTATTTTCCAATCCCGTCCTGAACCCGACCAGTTTTTAAAAACTCCGCCCCGATCTTATTTATAAACACTCTATACCCACTCCATTAGATGCGGAGAAAAATTTTCATTCCTATACACACACATTTAGGTCAAAAAATTCCTTTTCAATTGTTGTACTTTAAAAAACAAACCCTTGTTTCTATGTTTAAGTTTGTAATAGTTGTCTCAAGAGTAAAATTGTATCGAAAAATACATAAATATTTTATTATGTGATCCTAGGATAATTCGATAATTTGTTAAAACTTATCCTTAGAATTTCTAATTTTTCGAAAGTCGTTTTGCAAGACTTTTTGATAAATCTATCATCCTAGAAGAATTTCGTCATTTTTATAATTAGTTAGGATATTTTCTTTATTTTTACCAACGAAAATAGTATCTATTACAAATACAACTTTACAAACAAGTTTAATCTATAACTAAAAAGAACATAACTACATCACTTATAAATCTAGTACATAACTGGGAATAAACATACCGCAACATACTCTCACTGAGGGAAGATTTGAAACAGTGACTTCACTTCTTCTTATAAGAAAAGACACGAGATATCACTCGATCACTAACAGTTCAGTTTGGATGGAGAGGTTTGGAGAGAAAATAACAGATTGAGATGGAATGATAAGCAAATATCTCATTTGCATTTGTTACTATGAGATAAAAGAAAAGATTTGAAGAGATTTGAAAATAAAGATGGAGCACTTCTCCAATCTCTCCAAAAGTGGATAGATTTGGAGAGGAAGAAAATAGTTTTAATGAGTTTTTTAAAATACCAAATATACCCTTAAATGTTTATGTTAACAATTAGAGTTTTTGTAATAAGATTAATTAATTATCAAATAATTTATACACTATTTTTTCTTTTATCTCCTACTAACTATTCAAATAATAAATCTTTATTTTATTCTCATTTCTCTTTTAATTATTCAAACAAACTGAAGATGGACACTTTATTTATCTTTTATTATCTTTTCTCTTATATTTTAAGTTGTCCTTTCATTTCTTTTCTCTTTAAAACTTCCAAACGAGTTGTAAGGGCTTCAAAGTTAGGATATTCCATTAACTAGGGTCATTCTAGTAATTGTCTAATGATATCTTAAGTCTAAGCATTTTTTGGTAATTTTACACATTTTGAAATGGGTAATTTGGCCATTTCTTACATTTTCTAGGAACATTTTGGTAATATGTAGAGATTTCTTACCCATTAGGGAATTTTAGTAATTTCAAGTAGTTTCTTACACTCTAGGAGTGTTATGTTAATTTTAGTGGTTTCTCATTTTGGTAATTTTTAGTTGTTTCCCTACCCTTTGGGGGTGTTTTGGTAATAACAAGAGGTTCCCTACCTTCTACAAACATTCTGGTAATTTAGTAAGTTTCCTTCCTTCTATTGGCATTGTGGTTTTAGAGATTTCCTATTTTTTGGGGACATTTTGATAATTTTTTGAGTTTTTATACTCGTTAGGACATCTTATAAAATTTTTAATCTTGAGGGCATTTCAGTAGTTTTCTAAGCATTTGAGAGTATTTCAATAATTTTGTAACTCTTTGGGAATTATCCAATTTATTGAGAGCATTTTAGTAATTTTGAATGATAATATTCTAAGTTTTATTTTTATTATTTTTTTAAGCTTAATGTCATTTGCATTTCTATTGGTATATGATTAGTACACTTCAGTCTAGTTGGTTCAAGTCATTTTTAATTTTAATTTTTTCATTTAAATAATCTAATGGAATTTATCAGATGGTTGGGATGATAATTTGAATCATATTAAACTCTTTAACACTTTATTGGACATAAATTACTAGACAAAATCTCATTGGTGTATGTCATTTTCATTTGTCTATTTTAGATTTAAGATAAAACTTACTGGTCTTATGACATTTTCTATTTTGGTTTTAGATTATTAATTAAGGATAACCAGTTGATTATTAGATAAATGAGGTTTTACTTTAATTTTGTAGGTATTTATCATGAATATGAAGATTCAAGTCTTTCAAAACTTGATCCTAGCCATCAGTTTTGTCAAGATTGATTTTAGACAATTCTTTCAAGTATTGCCCTCAAATTCCTATAAAATATGAGCTCCTTGTATCAATTGAAGACATCCAGAAATTGAATAAACTCGCATAGTTATTAGGCTAAATAATAAAACGGTAACACTATTCTACCATTGCCATGTCCAATCATTTTCATAGCCTTGTCACTATGTTGGCCTCAAGTTGAAGCCCTGATCAAGTCTTTTGCCATTTTTTGAGGCCTAGCTCGCATTGTAAACCAACGCTCTGCTAGATTGTCATCACTATTTTCTAAAGCCATGTGAGACCATTGGCTGAGGTTCTGCTCAACCATCATTGATATCTTTTAAGGCATTATGATCTTGCACACTGAGGTTCTGTTGGTTTTTTGTGTTTTGATTGTTTTGGCTATTTGAATTGTAAGATGCGTAACCTAACTCGCAACCTAAAAATATTATCCATTTTTATCTGTCACTTCATTGGCGAGACTAAATCTCCAACCTAGCAACAAGCCCTTACAGTTTTTTCCATCTAAGACCTAAGCTCAATTAGCTTCCAGTACTTGATTAACAAATCCAACATCATCACTATTTGAAAATTCTCACCTCTTACCATAACCTAACCTTGTCAAATCCTTCTCCACCCGTTTGATATATGCATACAAAGACAACCAAAGCAAAGGATACAATACCATTACAATCTTTAATTATATTTCAATCAATAAATAAATAGAAAGCAATCTCTCAAATTACATATTTATTGTCACATCCCAAATCCCGCCCTCTATAGAATTCAGTGTGCGACTGGCCAAAAAGACCTTAAAAACATAATCGAGTGGCTTTTATGAGATTTTTTATTACGAAAGCATCATTTATACAATTTTAAGATAATAAATAAATACAATCACATCTGATCAAAGCATATCCCAAGTCCCCTATAGTAAGACTGTTAATAAATTGCTTATTGATCCCACAATAAGATACAAGTGATCATCCTGTGATTACATATTGTAACACCACGACCCGAAGTGTAACACCCGACCCGAGATAAACCGGGTCAACCGGTGTAAAACTGACTTGTAAATCGAACATGTATTGTAATGAGATAGATGTACAATTTTGAGAATACTCATAATGTCAAACACACGATGTGATTTATAGGCAATCCCGAGTGCCCCAGGGAACACCCATACGAGGAACCGGACTGTACAGAAAAACGTGTAAGCAAGCACGTACATGTGTAGGTATACCCATAAACATGTGTATATATGTATGTATATATATATGCATATAATGTGTATATATTTACGGTGTGTTTGTGTATATCTATATACGTGTATATATGTATTAATACATATATATATAATGCAACACATATGCATATATATATATAATCAAAACTATATATATACATAAAAATAGAGAGAGAAAGGAGGTCGGCAGTGTGTGTGCAAGGTGGAGGTGTGTGAGTGTGTATGTTATATATATATATATATATAATATACAAAATATCAAGGCTGCATTTAATGGAAAGTAAAAAAGAAATCAGAATTCAAAATATCAAAGAGAAAAAGTCAAAAAATAGAGAAAGAATAAAGGACAGAGAGAGAAAAGGTGGCGGTGGAATTTTGCCTATATATATGAGGTTGGGTTGTAGAGAAATTCAAAAAGAAAAACAAGAGAAACTGAGAGAGAAGCTTTGAGGATTCAGAAGTGAAGCAAGGAAGAAAAGCAAAGAAAATTAGTGGAAACTACGAGCCAAAAGCTCAACCAAGGTAAGAAAATTCAGAATTTTAATTTTGAAATTCAAAGCATGAAAGCTTGATTTAGTTACAGGGTCTGAAAGAGCATGTTATAAGGTTTAATTTGCAAAAAGAATCATTGAAAATGGTTTAGAAATGAAAGAGAAATAGCTAGTTGCAGGTTGGTGGTAATAATCAGAAAGTTGTAATTTTATGTGTAAAACTTGAGTTAAACAATGGAAAATTGTTCCCCTTTGGTGCAGAAAGGGAATAGAGAAAAATTGGGAAAATTTAGTGGCTAAAAAGCCACGAAATAAGGATTTTATAGCTCACCGGAAAATCGGGTTCTCACCGAAGACCCACTGTCTTCCTCTATTCGTGAAATTTGAATGAATGATTTGAAAAACTGAAATTAGGGTGGTGATCCTCACGAAATTTGGAAGAGAACCACATTGAGTTTGTGTAAAAATGCGATCGAAAAAAGATCACCTGGCGTCAGAGAAGACGCCAGAGACCCACCGGAGAAGAAGAACAGTAACTAGGTATAGGTCAAGGTCGATTCGGGTTCGAGTCAGGACCCAACCCACCCGTACATAAGGTGGGTTCAATACTGCGTCATTTTGTGTTATATTTAAATAGGATTGGGAGTGTTTGGCAACAAGGTTAATAAATTGGTTTAAAAACCTAAATTGAAATTGGGATATCTTATCGCTATTTTAAAGACTCAGCCACTGTTTGGCTATTCCAATTAGGAATAATGAATCAACATAACCTACAACGGTAAAACCAAAGCCACAAGTTTTATCAAACACTAAGACAATATTTGAAGTCCCTCTCAAATACCGAAGTATCCATTTCACTACCTACCAGTGAGCCTTGCCAAGATTAGCCATATATCGACTGACAACACTAACTGTATGTGAAATATCTGGACGTGTGCAAACTATAGCATACATAATGCTACCAACTGCACTAGAATAAGGAACACTCAACATATATCGTTCCTATTCCTCACTCTGTAGAGACAATGTTGCAAAAAGCCTAAAATGAGAGGCAAGTGGAATACTAACTAATTTGAAACTTTGCACAGCAAAACACTCAAGCACCTTCTCTATATACTTCTGTTGTAACAAGTACAACTTTCCGGCTTTCCTATCCCTGTGAGTTTCCATATCCAAAATCTTCTTTACAGTACCCAAATCTTTCATCTCAAACTCATTACTCATCTAGGACTTCAAACTATCAATCTCCGACATGCTTTTGGTAACTATAAGCATGTCATTTACATAAAGTAACAAGTAAACGAAATAACCATCTGACAACTGTTTGTGATACACACAACTGTCAAAATTACTCTTTGAGCAACCACTACCCACCATAAAGGTGTCAAACCGCTTATACCATTGCCTTAGAGACTGCTTTAAGCTATGCAATAACTTTTTCAACTTGTAAACATGATCTTTTTTATCTTGTATAACAAAACCCTCTGGTTGTTTCATGCAGATAGTCTCCTCAAGCTCGCTATGTAAAAATGTTGTTTTGACATCAAGCTGCTCAAGCTTTAAGTCAACCAAAGCAAGCAACACGCGAATAAAACTATGCTTCACAACGGGTGAGAAAACTTCATTGAAGTCCACACCTTCTCTCTAATTGTAGCCCTTTGCAACCAAGCGTGTATTGTATCTAGCATCTTCAACCCCAGGGATGCCTTCTTTTTTCTTAAAAACCCATTTGCAACCAATAGTCTTCGAGCCCTTAGGCAATTTCACCAAATCCTATGTCTGGTTTTTGTGAAGAGATTCAACCTCTTCTTTCATGGTCACAATCCACTGTGTAGACTCACTACCCATGACAACTTTTGAATAGGTGGAAGGCTCTTGCATTGCAATATCTTTTGCCAAAGTAAGTGCATATGTAACCAAATCTTCATACCCGAATCTCTGAGATGGCCTAATCTGTCTCATTTCTCTACCAGTAGAAATACTATATTACGGTTCTTCTTCTGCACTAGAGTCTGAGGGAGAACTCTATGTAAAAAGAATGGGCTAAAGTTGAGTGCCCTCTTGCACTCTCTTGAAACTCTAAACTGTAGCTCCACCTCATTGATATAACTCTACTTATTCCATAAAACATCAGTAAACTCCTTTTTCAGGTGGAACACATCAAAGTCATCAAAAGTGACATCCCTACTGATAACTAACTTGAGTGACTTAGGATCAGTACACCACAATCTATAACCTTTGACTCCTTGGGCATATCCAATGAATAAGCACTTCTTGGCCCTAGGCTATAGCTTACCATCATTCACATGATAATAAAGCAGAACAACCAAATACTTTCGAATTTGAATAATCAAAAGGAGTACCAGACCATACCTCATTAGGAGTTTTAGTTTCAATAGCAGTATTAGGAGAATGGTTCACCAAATAGCAAGATGTATTACCGGCCTCAGCCCAAAATGCCTTAGACAACCCGACATTTGAGAGCATGTAACAAGCTCTCTTCATAAGAGTTCTATTAATCTGTTCTATGACTCTATTTTGCCGAGGAGTGCCACGAACTATGTGTTGCCTTGCAATTCCCTCATTCTGACAGAACTTATTAAACTCTCCATTATAAAATTCCATGTCGTTGTCTGTTCTAAGCCGCTTGACCCGTTTACCTTGTTTGTTTCTCAATTAAGACTTTCTACTGCTTGAATGTAGTTAATGTCTCATTCTTGTGCTTCAGAAAATACGCCAAAAATTTTCTTGAATAATCATTAATGAAAGTCAGAAAATACCGAGCACCACCTTGGGATGGGATGGTTATAGGACCCCAAAGATCCAAATGGATGTAGTCAATTGTACTATTGGTTTTATGAATCGCAAAACTGAACTTCACCTTTTTCTGTTTTCCAAAAACATAATGCTCATAAAAATCAAGTTTTCTTGTCGACGTTCCACAAAACAAACCTTGTTTGCTCAGAATTGTCATACCCCTTTCGCTTATATGACCCAATCGTGTATGCCACAAACTAGGAAGTATCTAAATCTGGATCAATTGAAGATGAAGATGAAATACATGTAGAACCAACAACTGTATTTCCTTGAAGAACATAAATTCCATTTACTTTATTACATATCATCACAACCAAAGATCCCTTGCAAACCTTCATAGCTCCACCTTTAACGGAGAACTTGCAACCATTGGAATCCAAACTGCCCTAAAGAAATCAAATTTTTCTTCAAGTCTGGTATGTGCCTTACATTTGTCAAAGTCTTCACAATTTCATCATGCAAACGAATTCGAACTGTACCTATCCTAATTGTTTTATAGGTCATGTTGTTGCCCATTAAGACTGAACCACCATTGATTACATCATAAGTGGCGAACCAATCTCGATTAAGGGTCATATGATAGGAGTAACCCGAATCAAGATTCCACTCCTCATTGGAGCAATTATCAGAAACAGTAACTAAAATGACATTATTTGTAACCTCAACGATTTCTTATGTAACACCGACAACATTAGCAGAATTAACATTCTTCTTTCTCCATTATTCTTTAAGCCTAGGACACTCAGTTTTGTAATGCCCAAACTTGTGACAATAGTAACATTCAATCTCACTCTTGGGTATTCTAGACTGTGATCGACTTCTAGCTCCACCTTGGCCTCTTCCTCTGCCTCTACCTCGACCTCTACCATTACCACTACCAGAGCCTCTTTCATTAGGTCGACCTCTATTATTAGAGGAATCCGAAAGGCCTTTCACAAACAGACCCCCGACCTATACATAATCACTGCCTTCCTCATTCAACTTAGTCATCAACTCTTTCAAGTTTAAAGAAGCCTTTATATCTACTAAAGAGATGGTATCCCTTCCATATAACATGAAATTAACAAAAGTTTTAAAAGAATCAATCAACTGAACACAAAACAATTAGGCCTTGGCCTTCTGCTTCTTCAACCTTAACATTAATATTCTTCAGGTCCATGATAATTTTATTCAATTCATCAAGGTGATCATTAATGAACATACCTTTCTTCATCTTGAGGGTGTACAACCGTTGCTTCAAATACAAATGGTTGGTGAGCTACTTCTTCATGTACAAATTCTTTAGCTTTTTCCAAAGCCTAGAGGCGAATTCTTCATCTAATACCTCACCCAAAACTTCATCAGAAAGAGATAACTGAATGGCGCTATGTGTTTTTTCTTGCATATCAATTTTTTGCTCCGCAATCAACGTTGTTGGAAACGTGCCATCCAAAACCTTCGCCAAACCTTGCTATCATAACAAAGTGCACATCTTGATGTGCCATAGGCCAAAACTATTTTGACCGTCAAACTTCTCTACTTCATATTTTGCGGTAGCCATCACCAAAATCTCTAATACCAGTTTGTTGTGCAACGGAAAGCGAAAAATAAAATAACGAAGAGAAAAGAAACAAACACAACAAGAACAAAAGAACACCAAATATACGTGATTCAACAAACAGCCTACATCCATGGGTGAAGCACAACAAAAGATCCACTATCAAAATGTGAAGAATACAAAACGGGGTGTTAAAATCCGCTCACAAATGTCTAAGAAGACTTCCTGCCGCTCTCCCCCTTTTATTCTCTCGCAACAATACATTATATGATGTTCTCAAATCCTAAATTACAAAAAAGAAGTGAAATCATGAAATTGGACCCCAAGTGCCGATCAACACACAGAGAGGGGGGTTGCTGGCACCCAAGTGCCGATCGACACTCAGATGGGGGGGTTACTAGCACTTGAGTGCCGATTGCACCATCTGAGTGCCAATCGGTACACACGTGCCGATGAGGCATTTTCTGACTTTCTCTAAATGCTATGAAATTTCTTGTACCGATTAGTCAATAGAGAATGGGGTTTTCTAGGTCCAAGTGTCGATCGATAGACCACCAAAAATGCCCAAAACGGTTTGAGTGTGAGTCAGCTCAAGAATGCAAGACATAAATAACACTTAGAAATCAGATTCTTGCTATCAAACTCCTAGTTTGAGGAACTTGATATTGAGAGCTTTTAGCTTTGAATATTACTACATCATTTTTTCATAACATATCGAAAACAACAAGCAACTGATTGAGTTGTGTGAAAATCGTTGTGTATTAGCACATCCATTTTCTTGCTCGCAGTGTGAAAAGAATATATAGGTGGGAGATGTTGCAAAAAGGCTATTGTCACCCCTTTTGTGAATATTTTCTTACCATAATTTTCTCGTCAAGCAAACAAAATGAGAAGAAAAACTCAAAAGCGAAATTTAGCCAAAATCAACTAGTAGAGGTTGACAGTTGCAAATTTATGTTCAAGCCTAATCCAAAATTTTGGCTCTTATATTGTTTACTTATTCAGCCAAATTTCATTAAATCCAAATTAAAATTTCAAAAATTTCAGTCAATATGATTGTCTTTCAGGCTTTTCTTCTCATTAATAAATCTCTATCGTTTCCTTAAAAAAAAAAAAAATTTACCAGCATATTTCAAATGTATGACCACATTTAAAAAATAATAATAATAATCCAATATTCTCCCAAGTTTACCCCCCAACAGATATGCTGGACATGTTCATTATTTGTGTGGAGTACCATCACAGGCTGATTTCTGGAGGGACGCCAAAGTAATTTTGTAAGACAAACAAATCTTAAATCAATCTATTTTGGTAAGCGACGACGTTTTTGGCCTCGTCTTGGTTGGTTGGAGAGTGCGCGATAGACCGTTAATTCAGGTAAATAGCGCGCCTCATAACCTCTATTTTTGAACCAAAACGTTTGCACCTTTCCATATATGGCGAAATCAACACCACCACCCAAATTTTGGAACCTTTGTATTGGAAAATCTCCCCTCTCTCTCTCTCTCTCTCTCCCCTTCCTCTTAGAGACAGACAGAGATAGAGAGAGAAAGAGAGAGAGGTCATGATCAGGGCCTGCTTCTTCCCATCAAGATCATGATCTGTCTCATCATTTTTCCTTCATTTTGATCCCTTCATCTCAATCTCTTCCTATCATCACCCAGTTTGATTTTCACATACATAAGAACAAGAAAAAATCATAGTTTTTCTTTTAGGTACATGTATAATGGAGTCGCGATCATTCAGGCATTTTGTCGAACAGAAGTTGGGAACATTCCCACACTTCCTGGTATACGCCATCCTTGAATGGGTACTGATAATTTTGCTATACATTGATGGATTTCTTTCATTTTTTTGCAACGAATTCGCCAAGTTCTTTGAACTGCAAATACCATGCTTGCTCTGCACGAGGATCGATCATGTTCTTGTTCATAGAAACTCTAATTTTTACTACAATGATGCCATATGTGAAGATCACAAGAAGGACATTTCATCTCTTGCTTATTGTCATATGCACCGGAAGCTCTCTGACATTCGGAGCATGTGTGAGGGGTGCCTTCTTTCTTTTGCAACTTTGAAAGAATCAGATTGTGATACACACAAGTCTCTAGCTGGGATTCTGCATAAGGACATTGATACCTTTGTTGAGGATGATTACAAGATTCAGTTCAAATCGGGTAGGAGAGACGATGTGCTGCAAGTTGAGAAGAGTGGTAGCATTCAACGGTGTTGTTGTTGTGGGGAGCCCCTGAAGATGAGGCCTGCTTCGAAGAGTATGGCTAGAAATTCATCAATCAATCACCTTCTTTCACAAGCTCCTGCTCCATCTCCTCGAGTGCCGACTGTGACATGGAAAAATGAGGAAGCTCGCAATTTGGAGTTGCCCCATATTCGTTACACGGAGCTCAAGTTCATGTTGGACAATGAATCAGAGCTTCCAGAGGATGAAGATGCCTCAACTCTAGATAACCAATGTGAGTTTATGTTTCAAGTTCCTTCTCGTGGGGTTCTTTTTCCTTCCTGCAATGATAAACTTAACAAATTCGGAAAATTTTGAAATATTCTGAAACTATAAATTTTAAAGTGAATGAATGTAATCAAAGGTCTCCATTTCTGAGCTAATTTAAGATTTGGTATTGGATTTCATGTAGTGACAAGTGGGAATCCTCAAGGTGTTTGTAAATATGTATCATCCATGTAGTAACTGCAGAAACTATTGAAACAAAAGATTTGAGATGATAAAAAGAAGTATTATGGGAAAGAAAACAACCATTTTTTAATTTCATCAATTACAATTCAATTACAAACAGTGGGAATATTACCACTTCTGATTTATTTCTAAATTGTTGATGAATGATGACAAGTTCTTTCGTTTCCATGTTCAATTTTCAGTATCAAAGTTCTTTTTTTATATTTAGTTCTTTTGTATTGTGAAGTGAATGTCTTGGTAATAATTTTTCAATCCTGGGTATGTCTGATTAGCGACGATTTTCTGTTGATCTTGTGTAGCGATTAGAGAAGATATGAAAGCTGCTAGTGTGCCATTGCTATCAGAGGACATAAATGAAGATGTTTGCAAGACACCTAGTTTTTTTAGAGGAAACAAGTTTTTTGGAATCCCACTTACAGATTCAGCTTCAGCCAGTCCTAGGTTTGCTACTAGGATGCCTAGGAGATTGCATATTGAAAAGCCAGAGCTGTTTTCGGAGACTATTGATGCAAACAGTACAAATGAAGCAGATGGTGACTCCATTTTGCATCGTTTGAATAGACAAGTTCGTTTGGATTGCAAGTCATTGATAGCATTGTACATGGAACTGGATGAAGAAAGAAGCGCCTCTGCTGTTGCAGCAAACAACGCGATGGCCATGATCACCCGGTTGCAAGCAGAGAAGGCTGCTGTTCAAATGGAGGCCTTACAGTACCAAAGAATGATGGAGGAGCAGGCAGAGTATGACCAAGAAGCCCTGCAAGTAATGAAGGATTTGCTTGTCAAGAGAGAGGAAGAGGTCAAGGTTTTAGAGGCTGAACTTGAAACCTATAGGGAAAAATATGGGCAGATAAAGAGAGTAGTTAGTGATGAATGTGAAATTGATGCTGATGAAGATTACCAAGAGTTTAAATCTCATTCTTTCTCATCCTTGAGTGAATGTGACAGCCCCAGTGAAGTGGATCATAATGGAGAAAATAAGCGGAATTCCGAACGATATCGGCGGGCGCGGGAAGAAAATAGAGGGGAAACCCTTGATGAATCATCATTAGATTTCGAACGAGAGAGATCTTATCTTCTTGGTAGGTTGACAAATCTGGAGGAGAAAATTAATTCTTCTTCAGATGATGGGACGCATTCCTCACAGTCTAACTCTGACATGGTTATGAATGGAGATGAAGGTGCAGGTAACAGTGCTCTCTCTCTATCTCTCTCTCTTCATTGAGGTGGGGTTGTTTGATTTTTCTTTTTTTAGTCCACTAAGGATTGAATGATCTGTTGGGGTTGGCAGGACATGAAAACAAGGCCATCCTTACAAGAGAGGTGTCTCAAATTAGGGAGGGGTTGAGAGCTATCGAAGCAGATAGTGGATTTTTAAAGCATGCCGCTATGACACTCCAGAAGGGTGGTGAAGGGACAAAGCTCTTAACAGAGATAGCTCATCATCTTCGGAAGCTTAGGCAGTTGGTGAAAATGCCCCTAGAGGAGATGGATGCATGACTTTCATCCTCATCACGTTTGTGGTACTTGCCCTTTGTAGTGCGGCTCTTTTTTCTCTGGTTTGACACGTTCTTGTTCTCTCCCTCCTGCAATTCCTGAAACAGAGGAAGTTTATGAATTCCATAGCTAGACATTGTCTGCATGTTTACATAAACAGAATGATGTTTAGTGCATGAGGGCTATAGAAATGAAATGCCTCTGATATTTGGTGATGACCCTTATCATCTCTCTCGATTGAGGAGTCGAGAATTGTGTTGAACATTTCTTATTAGTCCCTTGTCCATATCCCTCATAAGCAGGAAAAATCTGTTCAACTGACTACACAGTCGAGATGTTTTTGATTTTAGTTTAGTATGTTTGTCTTGTTATTGTATGTGCAGTGTGTGTGTGTGTTTTGGTCACAACAATATATGCTTGCAAGTGATTGCACATAAATTGATCAATGAATGGATTCATTCTTGTTATAGTTCTTTTCTGTTTCCTTTGTCCCTCATAGTCCACCCCATTGTCATTGTCTCTATATGTTTCTGGTGAATTTTGACTTCAATTCATGTTCTGCAATATACTAACAGAACTAAACCAGCGTCCAGTTGTTTATTTAGTCAACTTTGTGCTTGCAGTTTTCTTCTTCTCTTTTTTCTTTTTTTCATATTAGGATGTACAGAAATTTCGCCAAGTCGGAGAGGGAGAACGAGAGCATTGAAATCCCAGCTTAATTTGAAGCTTCATGGAGCTCTCGGTTCTTACTACCTTTTCCCCTTGTGGTAATATTTTTTGAGAACCTTCCTTTTGATGATTGTCTTAAGACACTGACAGTCTAATCCACCAAAGTATGCATTTTCCATTCAAAATGAATTCTTCAGCAACACATTTCTGTAAAAATTCAAGAGTGAATGGTTCTACTTAAAGACTGAATGGTCTGCAAAAGGATTCACTTATGGCATGAATTTGTGTAATCATAAGACACCATCAAAAGCTTTTGAGTTCAAACAGACAAGTTATCTTTAGATGTCATGGTCATTGTAAATTGAAACAATAATCTCATAAAAGCATGTCTCCTCTTCTTCTTCTTCTTTTTTTTTCCAATTTTTTTTCTTTTTGTGCAGGCAAATAGCATAAGATTGATGTCTCCTGCAAGCCTATCAATATCATCACCTACCAATGGAAAAACCATTGTCAACTTAGCAAGCTATGATGACCAAACATGGAAATGTGCTTTTCAAGGTTCTATTTCACACACCCAATTTTTTTTTTTTTTTGATACGATATGCGGAGGGGAGAAATCCTAACATTGTGTGTGTGCTGCATTATTTCCATCTCAAATTAGAGTCGTATGTATAGGAGAGATGAATCTTTACATCTCGGATAGACAAACTGACACTGAAATGTTTTTAATTCGGTTTAGAGGTTGAACTATCCCAAGTTTTTGGTGTTATTACCTACAGATTTTACCAGCTAGGTTAGCTGGCAACTTTTTTAATTGTGGAAGCTTAAAGAACATTGTTCTGCATGACTAACATGTCTTCATTGCTACAAGGTGCTAGGCGATTGTTGGTGATATCACAGACGGTAGACAGATAAAGCTTCATAGCTGATGAAAGGACTCCAAACATGGTGAACATAAAATGGCTTTATAAATACACAAATGTACTAGTTGAATGATACTTGTCCCTCATTCAAATCATTTGTTCATCTATTCTTTTGGTTATCTTAGTTGCTTTCTCACAGAACAGGAGTGTGCTTAATTTTACTCTAGGAACATACTTATGAATCATTGGCTTGTGGTGTGTGCAATTCAAAATTGTGCGGTGGGACAAGATAGTTCACAGTTCTGGGATTTTGATATTTATACTAATCTCCCCTGTCAGAATTGTGGATAGAGACGTTAATGAAAAATATGAATTTATTATTTTATCTTTAGAAATAATTACACTAACCTCACCTCCCCTAGCAATAATTACATGTGACCTCCCATGTGGTCTCTAAAAAGGTAGGGAAGGTCAGTGAATAAAAGTAAGAATATTTTTGTCATATAATTTTTTTTAAACACTAGCATCATTAATGACACATTTTGAACGAATAGGGAAATCTGTTAGATTTTTTAGGATTTAAATTTTTATCCATCACAATCGCTTCAATTTTTAACTTTTATCTCCATTCAAGGAATAAGAGATGCATTTGCATATATGCAGAGTCTCTTAGTAGCATTTTTCTTATCAGAATATTCAAATTGCCTTTAGTATCATTAGAAAAAGGACAGTTAAAACTTAAAACTAATCAAAAACAAGATCAACTGCCACCAAAATAAAGTTTCCTCTAACCGTATCAATATCTGAATAAACCAACTATTTCACTTCTAAACTGGTAATTTGTATAAGAGAAGGATGAATGAGCAGCTAAAACAGAATAGAATTTTTATACCAATGATTCATCATTTAGGTGATGAGATTGAAACATTGGCTTAAAGTGTGGAGAATAGATGATGTCCATCCAAGAGAGTTATGAAGTCCAGGAATGAATTGGATACAACAGCTAAAAGTTCTTCAAAGCATGAGTTGGGTACATCAGGACTAGTGAGAAGCAACTGATTCCATAACAACACAGCTCTAGCCACAACAGATTGTTATTTCCACAGAAAGTCTGAATTTTTTTAATCATGGGTGGTTTTTAGCTTGGTCAAATCCCTTCACAACCAGTCATGGAATGAAACATAAAGGAGCAGGGTGCTCTCAGTAATCAAATGGACAATTCATGTTAATAACAAAAAATTCAATACAGTTTTCAGCTAATGCAATCTTACTCAACCCTTTTTTTCTACGGATTTCACAAGAAAACCAACACTCTGTTGCAGTTTCTCATAACAAACACATGCATTGACAAAGTGCAAACTACAGATCCATCATGAGCCGAGCAAATTCATGATTAATTCCCAGTTGCATGGTCAGGTTGTATGATTGCAATGTTCAACTGCTCAATTGAACATAATTTGTTTTTAGTTACTTCGAGCTTGGTGAGAGAGGAACTCTAACATAGCTTGGATGAGTCAGTGACCTCAAACAAACCTATGTCACAACTCTTGCTCAAACCAACCTATGTCACCCATTCAAATATTGCACTGTGCATACGGTCACTAAACAGGATTTCATGTCTAAAATCACTTTATGTTTTCCATTGTAGTTATCTTTTATATGAATTTGTACTTGTTTCATAATCACTCCATTCTGATTGTTGGATTTGTATTAACTGATAACATACTGAAGCAATGAGGATAGAGGACACTAGGAATTCTGAAAAGCACAATACTTTGATATTAAAAAGTTCAAGTACTACATTCATTCTAGGAGAATGTTTAAATACCAATACAATGAAGTACAGTGTATTCAGTTAGATGTTACATACGAGGATAAATGTAATTTTCTGATTAAAAATTTAAAAATGGTTACATATATAGGAAACACAGCTCTGCACTAGATGTAGAAGCCAATAACAAAGTTACCCTTTGAAGATGATGAACTGAAGGACTAATGTGCTGCATTATTTCCTGATTGCCAGTGGGTCATGTTGCTCTTTCAAAGCTAGCACCAACCTGCATATGAAGCCATTCGGGTTGTGATCCTTGAGCATATTCCCTTGTCGCTGGTGGGGAAAAAACCATTCCAGCAGCATTAAATGTTGGCGCCCCAAGCTGAAACACCAAATTTATTGGTCAGAGGAATACACAACAGGGAATCTCCAAGAAATTTGTGTTCCTGAACCTTCCCACTTTTCAAAACAAGCTTCCATTCTATGTAATACAAGGATCTAAGGCAACTCGTTTCAGACTACGAATTTCAATTACATCTAACACAAACATGAATCCAAATGTATATCTAGTTCATGATAACAAAAAGGGTATAGCACAACTCCTAACAGGACATATGATGCCCAAAAATCTAAATATACGCATATTGAAGAATTGTTAGCATGACTACGAATGCCATAATAAGGATTTAAATGCATTTGTAAGAACTACAGTGTAGCACCAATAAGTCACAAGATATATATGGCAGGGTCTTGGGAAATAAATGCCAACCACTGACTAGTAGGGAGGTTCAGATTGGAAGAGCTCTAGAAAACAACCAGAGAGTGACAAAAAGACATGCTTAGTGAGAAAGGGAGGACTGACCGGATATGCCTTTAGCAAGTGCCAGATTCCAAAGTCAAACCCAAATCATAAAAATAAGGATTAAGGCTTATTCAAGTGGCACGGAGTATCAATTCACCTATACTGGTATATTACCCACATCATGATATTTTAATCTGAAGCAACCGGAATATATGTACAAACTGATAGAGAAGGCAACCAAACCCCTTCCTCTTCCCCTTCTCTTTAGGAGAGAGAGAGAGAGAGAAGACAGGATTATATTAAGTGTAAAAGAAATAAGAGGTAAGGAAGGTAAGTAGGGTATGTCCTTAGTGACCTAGATCTACGAAAAAAAGCAAGAACGAATGTGCAATAAACTTGTGCTCGATCATTTATACCATTTTCTAGATGTCAAACCACAGGAAATGTATATACGATACAAGAAGGAATTTTTTTGGGAAGAGAGTTAACTTTGCAAGTTGGGGCAATGTTTTTGAGAAAGATAAACTATCAGCAAATGTTAAGAATAAAAAATAGCAGAAACTCAAGATTCAAAAAATTGCTTAAAATAATATGCAGGAAACATTAACAAGAAGGAAATTGTTACCAGCTTCTAAAAGTCACATCTGCAGGAAATATTGCACCTTTGGAGATGGGATATATTGTACAACGAAGAAATTTTAGATGAGAGTTAGTTTTGCAACTTAGGGGATTTACATAATAACTCGTGTTTATGTATGGCTACAATTCAAATTTAGTGATTTACATAATTATTTTGAATTTCTGTAAACAATCAACCTAGAGAAATTACAAAATAAGACCAACAGTGAGGTCTTCTTAGACAAAATTGTGGTAAAGCACATTAAGAATCTCCACAAACTGATCATATCAGTACTTACTAAAGCATTTTCCATCCTCATTATAAACAATATCATAGATATGGTATTTTGGGTCTTACTTCAAACTGTCATTGGGATTTTTCTCTTTGAGATAGTTAAGATACCTACACCCACACCCATTCTGTCCCAACTGGGACCTAGAATGGAGGTTTGAGACTCATTAGAATTAACTTTCAAAAGTAAAAAACAGAAGAATCTCAAATATTTCAACAGATTTTTTGATATTTGATAATAAATTAAGAGACAATCTTTCCGGTATAGTTAAAGAACCAGCTAAAATTCTCCAGATCTCCAACTCAATACAAAGCCCAGTCATCAGTTCCAATCTTCCCTCTGTAAATAGACTCTTTGTACAGAGCTATGGCTTGCTAGAATTTGCATGCATGATGGTCTTCCATCTGTGTCAAGAAAATTGCCACTAACAAGTACTATGTACTGAAAACTTCTTAAGACATCCATTTTAGTCTATCTTAATGGATCAAACATCTGCATGTGCCATTAATGCACAAGTTGCAGCAACCATGTATTTGATAGCCACCAGTAACTTAACTTTGCTCCAGGAGCACCCAAGCCAATTGACTTGAAGGTAAAGACTAAAGATACCATCTTGGTAACCAACTCTATCGGTTTCTTCTTTTCCTTCTTAACTGTATTAGTATGAAGGCGACCATACAAAGCCAAGGCACTGACATGCTGCAAATCCCAAAAAATAAAGCAGCTATAGATCAAATGGAAAACTGACAAAAAAATGGAACTTACAACCTGCGGATATAACCAAAGTTTGAAAAGTATTAGACACTAAAGCATCTGATGTCTGTGTCTGATGGCAAATGGAGCTACAGTCAACAAATAAATAAAAGAACGAAGGAGGGAGAAATTTATTAATACAGAAAAAATATAGATTTGCCACCTTATTTTCTCTTTTTGTAACTGGAGAGGGTTAGGAAGAGGGAAAGAGCCCACATTTTTTCTCCTTCTTAGATTGTTGGATTGAGAAGAGATGCTGAATTAGGATTTGAGCTAAAACATAAAGGCCCCGGAAAAAACACAGTTGGTAATCAAGCATCTCATCACTTTCTCCTATTAAAAGAAGAGATGAGGGAGTTTTAACATTCTAGCCATTGCAAAATAACACATTTTACAACTGTCACAAGAGAAGCAGGAAGTGTAATAATCAGACTTTCCAGGCAGTTATTTGAAGACTAGTTTGACATGAAGCAGTCAATTGCAATATCCGCTAAAAGACATACAGGAAAACATAAGGAATCTATGTCTTTCAATCTAAGCATAACTATAATGGGCAATAGATTCAATTAAGTATTCAACAATAGTGCAGTTAAAGAAGTGCCCCCTATGTTATATTTAATTTGCCAACTCATCTTGATGAAATTTTACCAATTGAACCTACCAGAATAATGGATTGAATAACCACTAGTGGAATTCATTGACTTTGAGAGTCCTTCCATTTTCTCAACGGCAGGCAGCAGTTTTCTCGATAACAAGGAACTGCTTATTAATAATAAAGTTTTCATAATATAAAGAAATTCAAAATTAAGCATTTTGAAGATGATATATCAATAATTAGTTCCATACTGCTTGTATTAACAGCTTTTACAATGAAGAAAATACTGAGTAATCAATCAGACTCACATCTTTTGAAGGAAATCCTCCAATTGTGGGGTTCATACTTGAATTTACTGCTTCAAGCTTCATTGACAAGAACTAAATCCAATTTATAAAGAAAATAATTAGGTTCAACAGAGTAAAGGTAACAATGTCGTAGAATGACAATAAACATTGCAGGGTAAGGGTAGTTACCTCAACCTGATGCTGTAATGACTGGATGTAATTAATTATCTCGTCAAGAACAAGTGCTTTCCCAATAACCTGATCATATGAAAATTGTGTATATAATCTATGGGAAAAAACTACAACATAATAAAATCGAAACTGGATCCCAGCACTGCTGCATTTTTGACAACTGGATTTCAATTTTCTAGCAACAGGTGCTGAGGGTCTCTCTCTCTCTCTCTTTCCACCCCCTCTCTTAATCATGTAAAGTGAAAGGCCTACCATAAAATAAACAGTAAAATATTGCATACCTTATTACATCCAGGGACCAAATCTTGCAGAATTTTCATTTTCTCACTGATCTTCTCTCTCCTAGCCTGACAAATAAATGGTTTCAGTTAGCAACAAATTCAGTGGACAAAGTAACCATTGCAAATTGCAGGTTCAAAAGGTTTGAAGAGAATTACTCTCTCTGCTAGACTATGGTTATCAGTAGCTTGACCCCTTCTTGCTCTCACATGTATATAGTCTTGCTTAGGAGCCTCAGAAGGTTTTGAGCTTTGTTCAGCAGGCTTGTTCCCCGTCCCTGAACTTGCTTCCACTTCAGATTTGGAACCACCATTTTCATCCCTGGATCCTGATATCTTCATTCGTTTACCTTTTGAATTGTTCTGTCCAGAAAGAAAAAAAATTTAAAAGAAAAGGAAACAATTCAGAGTTGACACTTGGTAGTTGGCACCCTTATTCTAAAAAGCTCCGACTTCAACATCATTGGTGGACCAAGATATCTCAAATTTTAACAGAAAAACTATAAAAGAAACAGAATTAAAAGTTCTCAGATCAAGGTCAAAATTACTAAATATTACTATAACAGCAATACCCAAAAAACATCTTAATTTTAATGATTAAAAAGGAAAATTTAGGAGATTAACCAACAAGATATTAAGGTTCAGTTTAGCAAAAAGGTCTAGTAATTAAGATATCAACTGCCCAAAAATATAGTAATTAAGAAACAAAATAAATAGAAACCCCAAGAAAGTTAAAAAAAAAATCAAATGGATTTTTTTAACTAACATATAAATTATCCCAAAAGGCAAAAATATAATATAGTTTAAACAAGGAAGAAAAAAGAAAAAAAAAAAAAAAGGATAATTTAGCAAAAGATATAAAATGGCCGACCCAAATAGTTGGGATACAAGGCTTAGTTGGGTTGAGTTGAGCAGATATCAACAACAAAACAATTACTCAAATTTAATAGAATGAGGGAATGGAAGTTAATTTTACAAGAAAAATATTAAAAACATATAAATATCCCTAAAAGGGAATCCTTAAGTCCAACAAATAAAGCAATAAACACGGGAAATGTACAAATGAACCAATGAAGAACAACAATTTAATGAACAAAGAGAATTACCAAAACATTGCCACTACTGGTGGAAACCAGCTTCGAAGATTCATCCTCTGAGTTCGAATCCCTTCGCTTCCTCCCACCACCGCCGCGACTCCCACTCTGCTCCGTTACTGTTGATTCCCCGACTGAAACGTCACGATTCGCCGTTACCTCTGCAAATCCGCTCAAATTACTCATTCTCAAGCCCAACCCTCCATTGGGTCCAGAGACCCCGCTGTTACAGTTGATCGGAAACTGCCAAATCTCAGCCAAACTGTAAGACGAAGGGTTTGCCGCCGAGAACGAAGTTTCGTTGATTATCGGAGGATCCATTTCAAGAACTCACAAATCATATGATTTCCACGTGTTTGTGTGTATATATTTATATGTTTATGTTAATTGATACTGAATGAAAGGCGGAAGTTTTAAAACCCTAGCTTTTGGCCAGAGAATGTGTTGGATTTTGGTGTTAAGGGAGAAAAAAAGAAGAGGGAAGAGGCATGAAATACAGTTGAAAGTCAAGAGAGAAACAGTAATGGGATGATAATGGAAGCTACGGAATCAGAGAGAGAGAGATGGATCAGGGGTGATGTATACGCACCGCACTCACTGCGCGTGATATAAGCAGAAGCTTGGGAGTTACAAAGAAGTGAGTCAGTGAGTGAAGTGTGAAGAGAGAGGTTTTGTGGGAAGAATCAGGAAGATCTAGCAAGCATGTCGATATAAATAGTAAACACCGTCTCTAACGTAGCTAAATATTTTGTACTCGCTTTCCTTACGAGGCTCGTGGGTCTTATGGTTTTTCGGTAATTTTAGTTAGCTCTGATATTGCGAGTACATTTATTTCCTACTCCTTTTGTCAATGTTAGCAGTCTTTTCTCTGAGCTTTTAGGATCACACGCCTAACGAATCGCAGCACGGCCCAGTTTTTTTCTACATACATGCCTTTTAAATAACAATTTGTGTGGTTTTTTATTGTTTATTCACATCTTCTCAATTAATGATTGACACGTTAAATATAAAAAAATAATAATAATTATATATATTTTTTTTTGAGATTTGTTATAATCACATAAATTTTCTTTATCCTTTATGAAATAATACTATTTCCTGTTAAACTTGTCGGCTATGCGACGTTAACCGAATATGTTCATTTACTATTTTACTCTTTTATTTTAATAATTATTTTAAAGTCAAAAATCAGAAATTCTCTTCCCTCTTTCTTCCTCTCAGTTTGTCTATGTGTGGATTACATGCTTGCACCCGTCGCTCAAAGGTTAATCTAAGGGCGCATACCCTCAATTTTTTTTCCTGAAATGCATCGGCCATTGCAAATCTTAGAGAAGTGTCTAATGGTTTCAGAGTAGAGCCCGGCGTCGAGGGTTGTAATCGCGACAGTTTTATAGCGGTGGAGGAGTTTGATGTGGCAGATGAGTTGGGAAACGCTCTCAGACTCAATCTTCGGCGGTGTTGATGGTTGGTTGGCAATGGGGATTTCGCCGAAGATGGGGAAGTTGGAGAAGGAGAAGCTGTCATCGGACCAACAGATGCTTTCACGGTGGAAGGAAGCTCCGGTAAATCTATCTAAGCAACAGAAGCTCTGGCGAAATCGAAGAGCCCCCACTGAACACATCAAGCCCTAACCCAGACAGCACCACCACTCCGTCTCTGATGACACCACCACCTCCACTTCCCATCCCATCACGAACCCCCTCTCTGTACACCAGTAGGTGCAGGAACCGTCAGTCAATTTTTTGTTGTAGGTGTTTGATTTTGGTTTAGACCGAAAGACTCTAAGGCCATTAACGGCAGCAGCCGATGAGATCATCTCCGGGAATTGTTTCTTTCTATGACGTCGTCATTTGAGCAGAGGTTGGCTGGGGTCGTCGTTAACTTGACCAGGTTCAGACGGGTGGGGTTGGTATTGGTCGTTGGGGGAGACGTGGTTTTCGGGCGAAGTGTCGTCGGAGTTGACATGGTTTGGATTGTTGGAGAATTCAGGTGGAGAGTCCATTGTTTCCATGCGGTGGCCAGTGATAGCTTTGAGCTAATGAGAATGTGTTTCAATCTAACCACAACCTTTTTTTGAATAATGGAAGTTGAGAGAGAGAGAGAGAGAGAGAAAGTGGGTTGTAGAGAGAGAGAGAGAGAGAGAGAGAGAGAGAGAAAGTGGGTTGTAGAGAGAGAGAGAGAGAAAGTGGGTTGTAGAGAGAGAGAGAGAGAAATGCGTTTAAAGGAAGGTAGAGAAAGAGGGGAGATGGAAGGAGAAATTTTATTTATTTTTAATTAAAAATTTACTATTAAAGTGAGGGTAGTTTTGTCATTTAACCATGACTTGTAAGAGGCAAAATTGACATTTAGATAAAAATAATTGCTTACATCATCAAATTCTGTTAGGTCAACTAACGGTCATTGACGGCATGGAGGAATTGGTTATTGACATTGAAACCAGAAGGGGGACAATATTATTTCAGAAATTATAGGGGAGGTAAGTATAATTAGCCCTAAAAAAAATAATTTTTATATTATTCAGATTTTTTTAAAACAAATATGCATAAAATACGTGACATTTTTCTAACAATAATGTTAAGTTTATTTAAAAGTTTTATAAAAAAATGTTTACTTTTTATGAGTCGGTATTAATTTGATGTTCAATCAATATAATATTATTAATTCGTAAAAATAAATATTTTTGACAAAATTTAAAAATAAGATTAGTATTATTTTTAAAATAATATTTTGTCCTCTCAAACTATTTTAAAATTATTTATCAGATTTATGGGTATAAATGAGTCAAGTCGAGTTGAGTAGCGAATTGTTCAAGTTTGACTTACTAAAATAAACGAGTTTCAAATTGCGTTCAAGTTCGATTTGTTAATTTTTCATGTAAAACAAGCTTTTAATCAAGTCGATGACGAGTCATATTCGAGTAACTTGAATTTTTATATATTATTAAACTATTTTTAACTTAACCAGTCGAACTCGAATTGAACTCAATAAATTAACAAGTTTCAAAATATGTTCAAACTTAACTTGTTTATTTTGTGTGTTGCTATTGAATGAGCCTATAACCGAGCAAAACTCGAATAGCTCAACTCGTTTTACAACCTTAATATGATCCATTGACGCGACAAAGGTGTGATTACAAAATGCATTTTTATGCTAAAAGCGTGATTTCTAAATTCACATTTATTTTAAAGACAAAGTTTCCGAATGCACTTTTTAGCTAAAGTGCATTTCAAACTTTTTTATTTATAAAAGTAAAAGCTTTTTAAAAAAAATTACATTTTGACTTCATGTCTTTATTTTAAAGGCACATGTGTATTCAAGCCCTTTTTATTTGGCATGCATCTCCTAAAAACTTTTAAAACAACATAGAATTGTCAAATATTTTTTCTATATACTTGAGTCTCACAAAAAACCTCCCACTTTGCTAGTACTATAAATATATATATATATATATATATATATGTATGAGTAATGTAGTTGTGACTTGTCAAAGTTGGATCTATGCGAATTCCACTATTTATGTATTATACGCACCCGCATCAAATGTCTATCTAATACACGAAAACAATTAGATTTGTAAAAAATTGACTTTTGCAAGTGACAAAAACATCTTATATAAATTAATTGATTTATATTTTAAATGCATATGCATCATGTACACAAATGAAATACATGTACTAATCTGGTCGTGAAAGTTCAACTTTCGTGCCTAATTGAAACAATGCTCGTAGATATATTAATGTGGTCCGTCTGCAAGATCCATAGCCATTCGTGGATTAAGTCCTATTAATGTTCAGATCCAAATTATGCAATGTTAAACCAGATTTGTATACATATAAGTGAGAAAATTTTGTTTTTAATCAGTTGTAAAAATTTTCTCATCGTTTGCAATTCATTTTAACCACTTAAGTTCACTCTTGTCTAATTAATTACAAAAATTATTTGAATTTATTTACGTAACTCTGTGAAATAAAAATAAAAATTAAATTAAATAATAAAATTTCAAGGACCTTTGTCTTTTCATTCAAATTTGGATGATTGTGATTGATGCTCCTGATTTGTCTTTGATGATCTCGTTTGCTTAATTTGAATTGTGCAGGAACGTGAACTGGAAAATGAACCAAACTTCAATGCTGGTAGAGGGTCTATCCTAACCAGAAAGGCACTGTTGAAATGGAGGCTTACATCATGGATGGTAATACAAAGAGATGTGGGCTGTTCCATGTCAATTACTAAAATATGCACTTATATAATTCGAACACGACCTTAGTCCTTGCTATTTCCTCCGTCTCAAAATGAAACTTTCATATGACAATTCTAAATTTTTTAAAAGTATTATTTTATTATTTTAAAATTATTTAAATTATTTTTACTTAATTATAAATCATGTTCACATTAAATGTAATAGAAGGTAGTTTTAGAAATTCATATATTAAAAATACGTTAATTTTTTAAATAGGACTCTTAAAATGAGATAGTGCAAAATAAAATAAAGGACTCTTAAAATAAGACAGAGGAAGTATAATATATTATTATATACTTAAAAAAATATATTATAAATGGTGTAAGGAATAAACTATAATGCAAGGGGTAAATTAAACTAATAATTTTAAAAAATTTTAAAGAATAATTATATTAACTTTTTTTTTGGGTTGTAATATATGATAATTACTGTAATACCCCGACCCGAAGGGGCACGTATATCAAGGCAACTGGGTTAGGCAATACTTTATCAATTATACTCAGAACCATTAAACTCTATATTTTATGAAATACTAATTGCACTGCACTATCTTAAATAGAGACCTTGACCAGGTATGACCAGTGCCGGGTCAGGACAAGTGACCCGGGACTCAGTCTCGTAATGCGTGCACACATGCAGCTCCCTGCATGCATGCATACGTAAACACATGTCATAAATAGTGAGGTGCACATGAGGGATGGTATACATGTATGGGTACATGTGTGTAATTAATATAGTGTATATACATATATGTGTGTACACATATATATGGATATAATTATATATATATACATACAAGTACATATATATATATATATATATATATGAAGGGAAAATTGAAATAAAAAAAAATAAGGGGGGGAGGCAAGTAGGCTGCCTAGGCAGCCGTGCATGTGTGTGTGTGTGTGTGTGTGTGTGTGTGTGTAGGATTGAGTGTGAAACACTCAATGGAGAGTGGTGATGGCAGAAGTGGGGTTTGAAGTGTGCAGAGGTATTTCAGAACATGGGGCAGGTCTGATTTTAGAGAGAGAATAATAGAGAGAGAGAGAGGATGGAGAGAGAGAAGGGAGTCAGTGTGAGTGCTACATATATACGTGGAGTATTGGGTTAGAAAAGAAAACAAAAGAGGAACTAAGGATCAGGAAAAGGAAGAAGAGGGGACTGAGAGGATCTGGGTCGAGCTTGGAACCGAAGAGAGAGAAAAGAGCAAAGAGAAAGGTAAAAACTTTTCTCTCATATCTTTCAAATTTTCGGTACAGTCTGATTTGTTTGAGCTTGAAATTTACATGCATGAGTAAATCTAATAATGAGGGACGGATATAAGTAAAATGAGAGAAGCCAGGAGGCTCGTAAAACCCAAAACTGTACACTGGCAGCCATGGATGACCACCTCTAAACTGGGTCTGATTCGACCCAAGCTAAACTGAGTTTGGTTGGTCAAGACCTAATCTAGACCTCAAGAAGGTTCCAAAAACACTGATACGCGACCCCAAAGACCTAGGATCGACCTTCTAATCACGAGTTACAGGTTCGGGTTTAAAATCGAACCTCATCAAAAACTTGATTAAACCTATTTTGTTGATGGGGACTTGAGCCCCTTGACGCATGGATCACAAGGAACCAAATATCACAAGATTTGGTTGAGAAATGAAGGCATACGGTGGAGTTGCAGGTCCCACAATAATGGAGATGAACCGAACTCCATCCGTAGTTTCGATCCATGAAATGAATGCTAAATTGATCCTTAGGCTTCCAGAAATGTTTTGGAACCGAAAGCAGTAGAAAATCCGTATCCGAAACCCACGAAATTGAGTTTGAAAACTTACAGTTTTAGGGTTACTGTTCATCGTCCATGGGGGAGACGATGAACAATACCGAATATGGTTCGAGTCGGTTTCGAGTTCGGGTCAGGACCCGACCCGTTTTATAAATGGTTTAAATGATAAATTGAACCGGTTGGTTTTTAGATTTTTGAACCGGTTCAGCCAGTTGAACCTTTTGGTTCTGAACTCCTAACTTAAGAAATTAGTTTTTAACCCCTAGACTTTCTGAAATTGGTATTTGACCCGACTGTTTTGTAATATTCTACTCTGGCCCAGATTTTGGAAAATCTATGCATTTAGGCCCCTGAAGAATAATTAATTAATAAAATAATTATTTTAATTATTTTATTAAATAGGTAAAATTACAATTTTACCCTTGGACATTAAATATGTCAAACGGAGTCCAAATAAATTAAATGAATAGTATATTTCTACTATGTCGGGCATTCTAGACTCAATGGTGGAGTCCGATTTGAGAAATTAAGTTCTGAAAACTACAGACACGTAAAGTGTAAATGATTGTACTACCCCTAATGATACCCAGGGCCAATCAAACACAAACGATAGTCTCATTTAACTATGTCAGACACTCTGGACCTAATGGTGAGGTCCATTTTATGAACTCAGGTCCCAAAAATTTGGCTATGGTTTGTGAAATTATCAAAATACCCCTGATACTGTGCGAAGCCCAAATAAAGTCCAAATTGGGCAAAATTGATACCAATAGAAGCCCAAATACTTGTGGACTTATCCATATGGTTAAATAATGAATCGAGGTCAGAATTTCACATAACATAAAATGACCAAAATACCCCTGAGCACAGCAAGTGCAAAGTAGAGGCCAAATGAAGGCTAATCTGATCTAATAAATTATTATAAGCATAATTATGAAAATTGAAGTGCTAAATGTGAGTCCAGAGCAGTCAACGTGTAAAATGAGAAATGAACAATGTGTCCCGATGATCAAAAGCAGATACCAAATGAAGTCCAAAAGACTCAAAAATTTATATATACGATATGTGGACTATTCTGAGGACCATGATAGGGTCCGAGGTAAGAATGAAAAAATTACCATTTTACCCCTAAGGTCAAATAAGTGTTTAATTGATAACGACTGGAGTCCAGATGACTCAGATTATAATCTTGACAACTACGAAGTCTACTTAAGGAATTTAATAGCATAAGTTGAAACCCAATGAGTGGGTAATAGACCAATAAACCTAATTAGGGGATCTGATAGACTCCTAAGATGATGAATAAGACATGAATGAATGAATTCTGATCTATCTAAAATTAATGATGATTATTCAGGCTATGCAAGGATACGCCTGAAGTATCTGGAGATCATCAGAGTATTTGTAAATAGAGAATATGACACTAAGAAACCGAGGTAAGTAAATCTGAACTTTGTTGTGTGGTTATTCCCAGCCAGTCACATTCATTCTTGTATGCTGCCGAATTTGTACTCTATCACTACCTGATGTACTTGATTTGAGCCAATCGACTTTTGGTTATTGGTTATGCCTGATCTTTGGATTTGACTTGCTTGCTTACATCGTTGTGAGATTGATCATTGATATTTGAGCATCATTGCACTATCATACCATGACCTAGTCTCGAGATATATCCTATTGATAGAAATCTTGTTATTCCACACACTTTGTGTTTTGTTGATTGTGATATCAATTGCTTTGTACGGTTGTACATTCTGTGTGAAATTTTATTGGTCATGATATTTGGTATGTACCCGGGGTTGTGCTCAGTCACAATGGCCCATCTATTCACAGATTGCGTGGGGGAAAGACCCTTTGGGGTCTTGTATGTCCTTCAGGACTTGTAGAGAAAAGAGCTCTAACGCTTTTCAGAGAGCCCGAGGAACTGTGGGGTATGCCGGGCCTCGGGTGATTCATGCATATCTGGGTTATTAGAACTCGATAATGATTTATTCTTGTAATCGTTGAATGATCATATTCTATGTCCTGTGAATGATCATAATATTGAAATCATGCTATACTTTACTTGATGATCATGTATCTTTAGTACTCGTTGAATGATCATAACTTATGCAAGCATGTCATACTTTTGATTGGCTATTGTAATACCCCAGACTTAATTTTTAAATTATGTAATGAAAAACTCTTTTGAAATCTGATCTGGCATTTAACTGTTTAAATTCAACTGTGTAATACTGACCAAACCCATGTTAGCAAATGTTAAAAAATTTTCTGAGAAACTAATTACTGTCACTGAACCCTTAGACACTGAAGCTAACCTAACTAGGAGTTGACTGAAAGAAACCGCGTCGAAAATTAAGTTACAGATTGAAAGTTAGGAAGAAAACAGTGAAACTGCATTTATGCGCAGCCAAACAGGGCCTAAGCCCGAAATAAGGGAAAAAGACCAAAAAATGTGGCCAAGGGGATTTGATCCCTTGACCAAACTAGGCAAAATTTAGTTTACCAAAAAAATTACCACCTAGGCTAGGAACACTTTTGTGTATATATGTACAAAGATATGTATATAAGTATAAATCTGATTTGGCCTCTCCCCAAAGTGACCAATGGACATGCATGCAACACCTCAGCATGCATCACCCTAAGCCCTAGCCATCATGCCTATTCCACCATGATTACATCTCCTCCCAACCAAATTGCATGCAAACCCATCATGCACTTGGGGGAGATGAAACATCAAGAAAAGAAATCTGATTTTTGATATACAATCTCCATGAGACCAGATCTGAATTGAGGGCTTAGTGCATTGTTTTAGAGAGAGAGAAACTGGTTAGAGGGAGAGAATCTTAGAGAGAGAGAGAGAGGGATGTACACAAGTGTGTGTGTGCATTGGTGATCCATTGAAGAAGCAATAGAAGGGAGCCAAGGTCTGGGGGTGCACGGAGGGATCAAAGCCAACCTGTTGGAGTTTCTGTTTGAACCCAAACCAGTGAGGAGACCACTGTTTGAAGGTAAGCCATCCAAAAACCTTGAACTTCTCTTTGGAAATTTCAGCTACTGTTTTGATGTTTTTAGGATTGTTAACGCATGTATCATGTTTAAACCATAAAATCTGGATTGAATGCTCACATTTGAACCATCAGAACTGCCCCAAACCATGGAAACAGTGAAATCCGCCATTAGAGGACCTTGACTGAATGGGTCTAGATCAACCTGCTCCGAACTTGTTTTAGTTACTTGGGACTTAAAATAGACCCTCCTAGGATCACAAAAACCCTAGACCGCGACCTCAATACCTAGGTTTTGACCCTCGAATGCTCGGTTGCAGGTACGGGTTCAAAGTTGTAACTCATGAAAACCTATATTAAAATGGGATTTTAGGGTAGGAACTGAAACCCCATAACCTGTAGCTCACAACGCAAGAAACCCCAAGCGATTTGGACCAAAAATGAACCATCACGAGTCAGTTGCAGGTTTCGGAGTATCACCTTGAAACAAAGCCATTAGGGCTCGATTCGATGCTCTAAATTGATGTTAGATTGTTAATATGACCACTAGAAATCGATTAAGATGGAAAGCAGTGAAAATGGATGCATAAAACTCTACGAAATCGAAGAAGAAAATTCTGAAATTCTAGGGCAACAGTAGCCCTAGACTGTTGGGGACGATGAACAGTACGGGTCGGGCCATGGACCGGGTCTTCGGGTCGGGCCCCGACCCGACCGAAAAACGGATAACCCGTTAAAACCAAACTGCGTCGTTTTGTTACTGTTAAATTTAAATTTTAAATTGTAGGGCTGACGTCAGCCTAACGTCAGCACATTACCCTGAACCGGTCAAGACCGGATTGGACCGGTCCGGTTCACTTGCTTAAGGACTGAACCCTTTGGTTCAGTTCAAACTTTTGGAAAATTGCAAACCAACCCCCAACAGTTCCGAATATTATACTGTGGCCCAGATTCTGATATTTTATTTCATTTATACCCCTGATAATTTAATAAATAATAAATTAAATTATTTAATTAATTTATTAATTAAATAAAAATGACCAAAATACCCCTAGGTCATAAATAGGTCAAATGAAGTCCAAATAAGTCAAACGAATAGTGTATTTTCACTATTTCAATCATTCCGGACTCAATGGTGGAGTCCGATTTGGGAAATTAAGTCCCGAAAAATACAAACACGTAGGAGTAAATGACCATACTACCCCTGATGATACTCGAACCCAAATACAACTAAAAGATAGTCTATTTTGACTATGTCAGACATTCCGGACTCAACGGTGAGGTCCGTATTAGCAAATAAAGTACCGAAAAATACAACACACGAAATTACCAAATTGCCCCTGACACTGTTTAGAACCCAAACAACGTCCGATTAAGACGAAACTGAAAACAATAGAAACCCTGACACGTAGGGGACTGAACACGTGATTGGATGACGAATCGGAGTCGAAACTTCACAACTGTGAAATGACCAAAATACCCCTAACCCTGTATCAAGCTAGATGACATCCGAATGAACTAAGAACTAACCCAATGAAAGCTTAAATAATTTCATGATCGGACTGCCTAGAAGTAGTACACATCCTGACTTCTTGGATCATGCTATAGGGTAAAAACTCAAGCCAGTCATGGAAGGGAAAAACCAGAAATTTACCATTATGTCTAAAGCCGAAAGACTAGCTGACAAGAAGCAACAGGAGTTCATGCGACAACTATTATGGCAACAAAAGATTATCGAACGACACATAAGGATAGACAAAACAACCGAGGTAGTCTCCGTACGACCGTTTATATACAAGATGCGTACCAAGGAAATGGTCGCGGAGGCTAAACTAAAGAAACAGGAAGACACGGAAACCCTGAAAGAGTGGGTGCAAAGGTGAATTTCAATTATCATAAAAACACATAGACAGCGAGATAGTCTAACTCAGGTTGAAATTTAAATAAACCAAGTTAAAGATTCATGTGAGATTTACGAAATGTTCCTAAATTTTCTAGGATAAAGAAGGATAAGAAGAAGAGAAAGGCTTCTCAGTTAAGTCCCGTTACCGCATAAGGTGAGTAACCTAGACTCCTGAATTGGTGTATAAGTACACCGTCTAGTTATTGTATTTTTAAATACTGTACTGTACTGTTCCTACTGATATACTGTCTTTCATGCTTCTACTCAATGCATGACTATATTTTACCCTGTCCGAATTCACTGTTCCGTATTGAAATGAAATTATCCTTGTTTTACTAAAAGAACAACTGACTCATGGTACCAAATTCAGACTTGAAAACTATATGAGCATATTGCACTGTTTAAATTGTGCATACTGTACTGTTATCCTGTTATACTGTTCTGCTCCGCTCATTATTGAACTGTTCTGTTGCTATGATGTTTGACTGTATCCTTGTTTTAAATATTGTTCAAATATACGGATTTAACTATATCCTCTGAAATGCCTGATTCAACCACATGTTTTATAAACAACAATGGTTTGAAACCCATGACAGGGGACCCGTGTTACTCACTGGGCTTTTTAAAGCTCACCCCTTCCCTAACATTTTTCAGGTGATGGACCTAGCGACCGAGATTAGTGGGTTGGAGACCCGAAGCACTATTTTGGAGAATCCATGAATTAACCATTTTTGTACCTAACTCCATTTTTGAATATGATGTACTGAAACTTAAGACTAGTATCTTTTGTAGGACAATGATGTAATAGTTAACCATGGATGTATTAATGGCTCTGCCAAGGTGTTATGCATTCCCTTAGTTCCGCTGCAACTTATATTAATTGAATGCATTGTACTTGGATGTTACTGATGAATGGCCTGTGGTTAGGATTACCGTCGGCATTTTGATTTCAAAAAAAAAAAAAAAAAAACCGATGGGTGCCTAACTGGCCGGTCGCATGCCCCTAATCCGCACAGGGTGGGTAAGGGGGATGTGACAGCTATTGTAATTGTTGTGGCAGCAGATTTTCATGATTAGCTAGAGCCCGGTTGTTGGACTCATTGTTAATACCTTCTTATATCTTATTTTGGGATAAGCCTATTAGACCCTCGAGTCATTGTTACGCATCTTGGTGACTGGCTATGTATTCCTTGTTGCTCATTTGGCTATTGGCTATTTGTTATTCCTTTCTCCTATTATCCTTGTGAACTAACCTTGACCCATGGCAAAGCTAGGAATTTACTTACTGAGCTTGTTTAAGCTCATCCCATTATTTAACATTTTTCAGGTGACATCATGTGGGATGAAATGCAATGAGATAACTAGTGGAACTAGTGATGCACAATGAACGACAGTGACGATATGAACTCCAAGTTAAAGATCGAACATGAACACTGTAAGGTTAACTTTAAAGTTATGCATTATAATATTACATCATTAGTGATGAGGTTAGTCTAGTATGTCAGATCATTGTGATTAAGTGATACTTGGAGACATTATGATTGTGGATCATTGGAGATAAGTTTAATTAGCTGAACTGTATTGGTGTGACTTCCGCTTTAAGAAATTCATTGATATAGAATGGTTGCATTGGAGCATGTATATTATACCTTAGAGATATATGGTGACGGATTCTAGACGTGCTCTGATGTGTTTGGATGAGTTGCATTCTTAATTTAAAAAGGTTTTAATTTCCGCTGTTTTGACCCTACATTTGGAATGCAATTTATTGTAAAGTTCAGAAGTTGCCTTTGGTTGGTCGCGTTGTCGGTGGGAAGAACTGACAAGGTGGCCAACTGGCATCACGTCCTCGAGATCCGCGTAGAGTGGGTTTCGGGTCGTGATAGAGTGGTATTAGAGCTTAGGTTACTGGTCTTTGGGGAAAACCAAGACATGATTGAAGTTGATGTTTCTTAGGTGACTAAGACGATCAGATGAGCAATAATCCTTGGGAGACAATACTACGCTTATGAGTAGAGTTGATGATCTTGAAAAATCGAGGACTATATCATAGCTTATGGTTAATGATTCTCTGAAAAAAATATCATGCCTACATTGGGCTTAAGAATTGGATAATCTAGATAATTGAATGATTAAGTGATCAATGGCTTTTGGAGGGCGATAGCGTGTTTAGGTCCTGAGAGTAATAGTCTTGGGGAAGGACCATGCTATAACTGAATTTGATGAATCGTGGACTATTGTGATGATTAATTAGATAGTTACTTTTGGGGGGTAGTGGTAAGCCTATGGGCAAAGGTTAAGGATTCTTTGGAAGAATCATAGCAGTATTGAAGTTGTTGATCCTTAAAACGATTCAGTTATGTGTTGATTAGTAAATTAGGGAAACCATGGTCTGAACAAAGATGATGGTTAACACTCTTTGGAAGATATAGGGAGACTTAAAGAATAGTGACATGAGGAATTTGAGACTCCGAATAAATTGATGGCATATAAAAAAAAATAATAATATGAGGATTCTTGAGTGAATCTTAAATAGACCCTAACAGGGTAAAGACAAATAGAGCCTTGAGAGCTAACTACTGAATGGGCGAGACTATTAAAGATAACATCATAATGTGATAATTCTTTTGGAGACGACCACATAATTAATGACTATTAGGGTGAAATTCAATGAATCTTGTTAAACTAGATGACGGTACAACCCAACTGTGAATGATACTCTATCGAGTTAGCTGAATTGCTTCAAAAGGTAAACAATTGATGATCCTAAACAACCTTTGAGGATCAATGTGACCTAATGGTTAAAGAGGCCAAACTTGTAGCAATTGTCTAGAAAAATTTGTGAGGACAACAATTAAGATATAAGAGATACGTGATTCCTTGAGATACTACGATGATAATTGTGATTGTAGGGGAATGTAAGAATGACTAAAACTATGATGTTGGAGGAAGTTGTGAACTTCCATGATTACAAAGACCTTAATTAATCGGGATAAACTCTAAATGCCAAATGTAATGATCTAATGACAAGATGGCCAAATTGCTTATTCAATTCTAAAATATAGTATGAAGTCCAAGAGTGGACAAGATAGTGAATGACAATTCTTGCAAATGAGTAAGTACCAGCATGATGTTAAATCCTTGGTTACGGATAAAACTGATCATATGATAGTGTGACTTTGAGGTTACAGAATGTATAAGAACTCCCTATACAGTTGAAAAGGTTCTCTGGGAAAACAGATTTGTAAATTGGGGATGTGATGAAAACCGAATATGATTGCTGAGTACCAAAAAAAAAAAACACTAAACACCCGAATAACCTTTTGAACAAAGGTAAGTAAAACCAAAATAATGGTTGTAAATTAGAAAGTCATGAGACTTCGAGAATTAAATTGTTCCAATGATTTGGAAGGTTCATGGTGAACCACATATGATCTTACAGTAAATAACGTCGATGAAGATAAACTGTCATGCGAAGATTTGATGACTAGGGTAAAGGACTACCCCAAAGAATTTTAATAAGTCTATTAAGACTTAAAGAAGAAATAAACAAAATATAATTGCCGTACTTAATCCATAAAGGAATGGGAGGACAAAATCCTATGGGAAGTTCAATTGTGAACAAAAGATAAAAAGGGCATCTGTGCCAGCCGTTGAATTGAAAGAAATTGAGGAACTCATTATCTATACATAATAATTCAAAAACAACGGCGGATGTGCCAATAAAATGGTACAAAATGAAACGAAAGGAAATTGGTAAATCTTCAAATAACCCTTAAAGTTGGGTACGTGCTAGGAAATCATAAACAAAATTTAAAATTCTCCTTCTACGAGAAAATGTTGTACCGTAAAGATGGAAGGGTATGCATGAAAATACTAAATAGTTTATAAAATAAAATTTTCAGTTAAAAAAATAGCATTTTTTATTTATCTAGAAGGCCTAAAAATGAATTTTTACTTCATAAAATATTATGATTTTTTTTTAATTGAAGAAATTATTTTATATATTTTATAGTATTTTTTTTTCTAAAAATGTATCTTGAAAGTTATTTTAGTCTAATCAGTAATTTTTTTAACAGTGTTAAGATGTAAGTTAATAATTGAACTTTTTGTATTAAAAGTTTTTTTTTTAGATCTTTTAGATATAAAAAATATCTCGTGAATTTTGTTGGATTAAAAATTTTATTTTAAGGATTTTTTTAGTATTTTTTTCAAATTTTTAATAATTAAATATAATATTCTTTTTATTTGACTGCTACTTATCTTTATCAGACATGCCAGCATGATGTATTTAATAGTGATAATAATTTTAAAATCTTATCATCATTTGTTTTTTATGGTCAAAATATTAAGTTATAAGGATAAATTTGTCATTTTTTTTAAAAAGTAAATTACTGACATAGTAAAAAAATTTCGTTAATAATTGCAATATTATGAAAAAAAGCTAGTTAGTTAAACAATAAAGGATTGTAAAAAAAAATTAAAAAAAAAATAGTATGATTTACTTAACTAATTTAATGAAAAGTACACACTCAATTCTATTCCATCGAGTCATGAAAAATGAAAAATAAAACAAGAAAATTTTTAAATTAAAAATTTATATTTTCTTATTTAATATCTTTTTATTGTACCAATTTATTCAATTTTTTTATGCCACCAATTTATTCAATTGGGTCACCTCTTTAATAATTCAACAATTTGACCCTCCAAATTTACCATATTATTCAATTTTTGAGGGTTCATTCAAGTTTCATCCAAGTTCAATAATAGCATTAGGTATGGTCAACCCAATTCAATGAGCCGGCTTAGAGTGAATTTCATAACAAGTATTGCAATTTTCTTTCTTAATGTTAACATTATAAAGAACATGTCAATGATAAAAATTAGATATGTTAAAAAATGTGGTTTAGTTTATAAAATAAATTAATTGTAAAGTGTGGTATTAAAAGAAAAAATTATTTCATAGTCGGATTTCAATGATTCCAATGATCAAATGATATGCCACGTGTGTATATATATATATATATATATAGTATATTATTGCAGATATAATATTTAATCTGGAAGATCACCGAATAATTTAAAAATAGTTTAACGAGACAACAATAGTGATTTGTTATAATTTAATGGGGATATTGCTGGGATTACTAAAAAGTATGAATCACTATTCAAAATGTTAGTCAGTAAACACACATATATATATATATATATATAATGAAAATAATATCTATACACCTATGTTTTGTATAGTAACAATTTTGTAGCTTATTTGAAGATTAAGAAAAATGTCAAACATTAATTTTGATTTATTTTAAATTTGAAACCCCATTTTAAGTTGGAATTGATTATGATTCATGTTGAATTGGATTTAGTTTCTGATTGAAATCAAACTTAGTTTCAGCATTTGGTAGCATGGAATTACCATTCTACTTCTAACTTTTAAACTATTTTTCTTATAATACTATTTCAGGTGTGGATCCTATATTACTCATTACTAGTCTTGCACTAATTTTATTTCAGTTGAAGTAGAAATCTATCTAATATAATATTACAATGTATTACTGATGTGAAAAATTTAGGATTCTTCTTCTTAATTTTTGGGTCTCTCTGTATTGACGTTATTTAAGAAAAAAAAAAGAACTTTACTTCAATTAGAAGACTTTACACCGTAGTTCTCTCTCAAATTTCTATCTCAAATCTCTCTTTTAATTTTTAAACTAATCCAATTTATTCTCACGTTTATCTCCGTCCGTATTATTGTATAAAGACCGTACCCTCTCTTCCTTCCCTTCCCTCCTCTCCTTCTACAATCTGCTACATCTATTACATATACTATTAATTTTGAGATTACAAACTCCCCCACAAAAGAAAGCAGCAGGTTGTTGTGGACAACCTATTAAGACCAATTCATCATGCGCAAGAGATCCATGCAATGATGTGTTGGGTGGGGTGGGATTTCCTCCATTGGTTTGATACAGACCAACAGCACGGTAAGAAATGTTAATAACGCCTTGATGTGGTCGGAGGAAGCCTCATCCTTAATCCTTCATTTTCAAATTTCTTTTTTCATATTTGGAGACTTGGTGTCATCTTCTTCCTGATTTTGATCTGATTGACTTTTACTTAAAATGTTGTTTCTCACTGTATGAAGTTATATTGGTGTTGGGGTTTATTGCTTTATTTATTCCAACGGTAATACAGAGAGGAGTATTGATACTCAATTCGGTGCTTTTATTTTTGGTTCTTTAATATCTGAAATTTAAAATGAAGGACTTGATTAGTTATTCTAAATTTTGATTATGAAAGTCATGTCGTTACTGATATTGAGATTAATTTTAGTCATGTGTTTGGAACTTTGTGCTATATGATTTAATGTATTATTTTTTTTTTCTTTTATTTTTAATGTTTTGCTACTTACATGTTGTGAGATGGGTTTAACCCAACAGAAAGTAATAGAGAGCTGCAAGCACTTACTAAAGAAGACATTTTCATTTTTAAATAACTTTTTAAATTACAAATATTTTTTCAATAAGAGAGTTCAATTCTATTTAGAAATATTTAATTTTGATTATAAATTTATTTTTATAATATGCATGCATGTGTCATGTTAATTTCCGTCCAACTAAAATCATAGTTATATTGACACAATGGCTTCTTCGATAAACCCAATTTAAATTTTAGCTGCCAAGTTATTATCATTTACAAGGAAAAAAGACTTAAAGATAATCAATTTTAAACATGTATATATGTCATACCGATGCTTTAATTTTAAATTTAGAACACATGTATATATGTCATATCGAGTTTTTTCTTATTACCTTCCCATTGAACTTTTTTTTTTTCTATCTAAAAGCATATTTGATTGGAAGTTTTAAGGAAATAGAGATGTAAATTGATACCAAAAAGACACCAACAATAATGATCAATTATATCATGCCATTATTGATGGGATGGCATAGGAAATCTAGTTAAACTCCAATCAAATAAAGTTATTTAATTTTATTTTTTAGAATATTAAAACTATTAAGTATTGAAATATTTCAAAACTCTTTAAAATAGGCCAGATTGAATTTCACTCTAATTAAGTTATTTGAATTTTGGACAAAACAATTTTAAACATATTTTCAGAACAAATGCAAATCTCGATCCTGCTAAAAAATACTTAAGTATCACTGAAAATATTAAAATTAATTTAGAATCATATTTCATCTATTTATTTTTTTTCGTGATTTAGCTTTTACACGGCTTTGAAGCCTATGGATTCAAAGAGTTCACCAGTGTTACGTCATGCGTATCGAGGCCTACCATATAATTATTGAATTTGTAAATACAGCGAAATTAATTTTAAAAATTTATTTAATTTTTTTTACATGAATCAAATAATTTTGAAAAAAAAAATTAAAATTACTTTATTCTTAATAATCTTGATTATTAAAGAAGTCTTTTTGAATAAATTTATATAATCTTCTTTCTCTTACTCTTCTAAATCTACTCATCTTTTTTCTTTGTGCAAATCGTACACTAAAAAGAGAAGTGGGCGTGGGCTCATTTTTTTATTCTTTCGCAAGAAAATAATATATTAGTTTTTGTGTACAACTATTCCCTTTATATTACATATTTATAAGAGTTTACAAAATTATGACAAAAAGATAGATCTAAGGTCGCACCAAATTAACTCCAATTAATTTCTAATTAACTCTTAATTAATTTATGACCAATTAATTCTAATTAATTTCACTAAATAATTAGAATTGCATTCTAATTTGGTAAAATAGAGAAAAATCTAAAATCACTAAGTATATACAGTGGACCTCTCTATTTGAATATTAATAATTAGGATTTGAACTTATACACCATCAAACCAATTCTTAATTATTTTTACAACTTAATTCACTAATTATTAATCACTATTAAATGATTAATAATTCAATAAACAATTTATTGAAAAAACCAGATCCAGATTTTAGTGATTAATCAATTGAATTAATACATTGGCAATATCATTTTCTCTAATTTAGAGAGTGTAGATTCCATCTTAAAAATATGTGTTCTCATAATCTAAATAATGATTTTCTAAGATAGTGAGGTGTTGATCTAAGAGACTTCACTCATTGGTAACTCAAAGTTACCACTATTAAGAACTTGAACCCACTATTCTTTCAGGATTAAGATCTTACTGTGAATAGTAAATATAAGAATCACGTCAAAGATGACAGCTCTATATGACGTATTTCTTATAGTGATTCAGTTTAATGTATTCCATATACACCAATACAATAATCCAGAATCCACTACTCTAGTGGTTCAGATAAACCACTTTATCACATAGAAGTCAAATGTATTATAGTCTTATAGACAAGATACCCAGTTTCATCAATAACTGTAAACAATTCTAGAATTACATAATCATAAGTTCATATTTTCTGTACATAAATTTCATTTATATACATGAACTATTTTCAATAACAACTCAAGGATTAACCATCTCATGATATAAAATAATAACATTCACATGTATGATAATATGAAACTTAATAATAATAAATTAAATTTATTAAATAATAATAAAATGTATTGAATATGAGAGCATATATTCTAATAATAATAATATATATGAAAAAAATTACTAAAAAATAAAATTTTCAATCCAAAAAATTTAAAACTCATGATACATTTTTTTTCTATTTTAAAAGTCTAAAAAATAAACTTTTAATACAAAAAAATTTAATTGTTAATTTTTATCTTAACACCATTAAAAAAATATTACTCATTATTTAAAAACTTCTTTTTTAAATAAAAAAATATATCATAAACTTTTGGGATTGAAAAAATTATTTTAATGAATTTTTAGTATTTTTTCCTAATATATATAGTCTCAAAAGTTGTATAAAATTACACGCCAGACACATTATTTATTATTATCTCAATCATTATATCATTTGAGAAGCTAAATTGGTACGAAAATATTGGACACATAGCATTACTCATAGTATAATAGGTCACAAAGTCAAATGTAATAGTCCTAATAATTAATGAGATTTAAAATTTCAAGCCATGTTTTTATTCAATTTCTTTGAAAAAGGATGGGGGGTGATTTAAGAATGTTTGGGAAAAAATTCATGTTAAATGTGATAATGCTATACGGGAGTAAAAATTTTAGTCCATTTTTATGATCAATCTTTCAACAAAAAGGAATGATTTTAAGAATGTAGAAACCAAAAAAAAAAAAAAAAGGTGTTTCACATGTGCATGCACATCTCACTGTTTTTGATGATCCGAATAAGGTCAAAGTGAGGGGAAAAAAGGAATTATCAATGGTATGGATCATTGGTCTCGAGTCAATTAACAAGTGTCATTATTCTTTTAACACGTGATACTTGTTCAGTGACCTGGACCAATAAATAATTTATGATGACAGGAGAGCCAGTGACTAAAACCCTGCTGAACGGCGACCTTAATTATAATAGTCCTAAGGTAGCGATATTTCTTGTCGGATGAGTTCTAACCCGCACAAAAGGCATAACAATCGGGGTACTATCTCGAAGAGAGGCTCGGTGAAATAAATATGTCTGTGAAGATGCAGACTATCTTCACCTAGACAGAAAGACCTTGTGAAGCTTTTCTGTTCGAGAAAAAGAACATGAGCTTAAGAATTGTGTCAAATAACAGCCATTGTAGACAGTGGGGTTGGTACTAGTGATTAATACATGCTCCCCTTTGTCAAGAATTTACAGTTGAAAGAAGCTTTCAGCTCCAGCAGGCCTAACCCTCCTAATATTATCTTGTCACTAGCCTTTCTACCCATTTATCCCTAACTTGCCTCAGACAAACATGAACTTTACCTAAGCAAAGAAAACCCACTAGAAAGTGTATTTGCATCATGCCCAAAATGGTATTTCTATCATGTGGCCTTAATGATTCCAATACAAGTTGACTGACAATTGTATCAGTGATGGTTATGTGAAACTCCTTCCTCCATTGCTTTCTTGGGTATTTGGAATTGGCACAAGCCCAAAATTTTGGATTTTGAGTTTAGCTGTAATGGCCCACCCCATCTAAACAGCCCATGCAAAATACAAAGTGATGGGCCTCGTCCGGAAAATCTTGAATCTTTTTAATAACAGTCTATGTGATATGATATATATTTTATAATTAAATATAATATACATAATAAATTATTATTAAAATAATACATTAGCAAATGATGTACTAAATTTATTAAAAAAATATCTCGGAAGTTGTCCCCGTTCTTATTGTTCCATCAAATCAATGACATTATATGATACTATATAACATGTGATAGATGAAAAAACTAAGTTCTATTTGGCTTTTTCTGATGTGAGTGGTTATGCTGAAACTTTATCTTGAGAACTGGTGAGAATTGATTGGTTTAGATCTGAAAAATGACAAAACCTTTTTCACTTTTTGGCTCTTTCTAATTTTGAATTGTCCCTTAAAACTCTTCCCAATATTATTTTATAAAAAAATATTATTCAAATAACATAATAATATTATTTGAGTGACTATTGATACGATGTTTAATTGCTCAAATACTGTCATATTATTTAGGTAACGTTTTATTAGCTTGATGTATTGAACACTGTAGTATTACCATTATTACTTCTTTTTTTAGGTTAGAATTTGGAACGTAAAGATAATCCCGATACATATTTATTAGATTTTTTTTTTTTTTTTTTTTTTTTATGAATCGATCAGAGATATTTTGAACCATCTTATACATACCAAACTAAGTTTTCTTTTTCGTAACAGTCAATTCTAATTGTTAATGATCGACGTGAAAGATATTCGAATTCGAGACGCTCGAATTTTATTCTCAACGTCTTTACTAATTGACCACACTCTCGAGTGGCCCAATACATACATACTAAATGTAACAAGTTTATGATATACAAAAAGAATGTGGGGTTTGGGGGGATGATATTTTGAATGGATTTTAGAAATTTTGAAACTGTATTATTGATCAAAAATTAAATATCTCTAAAATTTACAATCTTAATTATAATAAAACATAAAAGAATTTATCAAAGATGAAAAAAATTAAATTAGACTAAAAAATAGTTAATTGAGAATCTTAAAACTAGTCTAGAACAAATGAAATCAAAATCAAAATTTCATACTAAGACAAAACATTCCTAAAATAGTAAATTTAGCAAATTTAGAACCTAAATAATGAAATTTGACCAAAAAGAGACACTCCTCACGCTCAAGATAAAACTTTTTCGTAACAGTCAATTCTAATTGTTAATGATCGACGTGAAAGATATTCGAATTCGAGACGCTCGAATTTTATTCTCAACGTCTTTACTAATTGACCACACTCTCGAGTGGCCCAATACATACATACTAAATGTAACAAGTTTATGATATACAAAAAGAATGTGGGGTTTGGGGGGATGATATTTTGAATGGATTTTAGAAATTTTGAAACTGTATTATTGATCAAAAATTAAATATCTCTAAAATTTACAATCTTAATTATAATAAAACATAAAAGAATTTATCAAAGATGAAAAAAATTAAATTAGACTAAAAAATAGTTAATTGAGAATCTTAAAACTAGTCTAGAACAAATGAAATCAAAATCAAAATTTCATACTAAGACAAAACATTCCTAAAATAGTAAATTTAGCAAATTTAGAACCTAAATAATGAAATTTGACCAAAAAGAGACACTCCTCACGCTCAAGATAAAACTTTTTCGTAACAGTCAATTCTAATTGTTAATGATCGACGTGAAAGATATTCGAATTCGAGACGCTCGAATTTTATTCTCAACGTCTTTACTAATTGACCACACTCTCGAGTGGCCCAATACATACATACTAAATGTAACAAGTTTATGATATACAAAAAGAATGTGGGGTTTGGGGGGATGATATTTTGAATGGATTTTAGAAATTTTGAAACTGTATTATTGATAAAAAAATTAAATATCTCTAAAATTTACAATCTTAATTATAATAAAACATAAAAGAATTTATCAAAGATGAAAAAAATTAAATTAGACTAAAAAATAGTTAATTGAGAATCTTAAAACTAGTCTAGAACAAATGAAATCAAAATCAAAATTTCATACTAAGACAAAACATTCCTAAAATAGTAAATTTAGCAAATTTAGAACCTAAATAATGAAATTTGACCAAAAAGAGACACTCCTCACGCTCAAGATAAAACTTTTGTTGGTCATGTTATTTCATATAGACTATGGGTGTTTGTGAATAAACATATTCTTTGGTAATATTCATAGTATGTTAGGAATATTTTTCTCTATATCTCTATGTTTTCTGTTCATATCTTGTTTTTGTGTTTCTCTTGGGCATAACAAAAGCTTGTGATTTTTTTTTTTTGAAATTTTAATTTTGATAGGCTTCAAATGTTTAATGCACTGTGCTGACATCAAAGAAAGAAAAAGCAGGGTTTAGGGGTAGAAGACAAATTCGTTTTTTGCATCAAAGTTCTTACACTCAAAAGACAATACATTTAATAGTTAAATATGTAAAATTTAAAATTTAGGGACTATTATAATATAAAAATTTTAGAAGATCATTTTTAATTTTTTTTATAAAAATATATTTTTTTTTTCAAAACTTTGAGAGTTGCTAGTGTCTACCTTGTCCTCAAATTTTTTTTTTTAGCCAAAGAAGATTTTAATTAATATTTATTTAAAAATAAAAAAATAGATAGAAAAATTGGTCAAGATTTTAAAAAATACAAAAAAAAAAAAAAACATATAAGTGCTAATATTCTCATTTTAAAAAAATTTGGACTGGAGGCGAAATTAGTATAATTACCAAAAAGACTCAAAGGAGGTTGGTGTAATTTATTCATATTATTAATATTTGAATTAGCAAAAGTCTCGGTCTCAATATTCAATTATTTATAGACAACCAAATCTGATAAACATCATCTCTCATAACAAACCATCACAAATCAATAACAATAGTTTTCAAGTTAACAGTGCCTTCTCCATGAAGTTACTAGTTCCAATCTTACCTAGCAACCTTATGACAAAGGACTACTTAGCTCATACTTACATCATGACTAGTTGGAAGATCACCCCCTTCTCCCAAACAATTGAGTACTGGTACAAATTCTTCACCCAATTGATGTGATGAACAACCGTTCAAAGACAACCCCATCACTTGTTTTACCTATGAAAATGACAAATACCCATAGTCACTTTTTTTTTTTTGGCCATTTCTATTTTTGGAATACCCATTTTTTATAATAATGTTACCATTTCTAATGCTTTATAATTTGAGTGGTTGGACATTACTTATTTAGTATTCATTTGGTATAACAGTGTAACAGTATTATTTGAATTAAGTAGTTATTTGAGTTTAAATAATCTCAGGTGAAAGTCTCTCTTCAAATTATGAGAAATCTTGGTGTTAGTAGTGTGTCTTAATATGCTCCAATTGATGACTTATTTAAATTGAATGCTGATGGGAGCTAGTATTTGGAAAATAATTTTGGTTTGGGGTGGGGGGGGGGGGGTGGTCATTCGGGATTGGAAGTGTGAAGTTATGAGTGGTTTCAGTTTGAAGATAGATTTTTGTTTCTCGGCTTTTCATGTGAAAATTTTAGCAGTGTTACGAGAGTTGATTTTTGCAAAAGAGATAGACATTAGAGATCTGGTTTTGGAAAGTGATTGTTTACAAGTTATTTCTGCTTTGTCCTCTCCAACCTTGAATCTTTATGAGATAGGTGTCCTTTTAGAGGAGGTAAAGTTGAAAATGATGAATTTTTGTCGAATATTATGGTTTCATATTAGGTGCGAGGCCAATACGGTGGCTCATGCCTTAGCAGGTTTTGCCAAGAAGTCCTGCATTTTGGGGTGCCAAATCATTTATTTACAACCTTAAAGAGTGTTTTGGCATCCCTGAATTATAAATCTGTTCCAATGGCAGCTACTAAAATGGGGTGCCATTTTAATATTTTAATATTTTAATATTTTTTATTAAAAAATATAATTAAACTTAACGGTTATATTTGAACGGATATAGTAAAATCACTCTTAATTAAAAAATAATCAATTAAAAAATAAATAAATTCAGCCTAAATTAACAAAAATAAAAAATAAACTAAAATTAAAACATTCAATTTAAATTACAATTTCAAATTTAATTAAATAGAAAAAAATTCTTCAATTATAAAAATTAGCTAAATAAATAAATTCACCCTAAATTAACAAAAATAAATAAATAAACTAAAATCAAGACATTCAATTTAAACTCTAAATAACAATTAACTAAAATAGAAAAAAAATTCTTCAATTATAAAAATTGTCTAAATAAATAAATTCACCCTAAATTAACAAAAATAAATAAATAAACTAAAATTAAGACATTCAATTTAAATTATAAAAATTAAATTAATTAAAAAATTAATTTAAATTCTAAATAACAATTAACTAAAATAGAAAAAAATTCTTCAATTATAAAAATTATCTAAATAAATAAATTCACCCTAAATTAAAAAAATATATATATAAATAAATATATAAGCTAAAATTAAAACATTCAGTTAAAATTACAAAAATTAAATTAATTTAATTTCTAAATAACAATTAACTAAAATAGAAAAAAATTCTTCAATTATAAAAATTAGCTAAATATTCATATTCACCCTAAATTAACAAAAATATATAAATAAATAAATAACCAAAAATTAAAACATTCAATTTAAATTACAAAAATTCAATTAATTTAAAAATTCAATTTAAAATCTAAAACAATTAACTAATGTAAAACATTTATTTTAAATGGGTATATATATATATAGGCCAAACAGGGAGGGAGCCAAACAGAGACGGCTCTGTATTTCTTTCCCCCTTCCCCTGCACCCGTTCTTCCCCTTCCGTCTACGCCTCCTCCTCCTTTCCCTTCTTCTCTACGCCTCCTTCCCCTTTCTCTCCCTCTGTGCCTCTTTCAGATCTACCATCACCAACCACAAGATTTGAAGAAAAATCAGGAGCAGAAAAAGTTACTTACAGCAAGTTTCACGGCAAGCAATTTTCCGACCTTTGGTAAGTTTTCTCTTTCAAAATCTCATTGTCTCTATGTATTTATAGAATTTTTTGGTTGGATTTTTGTGGTTGAATAGAGCCGTTGAGAGAATAGTAAAACCTGAAAATGGTAGAACGGCTCTATGCAACCTTTCCATTTCTCTCTCCTAAGTTTGGAAAATTGCCACCCCAAGACCATTGCTGTCATTTTCCAACCCTTGATGCCACCTTCGTTGGAGTCCAAAACAGTAGAATTTGGGGTGGCATTTTGGCGGTTACAAGCGGTTATGGGTTTGTCATCCCTGATGCAACTCCCCCTTAGAGTTGCTCTAATGCTTTATAATTTGAGTGGTTGAACATTAGTTACTTAATATTCGTTTGGTTGAACAGTGTAATAGTACTGTTTGAGTTAAGTAGTTATTTGAGTTTAAATAGTCTATGGTAAAAGTCTCTCTTCAAATTGTGAGAAATCCTGATATTAGTAGTGTGCCTTGATCTGCTTCAATTGATGACTTATTTAAATTAAATGTTGATGGGAGCTGGTGTTTGGGTAATAATTTTGGTTGGGGGAGGGGGGTCATTCGGGATTGAAAGTGTGAAGTTATGGGTGGTTTCAGTTTGAAGATGGATCTCTATTTCTCGGCTTTACATGTGGAGATTTTAGTAGTGCTATGAGGATTGATCTTTGCGAAAGAGATTGGCATTAGAGATCTGATTTTGAAAAGTGATCGTTTACAAGTTATTTTTGCTTTGTCCTCCCCAGTCTTAGATCTTTCTGAAATAGGTGTCCTTTTAAAGGAGGTAAAGTTGGAAATGATGAATTTTTGCCAAATATTATGGTTTCATATTAGGTGCGAGGCCAATACGGTGGCTCATGCCTTAGCAGGTTTTGCCAAGAAGTCCCCAGATGAGGTTTTTTGGATTGACGATCTCCCAGGCTTCTACTCTTCTTTGTTGCAAGCTGATATTGTTTCGGCAGTGGGGGTGTCTTGATTTCTCACTTGCTTTGTTTTATCTTTGTTCCAGTATTTGGTTATAAAAAAAAAAGTTAAGTACTTAAGTAAACTGTTTAAAAATGTTTAATAATGATCCAATAGAGACATTCATAACGGGCTTTAACCAACTTGATGAAAAAATCTAGACTTATTAGCTTAACCTAAATTTATACTTAATAAAAAAATTTATGGCCAATAAATATAGTATAAAATTTCATCTCAAATACTCTCAAAATTAATTAAGTGCATTTAAAAAATTAATTCAAACATAGCCTAATATGATATCCAATCATTCAAATACTATCACATTTTAGACATTACTTTTTAAGTTAAGTATTTAACAATGTAACAATATTGATTTTTTACGAGGGATTTAAATTTGGCATACACAAAGACAATCCCACTACATATTTATTATTAACAAGATTCAACATGTTTATGATATACAAAGGGGACCTAAAGCTAATTCAAACAAACCCCAGACCCATCCGCACCCACATTCATTCACAAATCTCTTCAAATTGCACTTAAAATAACCCGGCTCTAGTTTTAAGTCAACAAAATAATTATTTTAAGTTTTAAATTTTTTATATTTATAATATAATTTAAATTAAAGTCTGAAATTAATAAAACTTTAATTCCATAAAGAAGGTTTTAAAAAAATTTTGAAAAGAAATTTAATTCTATTAATAGAGTATTACTCCAAATTATTCTTATTTTTTATTACTTTTTTATTTTGAAAAAAAAATGACATGAATAGTTAGTATGGATTCTGTTATTTAAAGTTTTATTCAATATATACATCCATGGTTATCAAAACTGAATTAGATAATGAACCGGTAAAAAGGTCGATTCACGGTTCACAGTTCACTGGTTCAAGTTCAACCGGTTTTATAATTAAAAAATTTGAAAACATATAATATTAAATAATTAATGTTTGGATTAAATATATATTATGTTTGGTATAAAAATTAATTTAAAAAGCTAATAGTCAAGTATTAAAGAAGTTGCACTTCACGTGAGAGATGCAGGTTTCAGTCTTGGTAACAATAGTTTTTATATATAACTTTTCTGTATAATAAATGCAGTTTTGTGCAGAAATAAATACAGGTCATTCATCGAGATCCATCACGTGCATGAGTTTCAGCCAATTCCTTCGGGGGCAGGTTACATGTAAATACGATCTAAACTAAAAATCGGATTTTATTGTGATAACTTATAATACGTCATTTTTATTGAAACATTATTATAATTTTGTCTATATAAAAAATTTACAATCCCATTTAAAAATAAAATATAATTTATTTTTTAAACAAACTAACAAAACCAAGTTTGACTCAAAATGATTAATTTAAGAATCCTAAAACTAAGTCTAGAACAAATGAAATCAAAATTTCTAACTAAAGTAATAACTAAAAGAAAGCATTTCTATATTAGTAAATTTGAGAATTGCAAAGCCTAAATGATGGAATTTAGTTGAAAAATATTCATTTTCTTGTCATTTTAGATCGACTATGGGTGTTTAAGTTTATTTTCGATCCTTAAAACTCAGGTGTTAAGGAGAGAGAGAGGGCCCTTATATATAGACTATAGGAGTTATAGATGAGCGATGTGGGATAATCCAACACGTCTCCTACACCACATTACCCACGAAAGGAAGGTAGGTGAGCGGCCCCGTACAGTTAGTCTAAAGTTAGAACTCTGGCTTGACTCTAATACCATATTAAAAATTAGAAGCCCAACTCTAAATTAGCTTGATCCTTAAAACTCACGTGTTAAAGAAAGAAAAACTCAGATTTTTAGAAGATAGAGAAAAAACCCTTATATATAAATTAGGTGAATTATAAATAGGTGATATGAAATAATCCAACAAGTGCTCATTTAATACTCCTAATAGTCTACACTAACATTAAAATGATGAAGGCCATCAAGAAAATAATGGCCATGACTACAATTACGTGGAAAGATCCTTTCACATAGATCTTATCATCTGACAAGGCTATGGGATTCCTCTTCTGTGTTAAAGGTTCTCCCTCCTTTGAGATGTGACAATGCAGATTCTTTGGTGATATTTCTTTATCACATTTTGTTTTTTTTTTGTGTTTTGTTTGTGTTGTAGTTACAATGTTTGGTTTGTGTTGAATTCTTAATCACATTAAAAATAATTTTAAAAATTTATTTGAATAATTTATTTATATAAATCATATAATTTAAAAAAAAATATTAACTTATTTTTTATATTCTTGATTGTGGAAAAAATATTTTTGAAAAGATTGATACAATTTTTCTTGTTATTTATAATCTTGATTATTGAATAAATCTTTTTGAAAAGATTAATGCAATTTTACTTCTCTTATTCCTTTAGGTCTTCTTCTCTTTTTTTCTCTATACAAGCTGTATATTAGAAAGGAGACTGGGCTCCTTTTCTACTCTCTCGCAAGAAAAATAATCTTTTTGCTTCTTATGTGCGGTTATCCCTTTTAAATCTCATGTTTATAAGGGTTTGCAAAATTAAGAATTTAGGGTCTCAACAAATTAGTTACAATTTGTCAATTAATTTCTAATTAACTCTTAATTAATGACTAATTCATTCTACTAAATAATTAGAATTATACTCTAATTTGGTGAAATAGAAAAAAAACTCATAATCACTAAACATATAAAGTGAGCCCTCTATATAAATATCAATAATTTAGATTTGGGTTTATACACCGTCAAATCATTTTCTAATTATTTTTACAACTTAATTTACCAATTATTAATCACTATAAAATAGTCAACATCTTAATAAACAATTTATTGAAAAGACTGGATCCGGATTTTAGTGATTAATCAATTGAATTAATACATTAATGATATCATTTTCTCTGATTTAGAAAGTATAGATTTCATCTTAAAAATATATATATTCCCACAGTCTAAACAATGTTTTTTTAAGATACCGAGGTGTTGATAGAAAAGACATCACTCCCTAGTAACTCAAAATCACCACTATTAAGAACTTGACTCTACTATTCTCTTAGAATTAAGAGTTTAATGCGAATAATAAATATAAAAATCATATAAAAAATGACAGTTTTATATGATATGTTTCTTATAGTGATCCAGTTCAGTGTATTCCAAATACACCAATACAATAACCTAGAGTCCACTACTCTAGTGGTTGAGATAAACTACCCTATCACATAGAGATCAAATGTATTACAATCTTATAGACAAGATGCTCAGTTTCATCAATGACTGCGAACAATTCTAAAATTGTTTGATCATAAATTCATATCTCTTGTACATAAATCTCATTTATATACATGAATTATTTCCAATAACAATTCAAAGACTAATCATCTCATGGTATAAAATAATAACATTTACATGTACGATAATATGAAACTCAATAATAATAAATCAAATTTATTAAATAATAACAAAATATTTTGAATGTGAGACAATATATCCTACCAGTTTGGGGGAAACAATTACATTGACTAATTTACAACTTCCTTTTGAGATCAAAAGGTAGAAAGAAGCATTGCTTGAAGTGTTATCTCGAATTATTGTCTAAACTCATGCAATTTTTTTTTTTTCTATACTAATGCAGTTTTTTCATTATTGTCAAAATTTCTAAAATTCCTAGAAATGTCTTTTGAAAATAACTGTTTGATCGAAAATTTTTATTCAAAGTCGTTTAGAGGCGTCTTTTCAAAAAATTCATTTTGACTTGAAATTTAAAAATTTTAAAAATAACGAATTCTTGAACACTTAAAATTTTATCCAACGAAAGACGCTTTCACACTCCTTTTAGCTTAGCATTTTTTCTCACTTTGCACAATTTCACCATGTTTTCCAAAAAAAATTCAAATTTCTTTCCTTCTACTTTCTTTCCTTTTTTTTTTTTCGGCTTTTGAAAATACTGTTTAATCTTTATTTCTCACGCCCTGGTTATGAGAACAAGCATTGAATTTTCAATCAGTACACTCTGAAGCCTGTACAATTCAAAATTGGGGACAACTATTTAAAAAAAAGCCGAGTGGTAAAGTAGTATTAGATTAGTGTTACTGTAATTTGTTATTTTTTAAATTTTTGTAGGTTCAATGTAATGTGAGTATCACAGTAGGAATAATAAGTTGTTATCGTATCACTAAACTTTTTTCAACTATTCAAACACCTTATACACTTAAAAAAAATTGTTTAACAGTTAAAATTATAAATTTAGAAATGTCGAATTGTGGAATTGGCATTTCAAATGACTTGTGCATCTAAGAGCAACTCTAGTAATAAAAATAATTTTAATTGTACTAATATTAACTTTTATTAGTACTATATTATTCACAAAAAAAAAAAAAAATTGACATTTGAAATTTAATGGTGAAATGTTATTTTTAGACAGAACTACTATTATTTTTTTCTACTACCATTGCAATTTGACTATTGAAATAAAAAAAAAAGTTTGATCACATTTGGACTGTTCATTTGAAACAATTTGAATTGTTGACATGGATAGTAGTAGCCTCGGGTGGAGGGAGGTGTGGGCTATAGCCTCCCAAAATGTGAAAAAAAAAATTATTTGTAAATTTTGGCATTTTGTAAATTAGTCTATCCTAAAATTTTAGTTCAGTCTAATTTCTGTCCTTTATTTTTTATTTTTTACTTTAAAACTTCAATCAAACCCAAATTTTTTTATCTTAATCTTCTTAGTTCTTTTTCAAAATTTTGACCCAATCCAAAAATTTTTAGTCCCTCCAAATGTTTTTCTTGATTCCGCCCTTGATAGTAGCTACTAAAACAAAAGTTTTGTTTGGAAGAACATTTGATTGGATCAAATTTTTAAAGTATGAATAATTAATTATTGGATTACTGTTTCAAAACTAATCTTTTAAAATATAATTAAAACAACTTGAATAACTTAATTGTTTGAACTTGGTGTAAGTGGGGGTGGGGGTGGGGGTGGGGGGGGGAGCGAAAATAGCTTAATCCTAAAAAAAAAAGGTATATTTTAAGACAATGACGGACACAAGGGCGTTTAGTCATCTTAATTTTTGAAAAAAATATAGTATTATTAAAAAAACTTAGATGAAAACTTCTCTTAAATTTTTTCATATTTTCATAATTATTTTTTATTTTCCAATTGAAGAATCACGTAGGGAAACAAAGTAGACTACGGGCTCATAAATTAAATTTGGGCTGGAAACGTGTGGCCCAGTATATTCCATGCCAACCAGCTAGCTTAGTTGGCTTCACTGGTACTTGCACCATTTAGAGATCAACAATGACCGACACCAACCTCTTTTGTCCCATTTTGTAATCCGACCGTTTACAAGAGTGGGTCCATAATTAATAGGGTTCGTCAATACACCACACCCTTACAGAGGTTAGGTTATAAGGTAAGACATTCATCTTTATTTTATTTTTTAAAAAACAATCCAACTTAAGAAAAAATTAGAATTTTACCAATTTTTTTTCACACTCTCTCTCTCTCTCTCTATTTTCCTACCAAATATTTAGGAGCTAATAGGTTCCAACGTAGATTAAGATAATTTGATAGTATTACAGTGACTCTTTTATAATTAATATTCAATAAATTAATAATTTTTAATAATTAATAGACTTATTTAAAAATTTTATCCAAAATGTGATATAAAATTAATATATAAGTTGTATAAATATTTTTTATTAAAATTTTAAGTAAACCAAATATTACTCTAATACATATAATAAAATATTATTGGAAAGACGCATAGTACTTCAAATCTACTGAAGACTTTTTCAATGGTGGTGTCCATAAATTATATTTAGAGGGGGCCAAAGTATACATACTAAAAATTTGGAGGCTTTATAAAAATACAAAAATGAAAATGGAAAGAAAATTTCTATTTTTTGTTCTAAAGAATTTTAGAAAAATCATAAGAAAAAAAGAACTTTTCAATTTTTTTTAACCATGGCCTCTCTTAGCTGGAAATCTTTTGAATGGGTCTAGTACAATAATGTGACAAGGTGTCTTTTTAATGATATTCTGTCACATGGTATATGACCCACATTTTTTAGTGATAAGGTGTCTTTTTAATGATATTCTGTCACGTGGTATATGACCCACATTTTTTAGTGATAAGGTGTCTTTTTAATGATATTCTGTCATGTGGTATATGACCCACATTTTTTAGTGAGATATAATATATATATATATATATATGACAAATAATAATTGAGAAAATACAAAATTAAAAAGAATCTGGAGAGTAGCCATATGTTTGAGTGGTCATAGTCATTACAGCTTTTCAAGATGCTGAGGCCCCAGAGACAGATCCTCAACAGTGGTCATGAGACCCAAGAAGTTGTCTTAGATGAACAATGCTCCTCCAAGAAAATCTCAGAGGTCCACAAACTTAGAGCCCACCAATTAGACCAATGGGCCCATCTCTTGTTATTGGAGTGGGCCAGTCCCCTCAATAGTTTCCCACTTATGGTTGGCCAACAAAATTTTTATTCTGTCTATTGGGAAATTAATAAAATTTTATAATGTTTTATAAAATTCAGAAATTTTCCCAAAACTACTCACCACAGTAATGAAATAATGGCAGGGCACCCAACAGAAGTGGTTGGATAAAAGGTTCAATTCAAAATATATTTGACTGTTTGACTAAACTTTTCAAATTATTTTTGTGTAAATTTTGTTTTTCAAAATGGGCTTTAATGTGTCCAATAATATATATTTCACTATTTGATTAAACTTTATACTATTTTTGTATTAATTATACTTTTAATACTTTTTTTTCACATTTGAAAAACTATCTGGACACCGTCTTGAGGTTGTTTGGGCTATCAACGGATCGGATATTAATCTGAATCTAATAATTATTTTAGTTAAATAAATCAGATATGGATTAAATAAATCTGATCTGTTAAAGACCCGATCCTATGAAATATAACATATTTATTATTATTTTTTATATATTTTATCAAAATATATTTTTAAAATTTTTATAAGATGTTGAATATTAAATTATATGAGGATTTATAAAGGTGAGTTTATATATTTTGAACTTTACTTATTATTTACATGATATTTTATTCACAATATATTAATATATAACATAATAATTTATATACATAATATATATTAAGGTAAATTATATTAACAATCCATGAAGTTTTTGAAAATTACACAAACTTCTTATCATATTTTTGAAATGACACTAACTTCCATTACTTTTACTAACAAACTAAAAAGACCTCCCCGTTAACCTATTTTTTTCTTCAAAATGACAAAAGTGCCCCTTTTATTTTATTTATTTATTTATTTTTGCATTTTTCAATTTTGACATTTTTTTAAAAACTTTTTTTAAAATATTTTTCTAAATTTTATATAAAAATAAATTTAAGATAAATAACTTATATATTTTGCCAAAAAGAAGGTTTTAATTAATATTTATTTGAAATGTAAAAAAAAAAGTTAGGAAACATTGGTCAAGATTTAAATAATGCCAAAAAACATAGAAGGGACACTTTAGAAATTTTGAAAAAAATTTGACCCGGAAGAAAGGTCTTTGTAGTTTGTCAGTAAAAATAGAAGATGTCAATGTTATTTCAAAAATTTTAGAAGAAATCTTGTAATTGTCATAAATCTTAAAAGAAATTAGTGTCTATATACTAATATTATTATCGGATCAAATATGATAGTTTACAAATCAAAATTTGAATTAAGAATTCTAGATTAGGGTAATAGTCTACACTAACATTAAAATGATGAAGGCCATCAAGAAAATAATGGCCATGACTACAATTACGTGGAAAGATCCTTTTCACATAGATCTTATCATCCGACAAGGCTATGGCATTCCTACTCTGTGTTAAAAGGTTCTCCCTCCTTTGAGATGTGACAATGCAGATTCTTTGGTGATATTTCTTTATCACATTATGTTTTTTTTTTGTGTTTTGTTTGTGTTGTAATTACAATGTTTTGATTGTGTTGGATTCGTAATCACATTAAAAATAATTTTAAATATTTATTTAAATATTTTTTTATATGAATCATATAATTTAAAAAAAAAAACTTATTTTTGATATTCTTGATTGTCAAAAAAATATTCTTAAAGAGATTGATACAATCTTCCTTGTTATCGATAATCTTGATTATTGAATAAATAATCTTGATTATTGAATAAATCTTTTGAAAGAGATTAATGTAATTATCCTTCTCTTATTCCTTAAAGTTTTCTCCTCTTTTCTCTCTATACAAGTCGTACACTAGAAAGGAGACTGGGCTCCTCTTTTACTCCCTTGCAGGAAAAATAATCTTTTAGCTTGTTATGTGCAGCTATCTCTTTTAAATCTCATATTTATAGGGGTTTACAAAATTAAGAATCTAGGGTCTCAACAAATTAGTTACAATTAGTCAATTAATTTCTAATTAACTCTTAATTAATGACTAATTAATTCTACTAAATAATTAGAATTACACTTTAATTTGGTGAAATAGAAAAAAAAAAACTCACAATCACTAAACATATAAAGTGAGCCCTCTATCTAGATATCAATAATTTGGATTTGAGCTTATACACCATCAAATCATTTCCTAATTATTTTTACAACTTAATTTACTAATTATTAATCATTATAAAATAGTCAACATCTCAATAAACAATTTATTGAAAAAACCGGATTCAGATTTTAGTGATTAATCAATTGAATTAATATATTAATGATATCATTTTCTTTGATTTAGAGAGTGTAGATTCCATTTTAAGAATAGATATTCTTACAGTCTAAACATTGATTTTCTAAGATACCGAGGTGTTGATAGAAGAGACATCACTTATTGTAACTCAAAGTCACCATTATTAAGAACTTGAGTCTACTATTCTCTCAGGATTAAGAGTTTACTGCGAATAGTAAATATAAAAATCATGTCAAAGATGACAGTTTTATATAACATGTTTCTTATAGTGATTCAGTTCAATGTATTCCAAATACACCAATATAATAACTCAGAGTTTACTACTCTAGTAATTGAGATAAACCACCCTATCACATAGAGATCAAATGTATTATAATCTTATAGACAAGATGCTCAGTTTCATCAATGAGTACGAACAATTCTAAAACTGCTTGATTATAAGTTCATATCTCCTGTACATAAATCTCATTTATATACATGAGATATTTCCAATAACAATTCAAAGATTAATCATTTTATAGTATAAAATAACAATATTTACATGTACGATAATATGAAACTCAATAATAATAAATCAAATTTATTAAATAATAACAAAATATTTTGAATGTGAGAGCATACATCCTAACAGTTTGGGAGAAACAATTATATTGACTAATTTACAACTTCCTTTTGAGATCAAAAGGTAGAAAGAAGCACTGCTTGAGGTGTTTTATATGAATTATTGTCTAAAGTCATGCAAATGTATTTTAAAAATTTTTCATACTCGTGCAGTTTTTTCATTATTGTCTAAATTTCTAAAATTTTTAGAAATGTCTTTTAAAAATAAGTATTTGATCTAAAATTTTTATTCAAAGTCGTTTAGAGGCGTCTTTTCAAAAAATTTCTTTTGACTTGAAATTTGAAAACTTAAAAAGTAACGAATTCTTGAACACATAAAATTTTATCCAACAAATGACATTTTCACACTCCTTTTAGCTTGACATTTTTTTCTCACTTTGCACAATTTCACCATGTTTTCCAGAAAAATTCACATTTCTTTCCTTCTACTTTCTTTCTTTTATTTTTTTGACTTTTGAAAATACTGTTTAATCTTTATTTCCTACGCCCTGGTTAGGAGAACAAGCATTGAATTTTCAATCAGTACACTCTGAAGCCAGTACAATTCAAAATTGGGGGCAACTAGAAAAAAGTCTAGTGATAAAGTAGTATTAGGTTACTGCTACTGTGATTTATTATTTTTTAAATTTTTGTAGGTTTACTGTAATGTGAATGCTACATGATATACCACAAAGTGACCGACCAATCCATACTTGACACGTATGACAGCAGACTAGCCCATGCTCGGCCATTCATAGCACACATACAGAACTTATAGGTCCAAGCACAAACTACAGAGCAGAGGTACGTTCTTACAGAACTTATGGGTCTGAGTGCCGACCTTCAGAACACTCTCTTTAGTGCAGAGTTCATCACCGCCTTAATATCTACCAAACAGAAAATAAGAAAATAATCTTCTACAAGGAAACTACCATACATGGTTATCTCTATTGATACAATATCCAACAAGGTAATTGCCTTACTCCGGTAATCAAATCCCTACTTTCATGGCTCCAAATCCTGATCAACTTAGGAGAGTCACCACCTATAAATTAAACCCTAAAGGTACGCTTTATTGTCTATGCTCATTATTTGGCTTTCATTACAGTCTTTTCAATTCAGTTTATTGACTTAAGCATCGGAGCGGCTATCGCCAGAGCCAATCCGGTGGTCATCTGATCTTCTTCTTTGAGTGTTCTTCAGGGAGCCGAGCTCGGAGTATACGTGGGCCAAAAAGTGCAGCATCATTACAGTAGCAATAATAAGATGCTACCGTATCACTAAACTTTTTTTTACTATTCAGACACCTTACACGCTTTAAAAAAATATTTAACAAGTTAAAATTATAATTTTTGAAATGTCAAATTGTGGAATTGGCATTTCAAATGACTTGTGCATCTAAGAGCAACTCTAGTAATAAAAATAATTTTAATCATACTAAAATTAAATTTTATTAGTACTATATTATTCACAAAAAAAGAAAAATTGACATTTGAAATTTAATGGTGAAATGTTATTTTTTAGCAGAACTACTATTATTATTTTTCTACTACCACTTGCAATTCGACTATTGAAATAAAGAAAAAGTTTGATCACATTTGGACCGTTCATTTGAAACAATTTGAATTGTTGACATGGGTAGTAGTAGCCTAGGGTGGAGGGAGGGGGTGGGCTTGTATCCCCCAAAACGTGGAAAAAAAAATTATTTGTAAATTTTGGTATTTTCTAAATTAGTCTATCCCAAAATTTTAGCCCAATCCAATTTTTGTCCTTTATTTTTCATTTTTTACTCCAAAATTTCAATCAAACCCAAATTTTTTTATGTTAATATTCTCAGTTCTTTCTCAAAATTTTGACCCAATCCAAAATTTTTTAGTCCCCCCTAAACTTTTTCCTGACTCCGCCCTTGATAGTAGTTACTAAAACAAAAGTTTTGTTTGAAAAAACATTTGATTTGATCAAATTTTTAAAGTATGAATAATTAATTATTAGATTACTGTTTCAAAATTAATCTATTAAAATATAATTATAGCAACTTCAATAACTTAATTATTTGAACCTGGTGTAAGTAGGGGGTGGAGGGGGAGCGAAAATAGCTTAATCCTAAAAAGAAAGGTAATATTTTAAGACAATGACGGACACAAGGGGTTTAGTCATCTTAATTTTTGAAAAAAATATAGTATTATTAAAAAAATTTAAATGAAAACTTCTCTTAAGTTTTTTCATATTTTCATAATTATTTTTTATTTTCCAATTGAAGAATCACGTAGGGAAACAAAGTAGACTACGGTCTCATAAATTAAATTTGGGCTGGAAACGTGTGGCCCAGTAGTGAACTCATTCCATGCCAACCAGCTAGCTTAGTTGGCTTCACTGGTACTTGCACCATTTAGAGATCAACAATGACCGACACCAACCTCTTTTGTCCCATTTTGTAATCCGACCGTTTACAAGAGTGGGATCCATAATTAATAGGGTTCGTCAATACACCTCACCCTTACAGAGGTTAGGTCATAAGGTAAGACATTCATCTTTATTTTATTTTTTAAAAAACAATCCAACTTAAGAAAAAATCAGAATTTTACCAATTTTTTTTCATCCTCTCTCTCTCTCTCTCTCTCTCTCTCTATTTTCCTACCAAATATTTAGGAGCTGATAGGTTCCAACACAGATTAAGGTAATTTGATAGTATTACAGTGACTTTTTAAAATTAATATTCAATAAATTAATAATTTCTAATAATTAATCGACTTATTTAAAAATTTTATTCAAAATGTAATATAAAATTAATATATCAATTGTGTAAATATTTTTTTATTAAAATTTTAAGTAAACCAAATATTACTCTAATACATATAATAAAGTATTATTGAAATGACGCATAGTGTTCCAAATCTACTGATGACTTTTTCAACGGGTGGTGCCCATAAATTATATTTAGAGGGGGCCAAAGTATACATACTAAAAATTTGGAGGCTTTATAAAAATACAAAAATGAAAATCGAAAGAAAATTTCTATTTTTTGTTCTAAAGAATTTTAGAAAAATCATAAGAGAAGAAGAACTCTTCAAATTTTTTGGAACCATGGCCTCTCTTAGCTGAAATTTTTTTGAATGGATTCAGTACAATAATGTGACAAGGTGTCTTTTTAATGATATTCTAGTTACGTGGTATATGACTCACATTTTTTAGTAATATATAATATATATATATGACAAAAAATAATTGAAAAAATTCAAAATCACTCATGAAAAAGAATCTGGAGAGTAGCCATATGTTTGAGTGGTCATAGTCATTACAGCTTTTCAAGATGCTGAGGCCCCAGAGACAGATCCTCAACAGTGGTCATGAGACCCAAGAAGTTGTCTAGGATGAACAATGGTCCTCGAAGAAAATCTCAGAGGTCCACAAACTAAGAGCCCACCAATTAGACCAATGGGCCCATCTCTTGTTATTGGAGTGGGCCAGTCCCCTCAATAGTTTCCCACTTATAGTTGGCCAACAAAATTTTATAATGTTTAAAAAAATTCAGAAATGTTCCCAAAACTACCCACCAAAGTAATGAAATACTGGCATGGCACCCAACAGAAGTGGTTGGATAAAAGGTTCAATTCAAAATATATTTGACTGTTTGACTAAATTTTTTAAATTATTTTTTTGTAAATTTTGTTTTTCAAAATGGGCTTTAATGTGTCCAATAATATATATTTCACTATTTGATTAAACTTTATAATATTTTTGTATTAATTTTATTTTATAAATGATACTTTTAATACTTTTTTTCACATTTTGAAAAACCATTTGGATACCGTCTTGAGGTTGTAAGTTGAGCTATCAATGGATCAGATATTAATCTAAATCTAATAATTATTTTAGTTAAATAGATCAGATATGAATTAAATAAATCTAATCTGTTAAAGACCCGATCCTATTAAATATAACATATATATTAATTTTTTTATATATTATATTAAAATATACTTTTAAATTTTTTATAAGATGTTGAATATTAAATTATATGAGGATTTATTAAGGTGAGTTTATATATTTTGAACTTTACTAATTATATATATGATCTTTTATATACATAATATATATTAAGGTAAATTATACTGACAATTCATGAAGTTTTTGAAAATTACACAAACCTCTTATAATATTTTTAAAATGACACTAACCTCCATTACTTTTACTAACAAACTAGAAAGACCTCTCTTTTAACATTTTTTTTCAAAATGACAAAAGTGCCCCTTTTATTTTATTTATTTATTTATTTTTTTGCATTTTTCAATTTTGACCATTTTTTTAAATTTTATATAAAAAAAATTTAAGATAAATGACTTATATATTTTAGCCAAAAGAAGGCTTTAATTAATATTTATTTGAAAATGCAAAAAAAAAGTTAAGAAACATTGGTCAAAATTTAAAAAATACTGAAAAAAACATAGAAGGGACACTTGAGATTGTGAAAAAAAATTTGGTCCGGAAAAAAGGTCTTTGTAATTTGTTAGTAAAAATATGAGATATCAATGTTATTTTAAAAATTTGAGGAGAGATTTTTATAATTGTCATAAACTTTAGAGAAAATTAGTGTAATTTACCGTATATACTAATATTATTATTGGATCAAATATGATAGTTTACAAATCGAAATTTGGATTAAGAATTTGTAAATGTCTCAGAAAATTCAATTTGATCCGATTTAATATATTTTTCAACAAATAAATTTTGAATTACCTTCGATTCAATCTAAATCTGACCCATTTACGGCCCTAGTTGTAAGTTGCTCAATATAGATAATGTTATTCTAAGTTGAAGTATGCAACTTATGTTCTGATGTTGATCTAGACTAAACCATTAATGTCGAAGGCAACTGGTGGTTAGCATTCCAGACTAAAGGTATTGGCTTTGAAGTATGAAGCAATAATACTGAAAGGTATGTTTTGTGTGAACCTGGTTTTTGGATCAAACTATTCATATCCAATTATGTAAGTTGTCTAACATTGAGAAAATAAAAATGTTTTTTCTTTTTTTTCTCAGTTGACAACCAGCTTGAATTGCCGACAACTATGTTATTGTCTTTCAATTTAAAGTAATCTTTTTATAAATTTAAATTTTATATGAGATAACTCTTTTAAATGATTAAAATTACGTGTGCAAATTCGAGTTCATAATCTGAGGGATCCCAAGACCCCCGGCAGTTCCAAGCTAGGACTGACATGGTGATCAGCGGGACTGCTCAGAAGCAGTCTCCGCCGCTATAGCATTCGTGGACGCCCACGCCATTTGACTTTTTTTTTTTTTTTTTTTATGACGGGAAACCCTCTGAAGGACGCAGTCTAACCGCAGTCAGGGCGCTCAACCAGGTGCTACTCCTCATAGGTAAACCCCGGATGCACGAAATCGCCCAGTAACCGCGTGCATCAGGAAAATCGCGAACTCGCGCAGCGGTGGAGAGTCGAACCCACACTGGTTGCCTTATAAAGGTCCAAGGTCCTCACTCCTTACCAACTGCGCTACGCCCGGCTGGGCGACATTTGACTTCTCTCTGTAACAATCCTTCCAATCTTTCTCTTCTATTTTTTGCTTACCTAACTTCTTTGGTCTTGTCCCTACTAGTAAAATCCTCACACAAACATAATATTATTACGAGTACTGGTCAATGCTATTAGACGCATGTATTTTTATTTTTAATGTAATGTATTATAATATAATAATTTTAAAATTTAAAATCATAACATAACATGATAACATATAGAGAATATTATAATTGAAAGTATAATTTAAAGATGTATAGGATTTTGTATTTTTGTCATAAGACTCTGAACAAATGAATGCCATTTCCTATTAGACAAGACAGCATTAATAGGTGCCCTGGAAAAGGTGTTGCATGTGGGGGCTTCATCTGCCCACCAAAATCAATTCATGTTCATATCCTGGAGCAGAATAAATATATATATCAGCCCCATCTTTGAGTTCCGTTGGAAAAGTAAATCTACTTAGTAGGCATTATGTTTTTTTTTTATTCTTAAGTGTTTTTGAGAAAGCAAATACAATACAAAAATATTTTTAAAAAATTTTCACGAAAAAAAAAGACTTTTGGAAATAATTTTTAGAAAAAATAATAAAATGTCTTTAAAATAAGTTTTTCAATCTAAGAAATCAGTAAATTTTTTTTTCTATCTAAAAGATTAAAAAAAGAACTTTTAATACAAAAAAGTTAAATTATTAACTTATTTCTTAACATTATTAAAAAAATATTATTGATTAGATTAAAATAACTTTTAAAGTATATTTTACAAAAAATTACTAAATAATTCATAAAATAAATTCTTCAATAAAAAAAATAACATTTTTTATTTGTCTTGAAGGCCTAAAAAAGATGTTATTATTTTTTTAGATTGAAAAATTTATTTTATATATATATATATTAGTATTTTTTTTTTAAAATGTATTTTGAATGTTATTTTAGTCTATTCTCTAATATTTTTTAACGGTATTAAGATAAAAGTTAATTATTGAATATTTTTGTATTAAATTTTTTTTTAAATTTTTTAGATAAAAAAAATATATCATGAGTTTTTTTGAATTGAAAATTTTATTTTAAGAATTTTGTAGTATTTTTCTCTTTTCACCGCACTTTTGTGGGTTTTAAAAATCATAATTAACAAAAAAAAATTAATTTAAAAAATTTAGCCAAACAAGCAAACACATATTTAATTTAAAAACCTTTTGCTAACATGCACATATAAAAGTAAGGGTATAAAAGCTTCCCAACCATTTCCAATATGCATGCTTAAGAATTGGCAACTTGGGAAATCTGTTATCCTCTCAAATGAACATGCATTTTTTTTTATAAAAACAATAATGTTGTAGGTCTTGATTATTCACTCCTGCAAGGTTAATTCTTCAATCTGATATGTGTTTTCTAGGTATTAAAAATATAGTATGGCGTGTTTGGACAACCTCTTGAACACTTGAATTACCTAATTTATTTTTTAGATGGTTTTTTTTAGTAAACATCTGCATGTTGAATGTTGAAATTAGGACAATGATTGCTGCTAAGAAGTGTTTGGAATCTTGATTTATCATTTGAAGAAAACCAAGTGACCTAACCCATAATTATTGAATTTTGATTGTTTGGGGGGCAAAGACTTTCTTGTGTGAAAGGAAATGGTTGTCTTTTTGGTTTCCAATCATCACAAGTTTGATTAGAGAAACTATTTTAAGCTAATTACTTCAACTAATTAATTAAAGAAACACTATGGAAAACCCATCCTACCTTTACTTTGCACCCACCATTCAGCATCATATGTTACTTTAGGAACTGTTTGGCAACTACGATAATGATGTTAATTATTATTATTTTGCACGTGACATTATTTATTGTGAAGAAGAAAATGCTATCCATGAAAATAAGAGGAATGAGAGAGAGAGAGAGAGAGAGAGAGAGAGAGAGAGAGAGAGAGAGAATTACGTGGAATATCATGTTTGTCACCATGCAATTGGTGAAGAAATCAAAGTTTAGAAACACACAAGATAGAAGAAGGATTTGGATTTTTTTTTATTATTATTATTAGAACCATGGTATTACATTCAACATGCAAGAGTACTGAAAGAACTCATATCTGTTGGGAGTTTGTAATAAAAATAAAAATTAAATAAATAAAATTTAGAATTTTATTTTTGATTCATTCAGCCTAATCTTAACTATTACCCTAATTTATAATGACTGAGGAGATTTTTTGCGACAATTTATGTTTTATTTTATGTCTTATTAGTAGATATAAAGAAGGATATTACAATCTCTTTTACTACTTTTTTTCTGAGTCTCTTTCTCACTAAACTTGATCTTTCCCAGCTTTTTCATCTTTTCATATTTATAATAATTAAGATTTTCTTTTTTTGGAGTATGAGACCATGGAGTTTTCATCTCTATCATATATATATATATATATATTTTATTATATTTGTGGACAACTCAATAAGATTGGTTTACTTTCGTTTACTAAGGACGTGTCCTACAATTAGTTATCGTGTTTAGAGTTGTCAATAATCATCAATACCTGCATATAAGTAACCATTAACATCCGTACGTAAGGAGACACTCTAATTTTAAGACAGCACATTGTGTGCCTCTCAAAACTCACATGTCATATCTTTTCTTTCTATTAACTTTATATTCTATAATTTGACTTTTATGTTGCTTCAATTTCAATAGATATTTATTGTTATTATCACTTTTATATTTGTTGCAATTTAATTATGTTGCTTCAATTTCAATAGACATTTATTGTTATTATCAATTTTATATTTGTTGCAATTTAATTATTTACAAAATAATAGTATAAGATTTTAATATATTCACTGACAGAAATCAAAGTTTAGAAAGCTACACACAAGATTGAAGAAGGATTTGGATTTTTTTTTCTCATTACAATAAATTCTAACTAATCACATATTAGGGAAGTAATTTTAATATGAACTCTAGGATAAACAAGTTCAATCCGACTCATGATTAGTTGGGAGGAACAAAAGTGGGAGGAACAAAACTAATCACACGTTAGAAGTGAAATTCTGATTAAGGCTGCGCTTGGATAATAATTTAGATATAATTTTTTGGAAAATATTTCTAAAAATTTTGTAATTCATTTTTTAAAAATTATGAAAATGCATTTGGGTATGATAATCTAAATTTTAAAAAAATTAAAATGAATAGCTTGTCAAACGTATACAGCATTTTAAAATTAAAAATCTGTTTTTAAAAACGTAAACAACTCTTACTTAAACCTTTACCTTTGAGATTGAAAAAGAAAACTGAATTATGTTAAGAAATCTTCCTTTCCCATTTATGAGGAGTCATGAGTGATTAACTCGCCTAATCCTAATTAATTGAAATTCTCTTCTTTTATTCCCCCAATAAACCGTTTGGATGTATATTATGTGAAGTAAAATGCTATATGACACATCTACATTAAAATGTATCATAAATGCTCGTCACTAAGCATGTATGGAAATGGGATTTTTTGGATGTACTCTTGCCAGTTCTTAATACATTTTCTTCATCTATTTTTACCTCTTTCCACACACACACATATATTTTCGTGCTACCCCACTGTTCAACAAGCTTACCCCTAGTGACCAGAGCGAGAGAGAGGTCTCATTAAGTCAACCCGTTTTGACTCGTTTAAGAAAATGACTCAACCCAACCCGTCAATTTCTGGACAGATTTGAGGGGGTTGATGAGTTTGAACAATATTTACCAGACCTAGTATCAATACAGTCTGATAATTGTTGCTTGTTTGTGTGGGTGAAGGGAAGAGATATGCTTTAATATATATATATATATATATATACACACACACACACACACACATACATACACACACAAGTTAGTCTATATTGATTGTAAATGGGGCTATTCAGCTGGCAATGACAGTTCGAAAATTTGAAAACAGTGTCATAATCTCAATAAATAAGCCCAAATAACCGGCCAGTCCCATGTATGATTATGAATGAAAATTCAGACTGGAAAGAACAAAAAAACAGCATAAACCAAATGGTTGCGCCAGCATTGCTGATTTGTTTCAATCATTAGGCCAACCAGGCGATGCAATCATGGCTTCAAATTATGAATTAAATAAGACCATTCAGATCAACTAAATAAACCAGTTGGATTTGGTTAAATTAACTAAGCTGATAAGAACTTGAAGATGAAGGATTATATCTTAGAAGGTACAGTGGTGTTGTTAGAAATATAATCATTTAATTAGAATTTATCATAATAGGACTATGTTTATGATTGTTATAATTTTATTATAATCAAATATAATTATAAGTAAAATGAGATGCGACTCTTCTACTATAAATATATAGTATTAAAATGACATAAAAATAATATGAAATACTAAAAATATCCTCAAAAAAATTTATATAGTATTAAGGTGACATAAAAATAATATGAAATACTAAAAATATCCTCAAAAAAATTCGTCCATCCGAACCCATGAACTAATCAAAATCTACACTACCGAACATTCTAATCATCCTTAAAATGTGTTTGGCTTCACCCAAAATAAAATACGCGTCAATTCAAATTTTGCTTTGACAATCACAAAAAAAAAAAAAAAAAAAAAAAAAAAAAAAAAACAATAAAACTATATGGTTAATGGTAATGTTCAATGAACAATATTAAACAACCCATGTTGGTGATAAGACAGGTCAAATGTTAGGATCTCATGCCAATTGCTGCCTAAGAGATGAATATAACCATATAGAGTACACACACATATATATGTATGTATATGGTCCCTAAGAATATTTATAGAGAATCTGCAAGTATTACCAGAATTAAGAATTGAATGTAACATTATAAATTTATTCTTGTTCTTATTCCTTTTTGAGGGAGAGCATAAAACATGTGCAAACAGCTAAGCCAAACGTGTCCTTCAGATTATAAATTTTAACTTTCCAGAGTAAGAGAGACGTACCCAAACAAACTACCACATCTTCACTCATTTAATGATGCATCCCACGGATAGTCTTTTATTTTTATTTTCTCTGAAAAAGAAACTTATTATAGTATTGTAAGATAATAAAAAAATTGCTACAAGAAGTTTACTTATATCAACAAATTATATTTTAACTTATTATTCTTCCTTTTCTTTTTTCATTTTCAACAAAATTGATGAATGTTCTCTATTTATATATATTTTGTTGATTTATTTTCTAATAATGTAAAATTTTTAAATAATTAGTAATTTAATATGGTATTAAAGTTATGGTTATGATAGGTTTTTTTGTTCAAATCTATTCCCACTTATTAAGTATAATATTTGCACTCACTCATTGTGTTCAATTAGGTTTTCGTTATATCAGTATGCTAACTCTCTATGCATTAAAATGTAAAGATAAAATTGCACGCAAAGGAATGTACTATACATTCAGAGACAGATTTAGGAGGGACAAAGGGCATGCACTTCTTTCCCCTTCTCTAGCTCCTATGCGCTATCTATAAGGCCTTCTAACCCATCTCATTAATGCCATGGTTTTAAGAAGCTGCATGGGTTAGGGCTTTATTTCAATATGATATCAGAGCCAAGTTTGGGCTAGACGCACGGGGCCGCTCACCTGGCCTCCCTTCGCAGGCAATTTGATCCAGGGGGCGTGTTGGATTGTCCCACATCGCCCGTCTCTTGTTCCTCTGCGCTATCTATAAGGCATTCTGACCACTCTCCTTAATACCATGGTTTTAAGGAGCTGCATGGGCTGGGCCTTCATTTCAATATATATAATTTTTTTTAGATTTTAATACCTAAAATTTTATTGCCTAGCAAAAATTTTCTGAATCTGTCACAAAATATATTATTGGTTGATTTTTTAATAGTTTAAACTTTAAAGTCAATTAGCAACCTAACAAAGAATTTAAAATTTTAAAAAGGACTTTTAAAATTTGATAAAAATGAGACCATTATGTTGCCTGTTTACATGATATAAGAAATGAATTTAAAATAAAAGCAATTGATGATGTTGCTTTTCCAAAGTGTTTGAAAGTAGCATTAGTGGGGGACATGTTGTGGATGCACTATGCTTAATGTGGTGACTCTGGGCTATAGGGTGCTGTTATTGGTGAGGAGGTGATGGGATGGTGGTGGTGGTCTTTGTCACCATAGCATAATACATAGGAAAAACATTACTTTTCTTTTTTAATTTCTTTTTCTCTCTTCTATCTTTTTCATAAATACATTGATTAAATCATTTTATTTGTAAATTGTCTCAGTATAATATATATATATATATATATATATATATATATAAAAAGAGTAAATTGTCACATTCCTTTGGTTTATCCAACCCAAATTTTCATTGGTCCTGTTTCATTATGTGATGAATGAAGCATGGCAAGTGATATAAAACTTTGGAGTCACAAAATTGAAGAAAAAAAACATTGATGTAAATTTCTTGTGGTAAATAGGATTCCGCGGGTTGTACTAAGTCTAAGTTTTGAAATAGTTAGTCCAACTTTGATTTTAAATTTGAATAATCTAATTTAAGTTCAAATTCATTTGTATTAACTACACTTGAGTTGTCCTGAGAATTTAATTTTGGTCCAGCTACATCAAGTTGGTCCCAAATTAATATAATATAATATAATATATATATATATATAGATAAATAAATATAAAAAATTATATTAAATATAATTGTACTTGTGCTCGATTTGCATTGGGTTAGACTCGAATTTTTCGACTCAAGCCCACATCCAAGTATAAAATATGGAACCTTCAATGACAATTGAATTAATTATTTGAGAAATGCTAACGTGAGATGAGAGTGTTTAATATTTGTAATTTGATTGATACAAATATAGTCACACGTGTAATACATGTATTAATTAGATTGTGAGTATAAATACTTACAACTCACATTAGCATTTCTCTAATTATTTTTATATTTTTGTTAAGAAATGGTGTTTAAATGAGCGAAGAGGGTAATAGCTTAACTGATAATTATATATAAATAAAAATTGTATATTAATGATGATACTAGAGATTTTTGTGAAGTCAACTCTCTTATAATTAATACACTTAAAGAGATAAAAATTTTATTAATTATTAAGTTTTTTTATACTTTTATTAATAAAATATTATTTCATATATGTATATCAATTTCAAAAAAAAAAAAAAATACAATGTTCAACTTAAGGTTTGCAAAAATTCTTAATAACGTTTTAAACTATAGAAGTTATGTTTCCTACGCTTGTTCATGTCATAATTTTTATCACATATAATACTTTTGACTCCAATTTGAATGAAATTTACAAATATAATTATTAAGACATATCATAAATAAAATAAATATAATTACATGTATAACTATTTTATCTCTCTAATAATTAATTTTATAAAAACAAATATTAATTATTAAATAATAAATATTAATTATCTACCATAAATCCAAGTTTGTTCCTTAAAAATTTATGAATTATCAAAAATTAACTGTATCTAGTTGTGCAAATATTAAATAAGAGAGTTATTAGCAACATGGTCCTTTGTGCATTTTTTGTGTGTATAGTTTTTAATGACAATTAATTATTTTGTATTTTTATTTAGAAATGATGTTCACAAGAACAAAGCGGGTAATAGTTTAGTTGGTAATTTTTTTAAAAAAATTGCATATTAATGATAACATTAGACTTCTCATCTTATTTTATTATGCAAATATTAAATACGAGAGTTATTAGCAACGGTCGAAATATGGTATATTTTGAATTGAAATTTTTCATATGAGATGGCGTTTATAGTGAGACCTACTTCTGTAACACTCACTCTCATGTGAGAGAGTGATGGACTGGATCTTTCTTTTATACTGTAGAATTGCACTCGTATTTTTATTATTTAACTAATTACACTAGTTTACTCATGATATGACGATTGATTATATAATTCTCAAATTTTAATTTTCTGTATAAAATAAATAACCTATTTTATTCTAGTGTAATTAACCTACTATATTTACCCCCTCATAAAGAGGGACATTTGAAAATCTTGATATGAATTTTGAAATCATTCCATCAATTATTGCTGAAAAAAAAATTGAAATACTATTAAAACAAATGAAGAAAGAAGATTTAATGAACCACAAATCCCTAGGCCCCCCCTTGATTTGAAACTTTGAATACATGACAATTCAACCAAGTAAACGGTGAAATTTAATGATCCTCTTCCAATTATGATTCCTCTTTTATTAATAATGTAATTAAACCATTTTCTTAAGAATGTCTAATAACTTTGCACTTGCAATCTGTAACATAGCTGTGTTGCCACGTAGCCTTTGAAGGCAACCAGCAATGAATATCTTCGCGAGTTCAATCCTTTATATACTCGCACGAGTATGATAAAGACAAAACTTGAATTTTTATTTCACTTTTTTTTTTTTTTTTAAATATTTATTTTAAAAGCCGTTTGAAAGTATGCTTATTCAATCTGATTCCAAACTTTCATTCCCGGAAGGCTACCGACCTGAAAGAAAGCCTAAAACATCTCTCTCTCTCTAACATTGTTTCTCTCTCCCTGTATAGATACGCGTCTCTGACTGTGTCTTGATTTCCTAACTCTCTTGCTCTTCTGACTTCTCTCTAGCTCTTGGAGTTTGAGTTGGATTCTGCGGTGTTAAATTCAATTTCAGTTGAGACTTTCTCTGTCTAGGAAGTTCTGTTTTGTTGATCATAATAAGCATTCAGATTAGGGTTAGGGTTTTGTAGTGAGTTGGAGATGAAGAGAGCAAAGCTAGACGTGTTTGTGTCACTGAGTCGGCAGAGATCGATTCAAGTTTTGATCGGTGTAGGGTTTTTGTATGTCGTCATGGTAACTTTGGAGGTTCCTTTTGTGTTTAGAACTGGGTTTAGTGCTGTTACTCAAGAGGGCTTTAATGGGTTCTTCAACGACGCGTTGTCTCGGCCGTTTCAGCTCCAGAGTGAAGAGGAGTTGGAAGAAAGAGAAGCCCCTATTCGACCTTTAATGGTACCTCTAAGGGCTTCGAGTCAGCCGTCTCAATCGAAACCCCAGAGGCGAATTACAGGGTACAAAACTTTATCTAGTTTGAATTTTGACGGTAGTCTTGTAAATAGTACTAGTAAAGACGGGTTTTCGGGTCTTCAGAAGTCGGCAAAGGACGCCTTTGAAGTGGGGAATAAGCTCTGGGAAGAGATCAAATCGGAGAAAGTTCGAAATTATGATGCAAAGAAGACAGAGAATCGAACTGAGCCCTGCCCGCATTCGATTTCGATGTCAGGTTCTGAATTTTGGGACCGTGGGCGAATAGTGGTGCTTCCGTGTGGACTGACGTTGGGTTCACATATAACTCTTGTGGGGAAGCCAAAACAAGCTCATCCGGAGCATGAACCGAAGATTTCACTTTTGAAGGAGGGTCAGTATCTGATGGTGTCACAGTTCATGATGGAGTTGCAAGGGTTGCAAACTGTAGATGGGGAGGACCCACCAAGGATTTTGCACTTCAATCCTAGGTTGAAGGGGGATTGGAGTGGCAAGCCTGTTATTGAGCAGAACACTTGTTATAGGATGCAATGGGGCTCAGCACTTCGATGCGAGGGGTGGAAATCTAAGGCTGATGAAGAAACCGGTAAGTAAATTAATTGAGATTTTACGGATTACATACTTATGGTTAAAACTTGCTCTTGGTGAAGTTTGACATGAACTTTTGGATGAGAAGATGTAATAATAATTTTGTGGGACTCAAAAATTCTGAATACTATTTTTTTGATAGGTATAAGTTCTGAATACTATCCTTTTCATTGGAGTAAAGAAGCAATTGTTGCTCGATTTCCTTATAAAAAAGAAGAAGAAGCAATTGTTGCTCGATTTCCTTATAAAAAATAAAGAAGCAATTGTAGCTCGGTTCAATTTAATTTGATCAATATCTTGAACCTGATTGAATGTCCCTAGATTTAACCGATAGGGGAATGTTTTGTGCCTGGGTTTTACTTTTCTGGAAAAACTTTGTTTTCTTGTATATTTTTATTTTTGAGAAAAACAAGCAGAAACTATTGGATTTATAAATTCTGATTTGTAGCTGAATCAAAGATAAATTGGAATCTTACAGAGAGTTGGAATTGTTGCTGTGAGGCTTCAATTTTTCTTTTCCTTTCCTCCATCTTTCTCACTATCTTGAAAGGCATAAAGAGAAAGGATCACAGACATTTTGTGTTTTTTTTTTTTTTTTCTCTAGCTCTTTCTTTGGTTCATTTTTTTTATCTGTAGCCTTCAATATGAAATCTCCTCTTCATTCACCCAAATACTCGAAAACAATATTTGTGCTAGGTCCAGGGAAATGGTCCTAAATTTGGAATCGATTTCACTTTTGCTTTGCAAATTACCTTCGCAGCCCACTTTGGGTAACTCTATGGACTTTGTGCAGTTGATGATCAGGTGAAGTGTGAGAAGTGGATCCGTGATGATGACGGTCATTCTGAGGAGTCCAAAGCAACATGGTGGTTGAACCGGCTAATTGGCCGAACAAAGAAGGTGACTATTGATTGGCCATACCCATTTGCAGAGGAAAAGCTATTTGTCTTAACTCTTAGTGCTGGCTTGGAGGGTTATCATATCAATGTTGACGGGAGGCACGTCACATCATTTCCTTATCGCACTGTGAGTGACATCCTGCATCCTATGTTCTCAGGATGAATGTGAACTTTTCCTAACGTTGTTTTGTTAATGTTGATAGGGATTTGCACTTGAGGATGCCACTGGGCTATTTTTGAATGGAGACATTGATGTCCATTCCATATTTGCTGCTTCCTTGCCCACATCACATCCAAGTTTGGCTCCTCAGAAGCTTCTTGAGATGTCCAACAGATGGCAGGCCCCAGCTCTTCCTGATGGGCCTGTGGATCTATTCATTGGTATCCTTTCAGCTGGAAATCATTTTGCTGAGCGGATGGCTGTGAGGAAGTCTTGGATGCAGCAAAAGCTTATCAAGTCTTCAAATGTAGTGGCTCGTTTCTTTGTAGCACTGGTAGGTAAAGAGACTGATTGCATGTCAGTTCAATTTGGCATTCAATTTTGTATGAACTTTTAGTTGGATGTAGTTGAATTTCTTTTGGAACTGATTTTGGACAGCATGGGAGAAAGGAAGTGAACATGGAGCTAAAGAAAGAAGCAGAGTTTTTCGGTGACATTGTTATAGTGCGTTACATGGATAACTATGACCTTGTTGTTCTGAAAACTGTTGCTATCTGTGAATATGGGGTGAGTAGCCGAATGCTGTTAAGGTTGAGGCCAGTGATGCTATATTTATACCCAGAGGCTAATCATGCTTGACATCTTTGTTTGGTTATAGGTGCGCACGGTGTCTGCGAAGTATATAATGAAGGGTGATGATGACACATTTATTAGAGTGGATGCAGTTATCAAGGAAGCAGAGAAAATACCTGATGGTACGAGCTTCTATATTGGAAACATCAATTACTACCATAAACCCCTGCGCTATGGTAAATGGGCAGTCACATATGAGGTCAGTTGAAGTCATTGGTTTGGCAACCTTTGATTCCACTATTGTTTATTCTGGTTGCTTTCATGTGTATGCGAAGAAACTTGTAACTCTAACTTATCATATTCTGACTCTAAATAAACATCACTAATTCAAAGCAAATCTTCTGCACTGTTTTGCTTTTACTGTAGCCTCTGAGGCTTCTGATGAGAGTAATTTTTCTGATGGTTGCCAGTGGTACCTTATAGTGTATTTGTAATATCTGTATGCTCTGTAATTGACTTAAAACTTGTTGGCTGGAATTGAAAGTTTTTTGGCTTGTAGACAGAAATGCATAATTTTCTGATTCTGCGGTATATTGTCACATATATCATGATATACTAATAAGATATTGAATTACATAAGGAGTTTTTATAATGCATTAGTTCATTGAATTGTGGAAGAACCTGTCTAATCCAACATTTTCCGTCATGCTGCAGTCATGTATCCAGTGGTCATCATGTTACATGACTTATTTTTAGAACTGGACCTATTTTAACCTGGTGATACTATAAAGTCAGTTTTTAAATAGATTATAAATTCAGCAATTGTCTCAATGCTTTGGTTGGCTAAATAGTGTCTCGAGGCCTCGACTTGCTCAATAACAGGCTACAAAATTATTTCTTGGTACAATTCTAAATGATGTAGAATTCGCCCATGCACCATCATAATTTGTGTCAATATTGTTGTTTAGTCACCTTGTCATTTCAGATCTATGCGATTATATATTTCTGTGAAGCCATTTTATATGTAATTAGTCTCAACAATCTTCCTTGTCTGTCGTGGTTCAGGAATGGCCCGAAGAAGATTATCCACCTTATGCAAATGGGCCTGGCTACATTGTGTCATCAGACATTGCAAACTTCATTGTATCCGAGTTTGAGAAACATAATTTAAGGGTACTTGAAACTGACTTGGTGTTGCTCTGTCATCTGTCTCGCTCTTGTTCTTGCTCATCTCCCCTCCACACACACGTGCACACACAAAATGAAGGTTGATGGTGGGTTCTTGGTATTGATGACTTACTAGTTCCACCTTGTGCAGTTGTTCAAGATGGAAGATGTGAGCATGGGAATGTGGGTGGAGAAGTTCAACAGCTCAAGACCAGTGGAGTATGTACACAGCTTGAAATTCTGCCAATTTGGATGCGTTGAAGATTATTATACGGCACACTACCAGTCTCCAAGGCAGATGATCTGCATGTGGAACAAATTGCAACAACAGGGAAGGCCTCAGTGCTGCAGCATGAGATGACAAATTGACGATTTGATGAGGAGGTAGAATCTGAGAATATATGAACAGGGGCAAACAAGTTTTGCCATTATAGCGTCATATATTGTATATTTTGTGGAGGATTGGGGTTAGATATACTGGGGCTGTTGAAGGGCCCTTTAAAATTCATTCATTGTTTTCTCCGTGTCTTTTCCTTCTTTTTTTGTTCATCTCCCCCTAGGACGGAAAACATTGAAGCTTGCATGTGCAGGGAAAATTTCCACACACGTCCTAGCTGTTACAGCAGATGGAAATGAATTGTCATTAGAATCTAATCATGAGTTTTTTTTTTTCCGTGTCTTTTTTATTTCTTTGATGGATGTTAAGCCCATCTCCATATGGTAGAATTGCCATCTTTTTTTCATATATTACCGTCTTGTTTACATTACTATTTTGTGTTTGGGTCCACATTTTCCTTGTTAACATGAAAGGTGTTGCCTCCGCAATCAGCCACAAAAATGCACGAGTATTAGAAGGAAGCAGTTTTTTTCATTTATTCGCTCAGTGAAGACAATGGAATGCAAATCTAGGCAAAGGCTCCATTCGCCACACAAATAGCCAAAGGCTTTGTTTGGCGCATGGGGCTTTGGCAAAATCAAAATTTATATAGACATTGACAGTTGACACCTCAATATGGTTTGAGGTTTGTTGGTCCAATGAGATTGTTGCACAATGCTCTCGTCACTTGTCAGGCCATCTTGTCTTCCTTAGACATGCAACACAAGCAGCTGTTGACTCACAAGACTCTCTCTCTCTCTCTCTTTGTTGACTCACAAGACTCTCTCTCTCTCACACAGGTATTACATTACTTGTTCTACAAATTTTTAAACTTTTTAATTTATATCTATATCTATCTATACTACCTAGAAGTATGGATCACTTTTAAGTGTTTTCACAAAAAGTGTTTTACACTTTCACTTGACCAAAATATATATATATATATATTATATATTTTAATAATGAATCATCACTTTAAGTGTTTTCACAAAAAGTGTTATACACTTTTACTTGACAAAAATACCTTTTTTTTAAATAATGAATCACCTTATCTATATCTATATCTATATCTATACTACCTATAAAAGTATGGATCACTTTAAGTGTTTTCACAAAAAAGTGTTTTACACTTTCACTGGACCAAAATACCTTTTTTTTTAATAATGAATCACCTTAAGTGTTTTCACAAAAAGTATTTTACACTTTTAATTAACCCAAATACCCATTTTTAATAAATTTTATTTTCACTTTTTCTACTTTACTAATGGTATGACCATTCAGTTTCCAACTTTCCCAAAAAATTATTTTCAAATTTCTCCACTTTTTCTAACTTTATGACCATTCAGTTTCCAACTTTCCCAAAAAATTATTTTCAAATTTCTCCACTTTTTCTAACTTTATGCCCATTTAGTTTCCAAACTTCCCAAAAAAAAAAAAACATCATTATCACTTTCTCCACTTTTACTAATGGTATATGACCATTCAATTTCCTAACTTTCCAAAAATTTATTCACCTATAAAAGTATGGATCACTTTAAGTGTTTTCACAAAAAGTGTTTTACACTTTCACTTGACCAAAATACCTTTTTTTTAAAAATAATGAATCATCACTTTAAGTGTTTTCACAAAAAATGTTTTACACTTTCACTTGACCAAAATACCTTCTTTTTTTTTTTTTTTTTAATAATGAATCACCTTATCTATCTCTATACTACCTATAAAAGTATGGATCACTTTAAGTGTTTTCACAAAAAGTGTTTTACACTTTCACTTGACCAAAATACCATTTTTTTTAATAATGAATCACCTTAAGTGTTTTCACAAAAATTGTTTTACACTTTTACTTAACCCAAATACCCATTTTTAATCAATTTTATTCCCACTTTTTCTACTTTGCTAATGGTATGACCATTCAGTTTCCAACTTTCCCAAAAAATTATTTTCAAATTTCTCAACTTTTCTAACGTTATGCCCATTCAGTTTCCAAACTTCCAAAAAAAAAAAAACTTATTATTCTCACTTTCTCCACTTTTACCAATGGCATATGACCATTCAGTTTCCTAACTTTTCAAAAATTTATTCACAAATTTCTCCACTTATAAAAGTATGGATCATTTTAAGTGTTTTCACATCACATCACAATCATCACAATCACAATCATCACATCGCACAAACCTATAAAAGTATGGATCACTTTAAGATGTTTTCACAAAAAGTGTTTTACACTTTCACTTGATCAAAATACCCCTTTTTTTAATAATGAATCACCTTAAGTGTTTTCACAGAAGGTGTTTTACACTTTTACTTAACCAAAATACCTATTTTTAATAAATTTTATTCCCATTTTTTCTACTTTACTAATGGTATGACCATTTAGTTTCCAACTTTCTTAAAAATTTATTTTCAAATTTTTTCACTTTTTCTAACGTTATGTCCATTCAGTTTCGAAACTTCCCAAAAAAAAAACCAATCATTCTCACTTTCTCCACTTTTACCAATGGTATATGACCATTCAAATTTTCTAAGAGCAACTCCAAGGAGGAGTGCCATCTGGGGTGCCAACTCCATAACTGCCAAAATGGTACCCCAGATTCAAAAATTTCCACTCCAACGAGAGTGGCATCCAGGATTGCAAAATGCCATTCATGTTCTTGGGATGGCATGTTTACAAACGTAGGAGAGAGAAAAAGAGAGGTGCCATCCGAATGGTTGAGCCATTTCCATTTTTACTGTTCAATGGCTACCATTCCTAATGGCTATATTTCAAGAAAAATCCTATAAATACAGAGATTTTCATACAAGATTTCAAAGATTTTGTGAAAAAAAAAAACTTACAAAAGCTCAGATGGCAGATCTGGAGGAGTTTTGTCGGTGCTGTCCAGCGGCGGAGGAGAGAGCTTGCGGCGGCGGCGCAGAGAGAGGGGAAGGGGAAGGGGAAGGGAAAGAGGAAGGAAGGTGCAGGAAAAAAACACAAGAAGGGGAGAGAGGCGCAGGGGATGGGGAACGGGAGGGAGCCAAGGGAGGAAGGGGATGGGGAACGGGAAAGAAATGAGTGAAAGGGAAAGATTATGGGAAACGGGAAAGAAATGAGGGAACGGGGAAAGAAATCTTTCCATATATATATAATTGATGGAAAGTACTAAAATAGTTTTTTTTATTTTACTTAAAATTGAAACTGATTTTTTAAATTAAATTAATTTTTTAAATTTTAGTTTATTTATTTATTTATTATTTTTTTGTTAATTTAGGATGATTTTATTTATTTAGCTAATTTTTATAATTAAATAATTTTTTTTCTATTTTAGTTAATTGTTATTTAGAATTTAAATTAATTTTTAATTAAATTAATTTTTGTAATTTAATTTGAATTTTTGAATTTGATTTAATTTTTAATTAAGGGTGATTTTATTTATTTTTTAAAATTTGAATTTGAAATTTAAAATTTAAAATTTGAAATTTTGAATCTAAAAATATATCCGTTAAATCGTACTGTTATGAAAACTATACTCATTAAAATATAATTATTAAGTTTAAATATATTTTTTAATAAAAAATATTAAAATATTAAAATGGCACCCCTAATTTGACACCTGACATTAGAGCAGATTTATAATTAAGGAGTACCATAACACTGTTTAAAGTTGCAAATGGGTAATTTGACAGCCCAATATGGCAACTGCCTTTAGGAGTTGCTCTAACTTTCCAAAAATTTATTCACAAATTTCTCCACTTTTCCAATGTTATGCCCATTTAATTTCCAAACTTCCCCCAAAAAAAACCCGTCATTCTCTCTCTTGATATCACTGCACAGCTGCTCCACTTCAATGGCGTTAGAAAAATGTCTCTGACATGGTAAACTGCAACAGTAAAAAGCTAGAAGGAGAAGATGTAAACACAGCATCAAAAACTTAGAGCGAGGGAGAGAGACGACTACGGCTTGCAATACAGGAACTTGTCAGTTTGGTTGCTACAAAGACAACGAAGAAGAGGAACAGTTGTCGAAAAAGGAAGCAGCCAATTTGCACTGGAGGTGACTGAGCAGCTTGAGACTTGGCCAGAGCAGGAAAACCATGACAGAAAATGGGTCAGGATGCAAATTAAGCTGAAGAGGAATCATTTTGTAGCACGTTTTTATACTGGGGCTTGAACTCTTCTCAGTATCTTGATAAAAAATTTTCTTTTCGAAATCTGAAAATGGGTTTGTGGGTCTATTTCATTTTGAGGTAATTTTTGGTTTTTCAAAGGGGTTTTCTTTGTTTAAATTAATCTATCAATATTCTCTATTGATCTTCCAAATTAATTTTTTTAATTTTTGGTGTTGAATGCAAGGTCAATTCAATTTGGATTCGAAATCTGAAAATGGGTTTATGGGAGTTTCGAAGCAAAAGCAGACAAGAAATTTGTAGCCTGGAAGGTGGCTGTAGGGCATACATGTTTGCACTGGAGGTGACTGAGGAGCTTGAGACTTGGCCAAAGTAGGAAAACCATGACAGAAAATGGGTCAGGATGTGATACGCCAAAATATCCCATCCAATTAATATATGATACGTGTCTAACTTTGTGCTGTAAAGTTCATAAGATAATCAGGTATACCGATCTGACGTCGGAAAGGAGGGCCTAGGAAATGTAAACACCTGGTATACCGATCTCGCCTCTATCACCTCGGTCTACCGACCTAGTGATGACAGAACAGGTATGGACAAGAAAGGATGACACAAGTAATTATGACAAAACTACCGCCTTCTGACATACAACATACCCTTAGTCCTGCAGAAAGGCGAAAAGGGTTCCTAGCCCTGCAAAGCAGCATGGCCGGTGGCAACTGTGACGTATGTAATCATGATAAAGCAACCCCACCGCTTGGCAATGGATTGGATATCCGCACCAGCTTATAAATAAGACTTGAGAGATACGTAAAAGTGATCGATCTCTCTATCTCTACTATTTTTTACAAGATTATCATTTTGCAATATACACCTCTATTTCTTCTAATTTAACCATCGGAGTGGCTACCACCAGAGTCTTCTCCGGTGGCAATCTAATTTTATTCTTATTCAGGATTTATACTAAGGAGGAATTTGAGCTTTGACGAAGTCGAAAAGTGCAGCATCAGGATGCAAATTAAGCTAAAGAGGAATCATTTTGTAGCACGATTTTATATTGTGGCTTGAACTCTTCTCAGTATCCTGATAATTTTTTTTTTCCCAGATGGATCTGATTGGAAGTTTCTTAAGACTTGATATGGGTATGAGCAGTGAACGGAAGAATTTTCTAAGAGTCATTACTTTACTTCCTCTGATGAACAAATGTTGGTTAGTTTATCTCATTTCCTTTGTGTAATTCTTTCTCCATCTCTTTGTAGGATTATGGTTGTTCTCTCTATGTTTTTCAAAAGTAGGCCTTTTTCATCTAGGATTTGGCTCCTCTCTGTTTCGCTTATTTTTCTTGTAGATGACATGTTGTTACTGATTTAATGTACAGGATATCTTTGTTCTATCCATGAATTAGAGAGGAGCCAATCCCTTATTTAACTAAAGCTTCCCCCTTGATGACTAATGGTTTTAGTTTTCACACAATCGCAGGTACATTACCAAATGAGATTGGTGACATTGATCTGGAGAGATTAAGTATCCATGAAAGCAGCCTAACTGGACTCATTCCGTTTAAAATCTTCAATATCTCAGCAATTAGAATCATTGACCTGTATAGCAACCAATTGTCAGGCCATCTTCCATCGTGTATGGGGTGTTGGCTTCCCGATCTTGAAGAGCTTTATCTAGGCAGCAATAAACTCACTGGAACAATCCCTAGCTCCATCTCCAATGCCTCAAAACTTACCACCCTAGAGATGGTCAACAACTCATTCACTGGCTTTATACCAAATACACTTGGTAATCTAAGACTCCTACGCAGGCTCCTAATTTGACCAGGGAATCTTCTACTCAGGAATTGAGATTCTTCAGTTTTCATTAAAATGCCAATAAGAGTTTTTTATGACATCAAAAAACTAAAATAAGAAAAAACTGATCATCGTTGAACATTGGAAGAACCAATTTTACTGGATTAGGTTCTGCCCAAATTGTATCTCTTCAATGGACATTATACTATCTTGATCAGACTACTTTTGCTTACTAAAACCAATCAAAGCATTGTATCGTGTTTTTTTCTATATTTACTTTTCTTTTTTATTTTGTACACTCTAAATTTATATTGATGGTATTGCTTTATTACAGGAGATAAGTTGGTCGTGAATTGACATTTAACGTTGATTTAATTACAAATTGACTTAGATGTCATGAATATTTTTATTAATTCTTGTATTTATTTAATTTCAGTTTCTTTCTGAATGCATCTGAAATTTCTTGGCTTCAAATGCCTGCAGTAAGGTCATAAATAGATGTAATAAAATAGATTAAACCAAATAATTTGGTGAGGTACTAGAATTGGAAAGAAGTTTGGTCACGTTTTGAAGGAGAGAAAGCAATTCAAAGTATAAAGTTTAAAGCGTGAACAGTCTCAGTGTTTTGGAAATTTGTGTTACCTGTTACAATTTTCTTCAATAATGTTTTCCATGATTTTGTTGGAGTGGGACCCTCCCTCCTAAATCATCTGTCTGAGTAGTCACTGGATGGTTAAGTTTATTACTTGCACAAGTTCTTTTGTATTATTAATCATTCGAGTTTTTATTATGGTATTGGAACGTATGAATTTTCAAATGAAGACTGTTTGGGTTATTATTGTATTGTTTGATCTTGTAGTTGAATTCCCTTCTTTATGTTAATATTCTAATAATAAGAACATTCACAATTCTCTTAATAGCTATGGGAGCTTAATGTCACGATTTCACATCGGTTGTGAGTAAGGAGATCTTGGGCCATATAAGGGATCCGATATTTCTACCCATCAGTTGCAGCTTTTGGGTCAAAGCTCGACCTGTGACAGTGGTATCAAGGCCGACCCGAGACTCCGATGACCCGGTGGTAACCATAAAGCCTGGCCCGCCCAGGGTTCCGATGGGCCTGAACCTGCCTTGTGGCCCGACCTGCGACGAGGATGTTCGCAGATTCGGGTGGAAGAGTATGTCACAATCCCACATCGGTTGTGAGTAGGGAGATCTTGCGCCATATAAGGGATCCGATATCTCTATCCATCAATTGCAGCTTTTGGGTCAGAGCTCGACCCGTGACATTAAGCTCAATCATTCATTTTGATACACTTAATTTTAATTTATTAAAAGGGGAGGAGTAGAGCATTGCTCAATATATTGAAACCCATTGGAAGGAGATTGTTGTTATTTTGTATTCTTTTGGTCAACATTCAATGAGATATGACTATTATCCAATGTTAGTCCAATCAGTTATCGAAATGGTCAGAATTTCATTAAAATTTTACAATCGTTTTTCTTAAAGCACAAGTTGAAAGGAAGAAATGATATTTTTACAGCTTTAACGATTTTGAAATGGATTTTCTTTTTGTAGATATTTGTAACAACTTGGTAATAATCTCCCAACAAGATGACTGTCACCTTTTAACTTCTCATTTGGCTTTTGGGGCTTGTGGTATGAATTTATGGATTATGTAATAGCTTCCATAAAATCTGAAGATGTGAAGCTTGCCATGGAAGGACTATAAAAATCAGATGGTGATTCATGTTATGTGCTCTTAGATTCTTTAAAAGTTTGTAGTCTTTAAAAAAAGTTGAAGCCTATTGATTCAGTACATCTTGTTTTCTAAGGGCGGTGTCTTTGTGAGAAAATGTGATATACCGATTCATAATGTTTTCGGTTTGGTGACTTTTAGGTGGATCTCTTGGTTAGGATTATGAATTGATACCATTTCATATGAAAAATAATGCCACATACAACTATGATTTAGCTCCATTATATTCCTCCTAGAAAAAAAAAAAAAAAAAACTAACTGAAAGAGGATCTGTGTGGTTTGCTTTATAGTTGGAATTAAGGATTTGTTAGCTGAGTTGTATCCCCTTGAATCTGATTGATCAATTTTTCCAAGTAGGTTTTCTATGAAATTTGAAGTTGTGGCATATATAGTAGATATATAACTCAAGTGATTCAACCCATTCAATACAAAATAGGCATACCACTGCATTTGTATATGTTCAAATTCTCTACAAAAAAAATGTGTTTTTTTGATAAATATTAATTACTATTTTTCCTTCAATTTACTTGTTACCTTTTCTTTCTTTCTTTTTTTGAAAAAAAATATTTCGCTTCAATGATTATTTGTACTTATCTTTCAAATGTATTTATCTTTCAAATAAAATTGAGATTTTTATCAAATTTTATGAAACTGTAAAATTTTACATTTTGGGATAATGTAAAATTTTAAACTTTTAGAACTAGTGAATTTTTTAATCACCGTGTTTCAAGTATTGATTTGTTTTGGAACAAATTCTCACTACCTTAAAAGTCTCTCTGACATTACAGTTTCGTTGGAAAGAGATTTACTGTTTTGGATCGATTTCTTTTTCTTCAAAATTTTATATTTAATATGAATCTTGTTTAATAAATCTCGACTTTTAGAACCAAAATATATAACTTTTATTGAAAATCAATTTATGTTTTGTGAGTTATTAAATTTAAATTTTTTTTGATACACTGAACACCATTCATGCGCTTGTTTTCAAAACTTTTTTTGATATATAGCAGACGTTTCAGCAATTCATTTCTTAATGTGTGAATATATATATATATATATATATATATATATTTATATAAAACCAAACAATTGTTGGGAAAATCTTAAATCTTACTCCAAAGTCTTGTTTTGATAATTTCCATAGCTAAAAATGCAGATTATATAGTTGCTGTTGAAACTAAAAAGTCAATAAAAGGCAAATCTGTTTATCAATAAAAAGATGGGGTGGTCTTTATCCTATCTCCATCAATCATTTATCATTATTAACAAAGCTGATAAATTATTAATATATTCTACAAATTTAAATGATAAGGAAACCCTTGGGCCTTCTACCTCCACGCGGCATTTGCTCCGTCAAGCTTTTGTGGTGAGGACTGCGACTCTCTTTGAACTGGTCATATCGACTAAAAACTAATGTTGGAAATGATAGCAAGTTTTCATGGCGTAACAAATGAAGAAGATACCAAAAGGGGTAAAGTGTGTGTGTGTCAGTGATGATATTGATAGCAGGTTGCTAATAAGTTCTAATTTGACTGATACCTTCCCTGTTTCTTCGTACCAGAAGTTAAGGATTCAAATCTTTCCTGTTTTTTCGTATCAGAAATTAAGGATTCAAGTCTCGGTAAGAGTAAAGTGTGTGTTTGTGTGTGATTTACCGGTCCCAGAAACAAAAAAAAAAGATGATGTAACAAGTGAAAGAAGATATATCAAGGCTTGAAGGCAGCGTAAGGATGAAGACTAGAAGATCAAAAGGACGAAGAACAAGTCAAAGCTTAAGGAAAGGGAAATTATGGAGTGGAAGGACATAAAAGCAAAACTCAAGCACAAGAGGTAGAGAACAATGCAAAAGCTTCAAGACTCGGACCCAAGGAAATAACTATTCATGGTGGGAATATATATATATATATATATATGTGTGTGTGTGTGTGTGTGTGTGTGTGTGTGTGTGTGTGTGTGTATAAATTAACCTGTTCTTAAACTTACCCAACTTGGATCTCAGGTTTATTGCCAAGAAATTTGTCCAAACAATAAAGGCAAATTCCAAAACCTTAGGCTACATTAACACTAATCAACCTCTTTTTAACCTTCTGCTACTTTTCGAACTTTAAAGCTTTCTTCTCCCAGGGAATTCTGCGTCCATGCTTTGCAGTTCCACATAAATTACAATTCTTTCAAATAAAAAGTTCAAATTAATTATTTCAAACCACAATATTAAATTTCTGTTTTATTTTATCATAGTTAATATTTCTTTGGTTGTATGTGTGAATTTAAATTTTTTGAAAATACAAAATAATAATAAGAATAGTAACACAAAGCCTGCATGTGTTCTTTCATCTTTTTAATCTGATTAAATTTTACTATTTAAAGACAATACAACAAATTATCTAAGTGGATATATAAGCTTCCGTCTTAGATCTAGATAAAAAAAAAAAAGACATGAAAACACTGAAAATTTTGAGTCCGTTCATGAATTGAAGAGAAGCTCAATCCAAAGATGATGCCAAAGACAATGGCAGAAATGTCACCAAATACTCTCCGTGAGATTCATCGCTAAAAATTAAAATATACACACCTGTGAGCTATTCTATCCCTATGATCAAGTTTCTGTCCACGAGTTAACCGGAAGCCGGTAATGAAGCCTATGCCACAGTTGAGGCATTAGTGAGGATTCGTCAGTGACTACAAGTGCCAAGAGACTGAAAGCTGAGATGGGGAAAGAGGGCAACAGGTTGGACTTAAGCATGGGTGAGAATATGAAAAAGTGACTGATGAGTTCCCTGGTGTGAAAATTTGCTGGATTTTCAAGCAAACCCATGTGGTCAACATGGTCCATGTTGTATCCAGGGCCAGAAAGAAGATATTACAGACTCCTGTTCTGTCAGCTATATCTGGAGCCGATAACCCAGAATTCCCTGGATTATGTTGCAAGGAACGGGAAGGAAATTAGAGTGAAGAACAGGCAGATGAAGCTTTACACCAACAGCCCTAAAAATAAATTGTATAGCCCTGTTGCTTTTGAGCATCCGGCAACTTTTTAGACTGAGAAGCAGTAGGAGATTATAGATGATGATGTTTTGACCTTCAGCCAGAGCAAGGATTTTTATGCGAGTCATTGGAAGGCATGGAAATGGGAATTTCTACTTTATGATCCAACAGGCACTGGAAAATTTGTTGAATTATCATGTCTATGATGTTGAGCTCACGGTTGCTGAGGACAATAGGGAGATGAGGAAGCTTTTGAACAGACCACAAGTAAATTCATTACTGTATTTTAAAGATATTGACTTTTCTCTTGATCTTATGGGTCCTAGGAAGATGAAAGGAAAAATCATCAGAAGATGAAAATGGAAAGGTGAAGAAGGAAATTTCAAGGAATTCATAACTAATTATGTGGAGCTGGACCCAGTGCCCATAAGGAGGAGATGGATGGACAAGCAAAATCGAGCTTTCATACTGCAATTTTGAGGGATTTTAAGTCCTTGAAGAATTACCTGCAGATAGAAACACATCAATGTTTGAATCAATTGCACTTGATAGAGACCAAGATTACAGCCATTGACGTTGCAGAGAAACTCGTGCCCAGGTCCCAAAGAGAATGTCCCGAGAAATGCCTCTTCAAACTGATTCAAACTCTTGAGGAAGTGAAGGAAGAGACAGCTATGAAGAGGATCACAGGATTTAAAAGACAAGGGACCGGCAAAGAAAGATCAGTCAGAAGATAAACAAGAAACTGAAAACTACTGTGAAATAGCAAAGTAATCACATCCTCAAAATATGTTTTTGACACGCCAAGGGGGTAATCAATTAACTTTTAAACTATATGGGTATAGTAAAAATGAGTAAAACTATAGGATGAGTCTCTGTGATTTTCCCTAAATCTTACTAAGAAATTTTAATCAAGTGAGCAGGCTGAATTGTAATCACAAATATGTTTGTACCCTAATGACATGCTATTTTGAAAAATGTACTGAAAAGAATCAGTAACTAAAAGAGATTTCATCTGAGCATCATCAATTTCCCTTAAATGATCAAATAGAGAAAAATAATTCACCAACTACTACTTAACAAGGCTACATGAATATTGAACTGGAAAATTATGAAAATTAGTTACCTTTTGAGGGAGGATGGTTCCATTACAACAAAGAAATCAGACTCCAAAATCTGATCATATTATCAACAAACCCAACCAACCCAAATGCTTAGAGGCAGACCATTGTCATGACCACGGAAGATAAAACAACGGGGCTTGGACATCTAAAAGTGAAATCTTTCGGTTACAAGATCAGTTAAGAGGTTATTGTACACTGACCGGATAAGAGAAGACTAAAGAACTCCCAACAAATTCCCCATTCATTTGTCGCAGAATTCTTTAAATGTATGCATACTAAAAAATGACTACTCAATCTACATAATTTTCTCAACATCACGCTGCTCCCTGCTGGAAATCATGAATAAACTGCATCAGGGTAGTTGCTTGGATCACGCCAAGGAAGAAATCTCTAATCATTACTTCCTCCGTGGACTTATCGCAAAATTTATAAATTAACTATCATACAACCAGCTTCCCCAAGTGAAAACTACAACCTTGCTTTCTGGCAGAGGGAAGCATTAGAAATCATCTGCATCTTCATCTTTCATTGTTGTGTTGGGACCATCCTCAAAACCAGAACCTGGGGCAAGCTCATTAAGGTCAAGAAAACGTCTTTTTCTTACACCAACTTCGTCTTGGCCTGGACTACTTGACTTCTCAGGTGGTTGGTTTTGCTCTCCCTCTACCGACACGGGGTTCTGTTCAACAGGTTGATCAATTTTCATCTCCTGGTTGTCATCATTGCCCTCAGGCTCATAGTCTTGACTTCCCACTGAGAACTCTCTATTATCACTTGCATCTGAGTGCTCATCTGAAGCATTTGACTTCTCAGGTTTCATTGACTCGGTCTCAGTTTCTGACATTTCATACTGTTTGTAATTGATACGGTTTCTGGTGGCCCTTTTACTACGCCTCAAACCTGATTGGAGCTCATCAACTGATCTTAATTTAGTCTCCCTCCTAGTGCGGCCTGGCAATTTCTTAAATCTTTGGGGCACGTCACTATCCTCACTAATACTTAAAGAATCTTCTTCATCTTCTTCCTCTTCTTCATCTTCAGCATTTTCGTCGTCCCAATGATACTCCTCATCTCCTTCAGAGCTGCTGGATGTCTTCCTCCTCTGTTTCCGTCTCCTCAAATATTCTTCATCATATACAGCTTCTCCAACTATATCATCATCACTATCAAAGTCTGCCTCATTATCTGAAACTGCTTCAACAAACTCTTTTGCTGAATACCGTTGAGGCCTCTGTCTCCGTCGATTGCTATATGTCACAAGATATCAGTTGGTGTATAAATGAATCATGGCACCAAAAGTTCAGAATGATAAATTGGAAGTACCTGCGATCCAATGTTTCTGGTTTATCGTCCTCATAAGTTTCATCATAATCAGGTGACTTTGGGGATGGTGCCTCGAAAGAGACATGATCAGGAATTTGTGATGGACCACTCCATCGACCATTTGTAGAAACATCAGGTTTCCCAACAAATTCTCTTCTGCCAGTAGGTTCTGGGGATGGCTGTTTCCGTCTGATTTGAAAGTAAAGATGAGACAAATAAGTGAAGACAACATGTGTTATTGGTACAAAAAATGAAGTAAAGCAAAGTATAATCTATTTTTTTTGTTCAAGTGCTAAAAAAAAGGAAGCGAGATGTATCATATAGTATTGTCTAGACAATAAAGTCCATACGTGGTTATCTTGATAGCTTCATTGATTGATCGGTCATAATCATCTGCAAAAATCATTTAATGTAACAATCAGACGTCCAATATCTAACCTCACGTGAAACTCACATAAGAATAAAATCAGCAAAGAAATAATATACATTACGATGTTTCCACAAAGTAGTGCTATTGCCCAGAACCTAAATGTTAAGGGCATAAAGCAAGGTCCATTAAAACTCAAACAACACTTGGGCTTCGTTATTTATTTATTTTGAGCGTAAAAAATGGCATTATTTGGAACTGAATAAACAATATAGTGCCAGTAAGAAATTAGCATTATTTTGCCTTCAAATTTTCCAAAAAATTTCATATCATTTTTTTACCATCTTTTCATATCACTAAAAATAACTGAACATGCGAAACTGGGGGTTCCTGTAATGGGCGCTCTATGGGGCATACCATGCAATACTAAAATAGATTAGTCTAAAGATCTTGATGTCCCAACAGTCAACCCAGACACATTCGCATCATAATATACGTCCAGACCAAGAACATTGAAAAATCCATTATCCACCCATGCACATACCATCATTTGCAGTGGGTCACCAATGGACTGGGAAAAATAAATAAAAAACAACGCATTATCCATCCAAGTGTAGAGAAACAATAGGTTGGGAATTCTACAAAATGCAAAACTCAGAACATATAGCACAAAAAGCATGCAATCACCAGGTTATAAAAAAATAATAATAATAAAGGAGGAACCCAAGAAGGAAACCTTTGAATAGTGGTTCTAGTTTCCTGAATTTTCATGAAAAGCCTCAAAAGGCCCCAGTATTCCCACCAAAAAAAAGACTCTGTTTTGATAAGTACAGAAGAAGCTTAAGTAACAGTATCCATGTTCTTGTGAGAATGACAGATTAGAAAAGAGAATGTAATATCTACTGAATTTGACACTTCACAAGTTATCAAGAACATAACAAGAAGGGTCGCTTGACGCATTTAAGCTAAACACACAAGAAGGAAAAACAAATGGCCAACTTGGTTGCTCTTACCAAAAGTATAGGTGACAGGTTTTCTGTCACGAAGGGATCGTCCAGGGACAAGACCATCCACACTCATCATACTATCAAGAAGAAGGGCTTGCCTATGTTGTTTTTTCAGTAACTTCTCTTTCCTCTGTGCGAATGATCAATCAATCTTAGCAACATCATTATATATAGATAATAATAAGGCATTTTTCAGGAAAAAAATATAACTGATAAGAGGCAAGCCGAGAAAAATCTACATCAATATAGGTTGACTCAGGAAAACTAAAACCAGTTAAGTATTTAGTCAAAATAGTTGAGTACCTTATGAACCTTCTCAATCTCGGGAAGCATGTCAATCTTCAACTTCTTCCCGAGTGAAGCCTCAGTTCTACTTTTACTTGAAAAAAGCTTCTCCTGGGAACAGAGGATGACAACTTCAAATGAGAGCACAGGGAGCAAGAAAGAAGAGAAGAGGGAAAAAAAAAACCCTGCAGGCATCATCAAATGTTTGGCAACACATTTAAAACTTAGATGAATCTCACAATACCAAAGATCAGAGAGTAAAATATTTACACAACATTTCCCATATCAAGGATACAATGACTAGCTTCAAAAGCTTGCCTAATATTGATTAATTTCATCAATTTAAAGCAGCTTATTGTCAGGACATCTGAAGCAGCTTTTGATGAGAGTGAAATGAAGAAATGATTTGCTCAAACATTGCACATTGGGCATTCTTTGCATAGTTATTAAACCCGGCTCAGACATCGACTCGGTAAAGGGACCGGGTCAACGGGTCACCAGTTCAACCAGTGGGTCAACTGGTCGGACCGGTCATATAATTAAAATATTAAAAAAATATTTTAAAATATTAAACATATATTTCAAAGTACATCCTAGTGTAAATCAAAATAGATAAATAATAAAATATGAATGTAACATGTTAAATAGCATATTATTGTATTATCATACCTTATAAATTAATATTGAACAAAAAATTCTAATATTATATGAATTCCTATATTGTGATCTCTTATTTCGATTACTAAATTATAGTTAAAGTATTAAATTTGTTGTTAAAATTTAAGTTAAATATTACATAAGTATGATAATAAAAAGTAAAAACACCTCATGAATATATTAAATATATTTTAAAGGTTTTTTAATATCATTTATCAGGATAAATCACTAAAAATTTTAGTTATTATGTCATTTTTTTGTAATGATTTACAACCCAACCAATTCACATAAACTTGTCCGGTTCACTGGGTCAACCATAAAACCACCCGTGTTAACTGGTTTTTACCGGTTCTCTTCCTTAAGTGATCCAATTAAAGAACTGGCTAGGTTTAACATCCGGTTCACCGGGTCAACCCATCGGTCCGGTCCGGGTTTAGTAACACTGATCTTTTGGCATAGTCTCACTCACATTTATAGCCTCTAATACTGTCAATTTGCTCCCAGAAATTTGGCAACAATTCAACCACGGGCGGGTGAGAAAGCAAAGATGAGAACATTGACCAATAAATATCCAAGGAAATGATGGATACTCAAAATGGAAGAATTGGAATCCATTCATTTGAGGGAGCTCATAGTGACCACAATTCACTCCCCCTCCCCCCCTAGCGAATTGTGAATTGGATTGCACGATCCAAAACATGGATCATTAGTGATTTGTTACACAAGATTTAATGTTCTAAGATAAAAATATCAAAAATCCCAAAAAAAATCATACAACATACAAGAAAATATATACATACATCGTTGGATTTTTTACTTTATAATGAGTTGGTTTGGTTGAATTTTTTTGGTGTATATATATATATATATATATATATATATATATATATTATTATAAATATAATCAAAAAGTATATCGCAATCCAAATAAATGTATTTCATTCCAACAAAGCAATCCGAAGAAGCCTACCCTTAACGTACCGCGTTTTATAACAAGTGACAATCTACATTCTTGTTCCCCGTACAATAACGATCTATGTTTCAAGTAACATTGGGAGCTCTATATTTTTCTTAGGGAATGCTTAAAACCATCAGGATAGCTAAAGCCATTGTCAAGGCTCTATTTTATATTTTTATTCACCCTATCACTGTGCCCAAATTTACTCAGAAAAGGACCAAAATAAGAAATCAGGGAAAGGACAAATCATGCATTCCACCAAAAGAGACCTCTTTTCATAGCAACCAAAAGGGTCTTTTTTCGCTCACCTATTAACATGCCTTTTTTATTCTTTTTTTGATAAGTAAAATTTCATTAAAAGCGCCATTCAGGCCAACCCAAAATACGACACTCACCTATTAACATGTCTACATCTTTTTCTTTTTCTCACACTTTTTTGGTAGGAAATGCCTAACAACCATCAAAAATCAAAACCACTGAACTCTGACTGTACATGGTAGACTAATCCATCCAAATGAGACAAATTTTATGATGCGAGTACGAGCATAATTGCAGAAAATAGGCTAACAATCCATCATGAAAAACTTTATGAAATATAATAAGTTGCCTCCCTCCCCTTTTTTTCTCTTGAAAGTTGGTAGAAAATATAATTGTAACGATATAATTGGTGAAACCACTCACGTGCGCAGAAAGTACAAGCATGAGGCCACGCATAAGAAGCATGAGACTATATTATGAAAGATCACCAAGCATGTGACTATATCATCTTCCAGATTGGGTGTAACATTTGAATTCAGTTGGAGGATTGGCGCTTCAGACTAACGGAGAGATGTCAGAGGGTGGTTCTCTCTGACAGCAATGTCAAGTGACAGAAGTCAAAGGGGTTTTGTAAGGAGTTTGCAGTTTGAAGAGGGTTTTTTTTTTTGGTGGCTAGGTTCAACGAGGTAGAGGTCCCAATTCTTCCTGTTGGAAGAGAGTTCGAAAGGAAATGTAAGCTTTATGCCAATCCAGAAGGAAAACCGTAATGGTGGACTGTGGGGCTGCAGGTGCTTTGAAGATTTGCTGATGCCAGGAACATTCCTCCGTCCAAGGATCACCAGTCATACTGAGAGGTTGCAGAGGTAAAAAGGCTTGGTCAGAGAAGAAGTTGATGGTGATAGTAGGTAAAGGAGCCTTGCATTGTGAGACAGAGGTGGGTTGAGCCTCATGTACGAAGAGAGTGGAGCAATGGCAATGGCAGGTAGACAACCAGTGTAGGTGGGCAAGGTTGAAGGTTCAGGAATCAAAGAAGCCTATTTCGGCCTCAGTCTTAGCAGCCATGGGGCTGTGGAGGACAGAATTGTTGGTCTGTAGAATTTGCTCCTATTTTGGTAAGGAATGATATGGTTAATGGAAATGGGCTTTGCAAGGTTCTTGGTGATCGAAATTGCAGGATTTTAGGACAACGTGGCCAGAGACCACAGTGAATGAGGAAGACAGATGTGGGTGGAGGCACATAATGGTAGGTGGGCTCTCTTTTTTGGTGTTGGGAGAGGGAGGGGGACATGGCTTAAAAGGGGTGATGCATGTGTAGGATACGCAGCAGTGGCAGACATGGATACATACTAGGTAAGACACACATACTCACTCTGTCCCTATTGGGACTCAAAAACTTCAAATGATGGAAGATATACTGCTTAAGTTGATGCTTGTTGGTGATCCATATTTTACTTTTAAAAAGGGTCATGAGGAGCTTATTTGAGGTGGATCCTTTTATTCACAGCATGGACTTGATAGCCATAAGTCTAAAGGTAGGAGTTGGGGGGGATTTGGGGAGAGGAGTCCAAGTTTGAAAACCCAATTAGAACAGAGACCCAATTCCCAATCTCTCATAAAAAGAGTCCCGTTAAGATTCAAGGGAGCTGGTTTGCTGCATTTAGCCAGCCCATGGCTCAGGAATACTTAAAATTCAGGCCCTTTTAAATGGATTTAATTTAATCAAAATCGCACGTAATTGAGTAACTGCTCAAACTTTTTCAGTTTCCAACAACACTAGTCGAACAAAAAAAAAAAACAACCACCAAGTCTACATCATGCTAAACTCATGAGATTAAAAAAAAAAAAAGGAAGAAAGAAAGAACGCATAAACGGAAAAAGGCATATACGAGGTTAGAAATAATACATTTTAATAACAATTTGTTCTTTTCAGTTTAATTCAGCAATTACACAAAGTTTTCCTCCACTTGTGACCATTTTCTAAATCTTATAAGTTAAATTTGACACTTTTGAAAAGATAACAATCCAAATAAAAGAAAAAAAAAATTCTAAATTTTAATTTGATGCCTACAGAAAGTAACAAGTTCTAAATCCTTCATCATTTTATTCGGATCATTTACCATAGAAATAAAAAGCATTTAGCACATTTCTTTTTGGAAACTTTTAGACATGTCAGATATGAATACATCATTATTATAACTTACAGAGACATCTTGAAATTCATCCAAATTAGTTGCAACTGTTTCCCACTGGTAGGATGAATTGGGAATGGGTTGTACACTCTTTCCTTTGCCTTTCTTCACCTCCACTTTTCTAATTTCTCGGTATAACCGATGACCAATTATAGGATCTTCTTCATACCTACAACAACATAGAGCATATAGAACTTAAACTATATAGCGATGCACTTTACGAAAAAATAAATTTTTTTATTGGTGCTTTATGGAAAAATAATATTGTTCTACATATCATGTAAATAAAAAAAATTTGTGCTTTTTCTAATCTGGAATGAAAAAGGTTTAAAACTGCCACAAGATGCAACATATGAAACCTGATCAACTATCACAAGCAAAACTAAAATACCAGTATGAAATTCCATGAGAATCACCCCCAATACGCTCTTTACGAAATGCTGAAAGTTGAACACCATGCTTTATTGAGTCATCTATATAATTCCGGATATCTTCTTGCTGAAAAATAAGAGAATCATATTCAGTCATCTATATAGTTCCGGATATCTTCTTGCTGAAAAATAAGAGAATCATATTCAGTCATCTATATAGTTCCGGATAACTTCTTGCCAAAAAATAAGAGAATCATATTCAGTCATCTATATAGCTCCAGATATCTTCTTGCTGAAAAATAAGAGAATCATATCCAAGCATCTATATAATTCCAAATATCTACTGGCTGAAAAATAAGAGAATCGTATTCAGTTCTTCCACTATATAGAAAGAGTGAAATCAATAAAAACTTTCAAAACTGGCTAGTATTGAGTCTTTCAGAGTGCTTTTCATATTTTTGAGTGCTTTTCTTGCACAGCCCTTCTTCTTTGCCTTGGTTTTGATTCTTTAGAAGGACCCCTCATCTTTCATTTTCTCTGTACTGAGATTCTTTGTTAGCAATACCTTTCAATAGTATCTTTCCATTATTTTCACCCCAAAAAAAAATTATCAAACAATTTGACAGCTAAGAATCATGGTTGGGCTTGTAAACTATTAAGAAAGTTATGAACGACACATGCTTTATGTGATCAATATAAAATTTAACGAAAAAGTTTTAAAATTATAATGCACTGTCTACCAAAGAAATAATGTGCCCCCATTTGTTAGCACCCTTTAGTGCACTTTATCTCTCTTGCTTATCAAAAATAAAAAAATAGAACAGAAATTAAAATGAATCCACAATCCTAGAAATGGTATCTGGTTTAAAAAATTGATAATTTTTTTGTTCTTTTGATAGGTAATACACCTATGCATCCATGTCCTGACCTGGGACCTGAGTCCTGCACCTATCCCATTCGGAGTGGCAGGATATACTTCTCAAGCTAACAGCTGGTGGTAAAAACAATTGACAAAATTAAAAACTATAAAATTAAAACATCAAATCAAATAACAAAAAAAGCATAATGAAACTCCTGTTCTATCGATCATTATGCATTTAAGTAAACAAAAAAAACAGCTGCTGCTAGCAATGCATGCAACATTGCCTTCAAAACAGAAATTTTAGCGTGACAGTAGCATATTATAACCACACAGAAATAGGATAGACAGCAAGTACTAAGAAATCATTCAAAACTCATAATACCTCAACACGAATATCACATAAGGCTTTCAAAATCACCACACGAACCCCAGGATCAAGTGTATTATATGCTTCAACCTCAGCCCTAACAAATCAACATGATAAGCCCATAAACACGGACAAAGTCCATATATTCAAGTTTTCCAAAAATTCATGGCTACTCACCCATGTGAAGCAACTATAGGTAGCTCCCCATCTGCAACCTGAAATGCAGTACCAAAGTCATGTTAACTCAATAGTTAGCACTATTACAAAAGGTATCTATTCACATGTAACATTGTCCAACATCAATTTCAAGGAGCAGAGTGATTGTGTTACCCAGTGCCACCAATCTCTCAATTTTCTGCATAGAACAGTAACCCAAGTATTATGTCCAAGTGCCATTCGGGTAATAGGAGGGATTGCCTACAGAAAATGGACAAAAAGCTAATAAGCAAAGCTTGTTGCCACAGCACATCACCAGTATTACTAAAAATTATATAAATTTGCGCAACAAAGCCAAAAATAGAATCATTATAAATTACTTTATCATACGAATATATCTCTCCCATTATCAGGTAGCGGACATATTTCAAATGACATAACAACTACACATGTGCTTTAAAACAGAGACATTTTAAGAACTCTATTGTTACGTAACCATGAGCCGAGGAGATTTAAAAAAAGTTCACTAATAAAGAACGACCCCTTTGGCTGACAACCCCATCTCTCTCCAATAGAGTAGTAAACACTTTACAAGTGCTTATGAGATAAACCTAGCAACTGTAAATTACTCTAAAGCAACATCACAGCTGAAAGAATAAGAAAAGGATTAACATTTTTTTCTCACATAGATTATTCAGATTTTATCACAGAAAAAAAATCCTGAAATAGGTATGAAGTGTAAAAATAAGGACAAATAACAAAGCATGATTTCTTTTCCAAATAAATTATGTTTATAAAAGAGAAACAAAACACCGTGAATCAAACTGTGCATACTTGGGAAGGGTATGCAGGTATTGAACTTTAATAGAGCATTACTTGTGCAAATGAATTCAAATAGAATTACCTTGTACTAATTGGAAAACTTTGCAAAGAGAAATTTATGAAGCAAAAAAAAAAAAAAAAACATACAACCTAAAGGATTAAATGGAAACTCCAAAGCTCACCACCAAAATCCAAAAAGAAATCCCAAATGAACCCTTCCGTCACAGGATTTCAAAGCAAAAGCATGAAGACAACTGAAAATTACACATTTCCACTGAACAGGGACAATAGATTTCTCTCTCACAGCTTACCCAAAAGACGCAAGAGGAGCAATGTCTATAACTTAAACTCCACAAATTTAAGCCCTCAACCATACAGGGAGGAAGCAAATGAATGACAAAAATTGACCCACGCAAAAAAAAGTTAATTCAATATGGAAGAAACAAAATAATAATGTTCCACTTGTTTTTCTGTACTACAGTAGTGCACAAGTTGGCAGAAGTCCAGTTCCTCAAATATGAGATAGATATCCAAAGCCACTGACCAACAACAGCAAGAAGGGATATGAAGTGTTCACATGATCAATACATGAGAGAGACCCCCCACTTTCTTCTAATCGAGTTTGATAAGCCTGCAAAAGAAAAACTACTTTGCACAGAACAAACTTAACACGTTCCACACCCAAGATATCCCATACAGTACCCTCGCCACAATTATGGGATTTAAAGAGGCTTCAATTTAATTTCTAGATACAGGAACTGATCCAAATAAAAAAAAAAAAGTATAGACACAGGATGCTACTGTTATAGACTTTATAGTGTGATCCCGTAAAGACCCACAGCATTTTTTCTTGACATAATTGATATATATTCCCTCCTCCATGGCCACCATGTAAAGATCCAGAATTTGGACAAGACCCTTCACTTTAAAACAGCCCTTCCAAACCTTAGCTAAACCAATGTTTTAAAACCCAAACCGGACCGGCCGATCCGACCGGAAAAACCGAGGACCGGCCCTCATTCCGGTTTGGTTAATATGTAAAAATCGTTTGAGACGAAAAACCGTGAAATTTAAGAAAAATTGTTCAAACTGCCAGTTTGACTGGCGGTTCAATTGAGCCACTTACGTTCAGGAAAACCGGCCAAGTCTTAAATCAACGCATTCTCCTGTGGATTCATATTTAAAAAAAATGAACTTATAATAACTGTTCAAAGGTCTAATCAAATGCTTTTACAGCATTCAATGTGTTGATTATTCAAATTCAAATTAGAAATTCAAATTCGAAAGTCATTAAATACATTTCCTTGAGTAGGGGGCACCTATTCCAGCTAACTGGGATCCCTTCTATAGACGTTCAGTTTTGCAACCTTTCATCTTTTGTCCGATGTGGGACAAAGCTGAAGCTCTATTGAGTTAAAATTTGAATGCTTTTTTTTTTAATAAGTGTACAAAGTCTTGGTCATCAGTCTCATATTCGATGTGGGACTAATAGAGTGTGCAATTATCTTTTTCCTAGACAAGTTGAGATTCTTCTTTGTAGTCCATTTTGTCAAAACTTCCATTCACAGTCCATTTCATCAAAAATTCTCATTATACTTTCTTTTTACACTTTTTTAGTCTCCCACGTTAAATTAATATGATTAGTGACTTTGATAATAATTCTTAGTATATTCTTGATTTTGAACTAAAATTTCAATTATTTTATTTGTAAAAATTATCTTATAAACATGCAATTTTCATTCTTTCTATATGAATAATATATAATATATAATTTGTGATATTTTCATATTTTAAATTGTTTTATATATTAGTAATATTAATAATAAATATATTTATTACGTAATTATGATGTCACGGTCCAATTCCGGTTGACCCGACGGTTGAACCAGTGACCCGTGACCCAGCCTTTTTCCAATTCATCAAACAGTCTGGGTTTCAAAACATTGAGCTAAACCTTTACCCCTCCATCATACTCATCTCTCAAATTCAATATGCACTTTATATTTTTTAAGAAAAATAATATGCAACGTTGATAGGATCAAAATCCCACAACCTCAAGTTAGAAACAAGTCAGGTTTAGGCAGTTTGGGATAAACCAAGTTCAGTGGGGTCCAAGAACATCCAAATCATGCCAACCCTTGAACTCAACTATTTTCAAATTTCAATCATTTTCCTCTAAAGATTAATGAGTCAAAAATCAAAATAATGATCCCAAACCCACTCCATGACCTCATACTTCAAATGCTATGATAATTTGGCATGCTATACCGCCAAACCTTAATACCAAAATAATTTTCCCATTAAAGCATAATTGATTATGTTAAGGGGCCTAAACCTTTACTCCCTCCCATATATTAATTTAAAAACAAAAAAAAAAAATATTCATTTGGAGGCATCCCATTTATGATACAACATATACTCTAATATTTTATATCAAATGCTCTTCACATTGATATGCCTCTTCATAATGTGGCGAGCTATCCTATCCCTCCACGGTCCACACCACACCATACCACAACCATTTGCCCATTAAATCGTCAATGATAATACTAAAGGGGGCAAAATTCTAAGCCTTACATTGTTTATTGTGTAAGAGTACATACTTTCTATCAAGTCTTGTCCTCCCATAGTCCTACCCCACCACCAACCCCCTCTGAAACAGGGAAAAAAATCCCCAAAAAGAGCCCCTTGGTGTTTTCAATTATAAACTTCTTTATCTGTCCCAATAAAAAACTCCAAAAAGAAGTTTCTTTTTTTTTTTTTTTTTTGTGGGGCGGGGGTTTGAAATTCTTGTTGATGCCATTATTTGTATATAATAACGTACAATGTGGGGTTGCTTAGATTCATCAGTTGTATTTTGATATGCTTTGAGGTTGTGTTGGGTCTAAGGATTAACCTAGCTAAGAGTAATCTTCTTCTTGTGGGGGAAGTGTAGGGGATGAAGATTTTAGCGAGCACTTTGGGGTGTAGAGTGGAATCCTTTCATGTGACTCATCTGGGCTCCTGCTTGGAGTGTTGACGAGATCTTGTGCGATGTGGTATCCAGTGTGGAAAGATTTTGAAGTAGACTGAAGGGTTGGAAAGGGTAGCTTTTATCTAAGGGAGGGAAGCTCGCCCTTGTGAAGAGTATCCTGGGTAACCTGCCTACTTATTTTTTTTATTTATTTCCTATTCTAGCTAGGTAAGCTATGAAGAATGGACACTCTATTTTGGCTCGAGTATTCGTGTTGGACACCAACACTCTGCGACAGTTTCCATACGTGTCGATCACACGGAAAAGGAGTGTTTAATTTATTTATTTTTTTCTTAATTTCAGACATGTTTTCTTTTTCTTTTTTTTCTTTGCGTTTTGGATTTTTCCTGTTTTTCTCTTCTCCTCTTTAGTTATTTTTTGATTTTATATATATATATATATATATATATACATATTTAATAATTAGAAAAAAAAATTTAAAACTTGAATCACGGATGTTGTTGATAAAATGAAGAAGTTCTTGAATTTTTATTTAATGACTTTGTTATTTTAATATCTTAATATTTTTGCGATTTGTATGTTTTATGCAAATTTTAATTGAAATAACGTTAAGTTTTTATTATATGGTCATAAAAAAAATATAAATTTTTTACATATATGCAACAAGTCTTTAGCGTGTCTGTGTCTTATTTTGTTTTAGAAATGACGTGTCTATGTCGTCTCACGTCATATCTGTGTCCAGTGTCCGTATCTGTGCTTCTTAGCCAGTAAGTAGAAGACTGGAAAAGACTCAAAAGAGACTTTGTGGGGTCATTACGGAGACATTAGGAAGATGCACTTGGTGAGTTGGGACAAGGTGAGGAAACCAGTTTCTTTGGGTGGGTTAGGAGTGAAGGATTTGACAATTTTTAATAAGGTGCTTCTTGGTAAATGGTTGTGGAGATTTGGCATAGAAAACGAGGAGTTGTGGCAGGAGGTTATTGCTTTCAAGTATGGGTGTGAGGAGGGGGAGGTGGAGGGGCCTTAGGGTTTTGGGGTGCCAATATGAGGGTGTGGAGGGAGTTTTGGGACAAGGTGAGGTTTGTTGTGGGGATGGGTTCTCGGGTAAAGTTTTAGGAGGATGTTTGGAGTGGGAATGAGTCCTTGAAGGAGTTACTTCTGGCTTTGTATGGTTTGTCTTGTAATAAGGGGACTTGGGTGAGAGAGTGTTTGGAGTGGGCTTGGGGGAGAGATGGTTTGGAGTCCTAGGTTTAGTATGGAGTTTTTTGTAATAAGAGTTGGGGCTTTTTCTTTTGCATATTCAGAGAGTTCAGATGAGGAAGGGGAGATAGGATGTAATGGTGTGGAAGCCAGCTAGGAGATATTTCTTTGTTCAGTCTTTTTACAAGAGCATGGTTGATACTAGTGATTTGCATTTTCTTTGGAGCTTGATTCGGCATCCCACCCCCCCCCCCCCCCCCCCGGGGGCGGGAGCTGCGTTCTTTGTTTGAGAAGCTTCTTGAAAGGCCATCTCGACGGCATAAAACTTGAAAAGAAGAGGTTTTAATTTGGCAAACAGGTGTGAGGAGGAAGAGAAGGAGGATCATGTGTTTATTCATTACTCTATGACTCAGGAATGTTGGAATTTGGTACTCACTATTTTATTTTTATTTTTGGGGTGATGCCGAGTTCAATTAAGGAGCTCTTGTTGGCTTGGCTGGGCTGCAAAGTGTGAAAAGAGGTTAAAAAATTTGGAAATTGACTCCAATTTGTCTCATGTGGAGTATTTGGAAAGATAGGAATAGAAGCGTTTTTGAATGGGAAGAACAATCCATAATGTCTTTAAAGAATTTTTTTTGCAATTGTTGTTTTTTTGGGCCAATGAGGCTTTTCCTGTAAATGCTTCAGCTATAGTTGATTTTTGGGGTCGTTAAGACCTTTGTAAAGTTAGAGAGGTTGTATTTTGGGTTTGCCCCACTTAGGCATCTTTTATAATATCCCTTTATTATTAAAAAAAAAAATGTATTTCACAATGATATTGCCCTTATCCTGGCAAAGGAATTTAAGCTACAATTTTATCACAAATAAGTTCATAAAAATCACCGTCTAATAGATAATGATGAACTGACTTTCATAATCCAGGAATAAAGTGTTATTCTTAAACCTTTGTTTTGTGGTTTGAAAAAAAAACTGAAGGGCGAGGGGGGATACAAGCAAGAAGAATCAGCCCATCCTTCAAAATAAAGAAAAGGGAGAACATATCCCATGCCCACACCAACACAACAATCCCCTTAGGCCTTGTTTGGACGACCGGATAAAAATGTGGGATTGGATAGGATATAATTGGATCAGAAAGAATATAAAATCATATGGAATATTGAATATTCTAATCTAGTGTTTAAAACTGACTCCGATAAAAGGCCTGGATATGTTGTTACATCCCATTCTTATGTTTGGGATATCTACTAGATATAAGGTTCAGATATAAAGTTCGGTCTTCAAAAATTATTTATATGAAAATCATTTAATTTTTTTTTTTCAAATATAGCATACGAGGTATCTTAAATTAACATTTTATTCACAAATTAATTGCAAAATCTAATAACCATAATCATAATATTTTAGAATGTGATTGTACAAATATCATTCAAAATATAATAGTTTCTCATTTTCGAGGTGACTCAAAAAAAAATCATGATCCGTATTATTAGGAATCATCCAAATCAATGATTACATGCATGCATGCATATATATGAAGAAAAAAATATGATTTTTTAAACTTGACTCTTTGACGTCTTTGTCTCTCTAAATTGTAGTGTTGTAATTTTTTTTTTTGATGACTGTGGTATTGTATTTTTATTCAAGTGGGATGGAATAACTCTAATACCATCACTCTATTGGAATAAGTTATATCCCACCTAGGTAGGATATAAATTGTTCAGGATATAAATATCAAATCCAATTGAAACACCAAACATGGGATAGGATAACATTTATCCTATCCAACCCTATTATCCAGCCGTCCAAACATGGCCTTAGGGACTCCAGTGAAACTCGTGTCTTCCAGAAAGCCACTGTGGCCAAGACACAATTCCTGTCCAAAGAGGTATCCTAAAGAACCCTCTTAATTAGTTCATAGTGGCCATGGTCTAAAAAAAATGGCGGGCAGGCAGAGCACAAGTTTCTCTGTGATTGGTCGGAAAACCAGTGGGAAGACGAACATCAAGGGTCATTCACGGCCGAGTTAGGAGTCTGTCTATGATAAACCAAGCGGGTTTGTTCGTGCGTATAGAAGAGTGGAATGGAGAAATCAAAAGATGTTTATAATTTATATGTTCCAGAAGTAGATAGGGGAGGGGGGTGGCGGGATGCTGCGGTGGCATTTTGGAGATTTGGGAAAATATCAGAGGGAGGGTTTGTAACAGAAGTACGTTCATACAAAGAAGCGGCAGAGATCAGGAGGTGGCCAGAGACATTAATCAAGCTCTAAAATGTTCCAAGAAATAGTTGGGCCAACATTGAAGTTAATGCAGCCTCATGCAAAGACCGAAGGGAGTTTCTAACTGGATGCTTGGTCGGTTGGGTGGGGTTTGGAGCTGAACCAGTCCCTGATATACGCAAGGTGCAGGAGTGGGTTAACAGAAAATGGAAGATTCCAGCAGGGGTCAGAGCTCTAGACATGCATGGAGCCTTATTCCTGTTCGAATTTCCTTTGGAAGAAGCAGCGATGAGAATTTTGGAAGTCAGGGATTGGACGATGGATGGCCTTCCGGTCATCCTTGATTGATGGCGTGCGTCGGGATTGGACGATCGATGGCTTGACGATGAGAATTCTGGAAGTCAGGGAATGGACGATGGATGGCCTTCCGGTCATCCTTGATTGATGGCATGCGGCGGGATGTTGCCAGAGAAAGGGATGGGAAGTGGACAAGTGTTGGGGGAGATTCACCGGACTACCAGCCTTCCTATGGAGCAACAAGGTTTTTCGGAAGCTGGGGGATGTGTGTGTGTGTGTGTGTGTGTGTTTTTTTTTGGGAGGGGGGGGGGGGGGTTCATAGCCATCAACGATGATACCAATAGCCGGAAGCACCTGAGGTGGGCCAGAATCCTTGTGTGGTCATCTCGGCAACACACTCCGGCATCGATTAGGATCGCGGTTGGGGAAGAGGGGTTTGAAATCCCAATATGGATGGAAAAAGGGCTTCGGTTTTGGTCGAAAGAAGAAATTGCAGCAGCAAGAAAGCAGCCCGGCAACGGTGAGGAAGGCAGAAACCGACCGCGTGAATCTCACGCGCAAAAAGGGTGTGGAGATAGGCAGCAGATCGAAAGGTCTAGAAGAAGAGAGGGGGAAATGATGGGCATTCAACACATGGCTTGGCAGATGGGCAATTCAAATTTTGAATTGCAATCTGTTGATGAGCAGAGAAATATGAGATGTGGGGGCCCACTGTTGTTGGATAAATCTAATGGAAGAGCCTGGAATCATGTTTCTGGGCCTTCTTATAAGAGTTTGGGCCGAATGGAGAAAGGAAAGAGGGTCGGGCCGTATTATAAGGGACCTTCAATGAGCCAACAGAATACCCTTCTCTTGGGTGTGGCCCAAGTAGAAGATGCCAGAAATGCTGAAGCCCAAGAGGGCAACAAGACCCAGCTCAGGCCGCAGGAAATATCTCTCTCAGTAATTGATAAGAATGGGGAGGGGAAAGATTTTGTGGCTGTGAAATTCAGAAAGAAAGGGTGCAGAGAAGGAAAGGGCAAGAAAGTTGATGAGGAAGACGGAGAGGCAGGTGATTGCAGCAAATGGGAGATAGAAGGAGCTGGGTACGATGGTGATGATAGCAATCATGGTACCAGAAACTTAGAGGTGGGTGAAACCAGCGTTGGTACAGAGACTAGTCACTCATTATGGGTGGAGCAATCGACAGAGGGATGCTCTGAGCAAGAAAGCCAGGACGAGTGTGGCAGTCTGGGTGTGAAAAGCTTGCAAGAAAGAGATAAAAGTCAGAAAATAAGCAGTTTTTTAGAGATTTAACAAGGGTGACAGATTCCTTTGGCAGAAGTAAAGGAATGGGGGATTATGAATTTTTCTCAGAAAATAATCCGGCCCTAATTCTGTCTTCAGTTTGCAGTGATACAGAGCTAGAGCAGATTCGAGGATGGATTGAAAGAGCTACTGAGGCATGGAAGATAACTTCCTCTGAAGAGGTCCAAGAAAGGGACAAAGGGGTTCTTCAATGTGAGCCACTGGCAGTGTTAGCCCCAGACCAGAACCCAGATGGAAGGAAGATGGTTGCTCTAGATAGCAAAAAACTGAAAATGAAGGCATCTAGTTGGGTGATGAGGAGAATTAAGATAGTGAGCAGAAGCCTTGGAGTATCCTGCAGACGATTTGAGGATGAGATCACAGACCTGTTTGGAAGAATTGAGAAGGCAAATAGACAACAGAGCCGCGGCAAACGGGAATCAGGTTCTCGTCTTCACAGAGAACTGCAGAAATTGAAATCCACAGTGAACTATGACAGGAAGGAGAAAGCTGGGAAGCAAAAGGGAGGGAAATGCAGAGAGTTAAGCATTGTGTCTATATGAAGCCAAAAATTCTTTCTTGGAACGTAAGGGGTCTTAACGATCCTCAGAAACGTACGAATGTAAAGAATTTCTTTAAGAAGAGTTTTTTTTTTTTTTTTGGGGGGGGGGGGGGGGGGTTGTGATGTGTCTCCAGGAAATGAAACTTCAACAGATCACTCAGAGGGATGTTGGGAGTATTTGGGGCAACAGATGGGTGCAGTGGAGATACTTGGAAGCAGAGGCTACAGCAGGAGGCATCTTAGTGATGTGGGACTCGAGGACAGTCAGTTGCACAGAGCACGTTCTTGGTACATATTCAGTGTCTTGTTTATTCGATTCTGTGGAAGATGGTTTCAGTTGGGTGTTTTCTGGCATCTATGGTCCCAATAATGATAATGAAAGAATTCAATTGTGGAATGAGCTGAGGATGATCAAAGACAAGTGGGAGAAGCCATGGTGCTTTGGGGGGGGATTTTAACACCCCTCAGTTCCCGGAGGAAAGAACAGGAGGGGATGGCAGATTGAATAGAGCTATGCGGGATTTCAATGATTTCATCAATATGACGGAATTAATTGATTTTCCAATGGAGGGTAACAGATTTACTTGGACTAATGCTAGAGAAACTCCCACTTTTTGGAGGCTGGACAGGTTTGTTGCCACGGCTGATTGGGAAGAGCACTATTCTGGAAGCATAGCAATCTGTCTCCCAAGGCCTGTTTCTGACCACTGGCCTATCCTCTTGGACTCGGGAGGAAGGAAAAGAGGCAAAGGTCCTTTCAGATTTGAGAACATGTAGTTGAAACAAGACGGCTTTAGAGATACAGTTGGGGCCCTTGGGGGTTGGTGGAGAGGTTACCAAATCAGAGGCAATCCTAGTCATGTGCTGGCCAAGAAATTGCAGCTTCTAAAAGGTAATTCGAAGACGTGGAATAAGATCTTTGGGAATATTACAGTTAAGAAAGAAAGGATCCTTCAGGAGATCAGTGACATTGACAGGAAGGAGCAAGAAACAACCCTTCTGGAGCAAGATCGATATCACAAGGATGAACTTAAAGCAAATTTGAGCAGAACGTGGTCGATCGAGGAGATTAGTTGGCGGCAAGAGTCAAGAGCCCTATGGCTTAAGGAAGGCGATTGAAACACGAGGTTCTTCCATCGGATGGCAAATGCTCATGGGAGGTATAATCATATCAGTAATATTACTGTTGAGAGAGTTCCCTTGGAGGAACAGGAGCATGTGAGCAACGGAATTTCTATGTATTATGAGTAGCTCTACCAAGAAACTCACCAAAGGAGGCCGACTCTTGATAATCTGCAGTTTGCTTCTTTGGGGGAGGAAGAGAAGAGGGGGCTGGAGGTGAGGTTTACGGAAGAGGAGGATTTGGAGGCTCTCAACTCCAAGAAACTCACCAAAGGAGGCCGACTCTTGATAATCTGCAGTTTGCTTCTTTGGGGAAAGAAGAGAAGAGGGGGCTGGAGGTGAGGTTTACGGAGGAGGAGGATTTGGAGGCTCTCAACTCCTGTGCAGGTGACAAAGCCCCTGGGCCGGATGGCTTTTCGATGGCATTCTTTAAGGAGTGCTGGGAGGTGGTTTGCGAGTATATTATGGCAGTTTTCCACTATTTTTATGAGCAGGACAGATTTGAGAAAATCTTGAATGCCACCTTTATTGCTCTCATCCCTAAGAAGGAAAGGGCAACATATATCAAGGATTTTAGACCACTTAACTTGGTGGGAGGTGTATACAAGCTTTTGGCCAAAGTTCAAGCTCTTGCTAATAGGTTGAAAAAGGTGTTGGGGAAAATTGTCTCAGATAGACAGAACGCTTATGTGGGCGGGACACAGATCCTCAATGCAGTGCTTGTGGCTAATGAATGCATAGATTCTTGGATGAAGAAAAGGAAGACAGGCTTAATTTGCAAGCCACACATCGAGAAGGCCTACAACCATGTGAACTGGATGCCTTTGCTTGACCAGATGGGGTTTGGATCTAAGTGGCAGAATTGGATTTGGTCTTGTCTTTCTTCGGTTTCCTTCTCCGTCCTTGTGAATGGGGAGGCGAATGGTTTTTTCAAGAGTTTGAGGGGGCATCGTCAGGGAGATCCACTATCCCCTTTTCTTTTTGTTATTGTCATGGAAGCTTCGAGTAAACTGATGTCTATAGCAGTGGAAGAAGGCTTCTTATCAGGGTTTGTGGTTGGGGACTACGAGGAATATGCGGTGGAGATGACCCACTTGTTATTCGCCGATGATACTTTAGTGTTTTGTGAGGCCTCAGAAACACAACTCCGCTATCTGAGATGTGTTCTGCTATGCTTTGAAGCTGTTTTGGGGCTAAGGGTAAATTAGGAAAAAAGTGAGCTCATCCCGGTGGGAAATGTGGAGGGGATTGAAGAATTGACTTGGAACTTGGGTTGCAAGATGGGTTCTTTGCCTTCCACTTATTTTGGTCTTCCAATAGGTGCAAACCCAAAGGCTAAAGTCATTTGGGACCCAATAGTTGAGAGATTTCAAAAGAAACTAGCAGGATGGAAGAAACAATACTTGTCTAAAGGAGGGAAGATCACCCCAATCAAGACTACTTTGGGGCGTTTTACCACGTATTATGACTCTCTTCCTGATTCCAGCATCGGTCGCTGCCAAGCTTGAAAAGATCCAAAGAGAATTTCTATGGGAAAAGGAGGAGGATGGGAAGGGCATGGCGTTAGTTAGCTGGGAAAAGGTGATGTTTTTGTTAAAAAGGGGGGCTTGGGAATCAAGGATTTTCGAGATTTTAATAAAGCACTTCTAGGTAAATAGCCTTGAAGGTATACAAAAGAAAATGATGTTATGTGGAGAAAAGCCATTATTGCAAAGGTTGGTGAGGTAGAGGGTAAATGGTGCATGAAGAGGGTCGAAGGGGCCCACGGGGTGGGGCCTTGGAAGAGCATTAGAATGGGGATGGAGACCTTCTTTGAATGTTCATCTTTGGTGATCGGAAATGGAGGAATGATCATAAATTTAGGAAGGGTTAGATTTTGGAAGGACAAATGGTGTGGGAACCTATCCATGGACCTTAGAATTCCAAGATTATCTAGCATCTCCTCCAACCAAGATGCTTGGGTGAAGGATAACGTAAACTGTAATGGCAATAGATATGAATGGACTCCTTGTTTTAGAAGAAATATCAATGATTGGGAGATGGAGGAGAATCTTAATTTGATGGCTTTCCTTTATAGTCTTCATGTGCACAAGGATAGAGAGTATACACTTTGGTAGAAATTGGATGGCAAAGGCGAATTTTCGGTGAAGTCATTTATTTGCATTTGGCAAAAAAGGGGGTTGAGAGTTTCCCTTGGAAGGATATTTTAACTCAAGATAATCTCCAAAGAAGAGGATTCTCCTGGGCAAATAAATATGTTATGTGTTGGGAGGAGGAAGAGAATATCGATCATTTGCTCCTTCATTGCTCGTTGGCAAGAGATGTTTGGCAAGTTTGTCTAATGTTGTTCGGTTTTTCATAGGTGATGCCTCAGTCAGTTGATGCTATGGTTAGAATGTGGCACGAAACTCGAGTGAATTGTGATGTAAAGTGGGTCTGGAGGCTCATTCCTCTTTGTAGTTTTTGGGGTATATGGAGAGAGAGAGAAATAGTAGAATTTTTGAAGGGGAAATTACATCCCCTTGTAGCCTCAAAGATAGGATCTTACACCTTTTGTATTTTTGGGTGATAGAAGCTTACCACTCTTGTGTAGATTCTTTTCTGCTCTTTTTGGGGGGCTTGAAATCTTGATGTATTTTGTCTTTTTGCCCTTCTCGGGCTTCTATGAAATCTAAATTGGTAATCAAAAAAAACAAAATAGAACCCTCTTATATCTTTAGAAATCAGATGTCCCCTTTTTGCACCCATAACTCCCCATACTACTTTTTCCTCCAAGACATACTTCCTTTCCAAAGAGACTTATCAAAAAACAAAAAATAAAATAAGATCCCATAGAACCCTCTTACATCTTTAGACATTTTTCTCATAAGTACTTGTATTTGTATTATAAACAAAAATGTAACCCATGTACAAAAAAAATAAAGAGAGCTACACTTGAGTACCCATACAGTTCAGTTCTCCCAAAAAATCTACAAAAGAAAATACAGAAATGGGATATCTTCCTACAGCCAAAGATGAAGTGTGTCTTGAATACGTTTCTTCAATTTGTGAATAGGAAGTTCCATCTACTCAAAAGTGTGATGATTTCATTCTAACCAAAAACTCCATGTAATGCACTGAGGCGCAGCCCTCCAAACATGCCGATGACTCTTCAATGGGCAAGCTACATTCCAACTCTTTAGACATCAAATGTCCCCTTTTTGTACTCCATGACTCCCCACACTATTTTTTCCTCAAAAGACCATCCTTATCAACCCTGTATCTTCATCAAAATGATTAGTCTGTGTGGAAAGAAGATAAAAAATTGTTTAGCCTCATTCAGAAAAAGCCAAGTTGTCTAAGGAGGAGGCCCCAGGAAGAGGATTCAAAAAAAAAAATTCTCACGCTCTTCATCCATGTCATAGCCAACAGGATCAAAAGGTCTTCGAAGAGGTTTTCTTGGTTAGGGGAGGAAAAGCGGGAGTCAACTTGCAAACCTACAGAAGGAAAGTAATCCAAAACCAATAACACCATTCCAGAAAACAAATCACTTATAGCTGAATCAATTTAGGAATCCATCACAGAACTTATATTCTATCGTGATAGAATCATTGTGAAGTAATAATTCAATCATTTAGTGGGTGGGATTCCAACTAGTAACTAAAGAGGTTCGCAGATGGCCTTTCAATTTGTTCTTTTTTATTTTTATTTTTTGTTCTTTATTTTAAATAACAATATTATAAAAAAAGAAACAAGGAGAACATTCAAGAAGAACAAGGCATCCTTTGTAGGGACACAGAATATAAGGAGAAAAGAGAAAACAATTTGTTTAATAGTAGACCGGAGACAGAACCAAACACACCCCAAAAACATAACCTAAGCGGCAGCGGCTGGGGATGTCCTATTAGTGCTGAACTAAGAAGCATGGATACAGACACGGGATACGGATATGACACGACACGACACGACACGGATACACAGACACATTATTTTTCAAAAAAGTCAAACACAGATACATTAGGGACATGTTGAATATATATAAATTTTTTATATTTTTTATATGACCATATAATAAAAATCTAATGTTATTTCAATTGAACTTGGCATAAAAACTTACAAATTTAAAAAATATTATTAAGATATTAAAATAACAAAGCTATTAAATAAAAATTAAAGAATTTCTTCATTTAATCATCAACATCCATGATTCAAGTATCCGGACAAGTGTCCGGGAAGTGTCCGAGAGTGTCGGTGTCCGACACGTGTCCTACATAGACACTTGAGTCAAAATAAAGTGTCCGTGCTTCTTAGGTGCTTAAGTATCTCAACCTCCCTTTTCACTAAAGAAATTAACCTCTAAATTAGACAAACAAAGAGTCCAAGAGAACTCTACCTCCAAGACTTGTGTTAAATAAAAAATTTCCCTATGAAGTTGTACCTCCAAGACCTTACAATACCACTTCTTATCCAATCTACAAACAAATGAATCACCGTCAACACGAAAGATTGGTTAGGTTAGCCTGTAGAATGGCTCTCAATTGTCTTTGTTGGTATTTATGGAGGGAAAGAAATAGGAGGATTTTTAGGGGATAGAAAATAGTTTTTTTGCATTTATTATTCTTTTTTTATTTACTTTCCTTTTTAACTTTACTACTTTCTACTATACTGGAATAAAGACAGAAAATGTAAATTCTTACCCAATGCATTTTTATGTTAGGATTTCAGTGGCCTGGCGGAGCCGTACCTATCAAATTATACTTTTGGGACAAAGAGATCTTTTCGATCTATGTATATTCTTTTGTTCAGCACATCCCAATAAATTCTTGTCAAAGAAAACAATAGTTTTCACAAAGGATATGAGAATAGGCAATGATGAAAAATGGTGTTTCATTTAATAAAAAAATGAATAAATGGTGTTTCACTGTAACCACAACAGAAAAACACAAATATATAGACTCAAGTCTTGTCACTCGAAGCATCTTGTTGATTTCAACTGTTTACAAGAACCATAACCTTGGAGAAGCTTTGGCTAAGAAGCACGAATACGGACACGGGACATGGATACGATACGATACGACACAAACAAGTAGACATGTTATTTCTCAAAAAAGTAGGACACGGACACATTAAGGATACGTTGAATATATAATTTTTTATATTTTTGTATGACCATCTAATAAAAACCTAATGTTATTTCAATTAAAATTAGCATAAAAACATACAAATTTAAAAAATATTATTAAGATATTAAAATAACAAAGCCATTAAATAAAAATTAAAAAACTTCTTCATTTAATCATCAACATCCATGATTCAAATGCCCGGACACGTGTCCAGAAAGTGTCCGAGAGTGTTAGTGTCTGACACGTGTCTAACACGGATACGTGAGCTAAAATAGAGTGTCCGTACTTCATAGAGCTTTAGTCTTCCAAAAGGTAGCTGATGTAGAAGGTAATAATAATAGAGTTTTTAATGAGAAGTTGGAAATAGGATTTGGAAGAAAAGACAATGTTAGATTAAAAACTTCACAATCTCTCATCAGGGGACCTTAAAAGCAATGCGAGCTTGTTAATTTCAACATCATTCAGGTTTCTAAACGTGTTAAAGTTCCAAGATCTAGAGTTATTGGAATGGCCAACAAGATCATATATAGGTGCCTTCTGAACCTAGAAAGCTTAAATGAACAAAGGAAAGAATTTCAAAAGAAATCTCCCTACCACAACTTCCAGAAGCGCAAAATCTAGATCCATCTCTAATAATTAATTCAGTAAGATCAAAAAAATATCAGTACTCTTGAGACATGGCTTTCCAGGGGCATTTATGCTCTAAGGGCTACACATTGGCATCCAATCCATTTCCCCTTGGAGACTAAATTATCCTTCGATTCCAAAATGATTTTTATTCTTTTTTTTATCAGTAATTGTAAGCTTAAATTTATAAGGCACCCGACGGGGGCAAACCCATATAAAAAAGAGGGGGAAAGGCCACAACAAAAATCAAACCCTACGGTTCCCCCAAAACACCTAAGAAATTGTCTAAAAACATTGAGATACTTTCTTTAAACCAAAAATAAAAAAATGGCAAAAAATTATCTTTAAACATCCAAAGAGAAAGTTCAATTCCTTCAAAAGTCTTCTTGCTTCTTTCTCTCCAAATGCACCAAATAAGACAAAGTGGTGCCATCCTCCAAGGATAACTTAGATCCTTCCTAATAGGGCTATACATCTTACTCAAAAGCACATCTCTAATGGTTGCCGAAATCACCCAACTACATCCAAAAAGAGATAACACCATGCATACACCACGCATCCTCGCCATCTTACAACGCACAAGAAGATGATCAACTCTTTTCTCCTCTCCCTTACACATGCAAAACCTACTAGGAAGGTGAAATCCCCCTTTTTGAAAATTATCCACGGTAACAATTGCGTCCCAAGCTGCCGACCAACAAGGAAATAAAGCCTCCCTCTTTCCCGTCAAATGCTTATAAAATGAACACATAATAAAATCTTTGCTGCTAATCACCTTCCATATCATCAAATCATCCCCACCTCCCTCAAGTGACATCTACTCAACACTTCTTTTAGGAAATCTCCACAACCGCTAACCAAATAAAAAAAAGGCTCCATTTGAATGGACAACATTGCCCAAGCCCAACCCTCCACCTATGTTAGGACAACACATGATTACCACAATTCGCTCATCCCCTATCGAGTTGCAAATTGGGATCGCACAATCCAAAACGTGGATCATTAACGCTTTGGAACGCAAGATTTAGCGTTTCAATATAAAATATCAGAAGTCTAGAAAAAATTATACAAAATACACACACATCATTGGAATTTTACTTTATAATGGCTTGGGTTTGTTGAAATCTTTTTGGTGTATATATAACAATATTATTACAAATACAATCAAAAAGCATATCACGTTCCAAATAAACATATTTTGTTCCAACAAAGCGAACCCAAGAAGCCTATCCCTAACTAGGGGTGTCAATTCGTCTTATCGTGTCATGTTCAGATAGTGTCAAGACATACATATTCAAAAATATATATCAACCCTAACCTGACATTGGTAACTAATCGTGTCAAGTTTCAAAACCTAAACTCAACCCATTTATTAAACAGGTTACACGTGTTGACATGCTTAACCCGTTTATTTTTATTTTTTATTTTTTAAATAAAAAATTTACCTATCTTTCAATATGTATAAATAATTTTCAAGTTTAGTAAAATGTGGACATGTACCACATCAAAATAGAAACCTCTTTTATAAATAAAAAATATCAAAACCTTGAGAAACTTTCAATATGAGACGAATTACCTTAACTCATGATATTTTTTATAATTAAACGCGTTAAGTCGTGTTAAATGAGTTGACACTATTAAAACTCAAACACAACATGTTTATTAATCGTGCTATACGTGTCAACCCATTTATGACCCAAACCCATGTATGTGAAACCCAAACCCGTTAACTTTGTGTCATGTTTGAGTCGTGTTGTCATGCCGTGCCAAAAATTGACACCCCTACCCCTAACGTACCATGTTCTATAACAAGTGACGATCTACATTCTTGTTCCCTGTATCGTAACGATCCACATTCCAGGTAACATTTAGACAACATATGATCTCCTATCTAATCAAATAATTAATACCGTCCCCAAAGCGAGAAAAAAGAAAATTTCTCTAAGGCTTTCTAGTTCAATTACAACACTAGTAAGGATTTTAAACAAAGAACAAATAATGTTCTTCCCTTGGAATCCTACCAAAAGAAGACTACACCAAAATACCTATGAGGTCAGCCACAAACATGCCTCAGGAGCCAACAATACTCCTCAAATTTTCTTCAAGACATTGATTTATATTTATTTTGAGCATAAACACAAAGTCATACAATTTAAGGATGAAACAAAGATTTTGGACATTAGAATCCTTAGTAAAAGAGAAGATTATCACCAAAAAGTTGGACATAATCCATTAGGTTTGTCTCCAAGTTTAATTTTTAGGAAGGATTGTGTAGGAGGATTCTCATCCCATGCATTTATTCACTCAACTATATTCCCTCTCTTGCTCTCCTTTAGGTTTGCTTTTGACTTATTATGTCATTCCCATGTTGCCACCAAGTTTCCAATATTATCAGATGACTCATCCAAATGTGGCCCCAAAAAAAAGTTTCTATACATATCCAATACCTCTTCTAAAATAAAGAGTCTCCCTCGAAGGTATATGGTTGTTCAACTTCCACAATCACCAAAATCAGAGACAAACCACCAATGTACAAGGATTGTAATGAGCCAAAGGGGTAATAAAAGCACCTATTCAAATAGGAGAGAAGGAACGATAATGAACAGAAAAAGTGATGAGAAGAGAGAACTTCTTCAGATAATGTTTTTTTTTTTTTTTTGGGGGGGGGGGGGGGGGGAACAAGTAAAGTTATTTGTATAAATAGAGCACCAAGGGGATGCACCCGAATACATACAAGAAACAGCTATGCTCTCAAGGAAATTGTAATTATGGCAATTTTAAATAACTCAACGGTATTGCGTATTTTGACCATTAGTTCAACGTTGCAACTACCACATTTTTTTATTCAATTTCTTTTTTAAAAGTTGTTATTCAAGTTATTTTTAATTTGATCGTCTTCGAAACAATAGATTTTCTCCTGTTAACATTTTCATTTATGTAAATAAATGAGGATACCAAATTGGCCATCGTTGTCACTATTACAGTTCTCAAACCACACAAAAAGAGTAGTAAAAGCTTAATAAATGCATCATTGCTTGCCCACAACAATGTCAAAGTCAACATATGTGTAACCAAAAGAGGATCAAGATTCAAGATCAATAAAAATGACAGCTTAAACAAAACACTTTTTTTAGAGTCTTAAAGAAAACACATTTCTCTACAAGTTTGTAAACAAATTTGTCGGTTATGAAAAAATAAATAAATAAATAAAACAGGAAGAAAAAAAAAGGATAGAATATTTAGGTTCATCTTGCCATTTGTTCAATCCCCAGAATCCAGACCTACCCACATCTAGATGAAATCCCATGTCAGTTATTAAAAAAAATAATTCAAACAAACAAACAAAACAGAAAAAAAAAAAAAAAAAAAGACACAAATATTTAGGTTCATCGTGCCATTTGTTCAATCCCCAGAATCCAGACCAACCCACATCTAAATGAAATCCCAGCCTCGATATAGGTTGATATCTAAGCATACTTGAACTATTCCTACCTCCTATAGAGAATAGAGTTTCTACGTGCCAAATGCAGTTTTGTTGATAAATGATGCTCTAGTTGCTCCATCCTAGGCTTAGGACCATCAATCAAATTTTAATCAACTCCAGTAAATCTCATCTCAAGATAATTTAGACAGATAAGATTGTCTATGATTTGTTTTCTGATAAGTAAAAAAACAAATAAAAAATTGTAGCAGTATCCTCCTGCTGTCTAATTTCAATCAGACCAGATACTCAATTTTAGCAATAACAACAAAATGAACCTAACACGTATGACATATCAAAGAGAGTGGGAGGAGATTATTGCTATTACTCAGGATAGAAATTTCAAGTCATAATTCTTTTATTTTTTTTGGTAAAAAGGATGGAAATCCAAATCATAACACAAAATGTGTGAAGAGAAGGGAGAGTAATTCAGGCATATTAAGTTATCTTGAAAGTGGAGAATAATTATACAGTTTCCAGTCAAATGCAGTACTATCACAAAGAGCAACCATAAACCTCTTAGTGACACCAATTCTTGACACATTTCTAATACTTCAAAATCCCATCTCAATTTCAAGACATTTCAACAATATTTGTGTACCTCAAAATTTCAAAGTCCAACATGAAATTTCCTATATGTTCACAAATTTCAACTTCTCCAACTTGAGACGAGCTCAAGCAAAGCTCACCCAGCCCTGCTAAAGCTCAACTTGATTTTTCCATTGTTAAAACACTCTTTGCCTCTTTTAAGAATTAAAAACCAACAGCAAATGTCTTTTATTTTTGAATAATAAGGAACTATGACTTACTCCGCATGCATTGCCTAACAAGACATGCTAGAATCATGCCCACTGTTCACAAGCCCAATAATGCCAAATTCAGTTTTGTTGAACCTCAGATTTTTTTATCAACCAAATTCTGATCTCATGCTTCAGCTTGGCTTGTCACTCTGATATTCATATGCTCAGACAAAAAGCTACATGATTTGAGCTTCATTGATCACACGCAGCTAACTAATTTCCCAACTTTATCTAAACAGAAACCAAACTAGAAATTATCCATGAATTATGCTAGAAAAGGTTGGAAGGCTTCTTGCCACATAACCATCTCCCCCAACTCTGTGAAGAGAGAGACCTCATCTGGTCAATGACAAGAGAAAAGACTATTATTGCCTTGTTCTTGAAATTGCAAGTTTGCAACAGCAAAAGCAGCACTATGAACTCACAAAGGAACTTCCTATTTTCAAATGGTTAGCTAACTCTAGCCTTAAAAAAACAGTTTAGAAAAAAGAAATCACCATACAGATACAAAAATTGCACCAATGTGCTATTATGTTTCCAAGGAAATTACAACTCTACTGCACACCTGAAGGAAAATATCATTAAGATTTACAAAACATTCACTTTCCCAAGTTTCTTGTCAATCCCTCAATGAAATGTTTTAAGACTTAAAGATAGTAAAAGACTCATATAACTATTTCCATTGTTGTCTGCTATTGATTACTTGTCAAGAATAGTTCAGTTGGCCAAACAAACAGCATAAAACTATTATAACATTGTTCTTATTTTAGAAAAGTAAGATAACACAACAAGTACTTTTCTCACTTTTAAGAGTTTTAATAATGCAATATTTGCTTCCCAAAGCAGTAGAAGTAAGGATGCCTAGAATTCTCAAAGGTAATCATAGCATCAATGAGAATTACACTAACCCACAATTGCATTCAATAAAAGCTCAACTATCACTAAAGAGACAAATTTTGTTACTTCGAGACCAAGCACCAACCTTCAATAAAGGCATATGTATATCACCCAAGGTGTTGTTTGGCGTCATCAAAGCCGTCTCAAACTCCTCGGCAGAGAATTCAACTTTAATATTCAGAAGGGGCCTAAAAACCTACAACAAAGAAAACAAAAAAACATAATCCCCTATATACCAATAAATAAATAAAAGCCGCAACACACCAAAAAACCAATTCCACAACAAAGATTACAACTTTCTCAACTCACATTTAAGAAATTAAGTATTGAGGCCAATTCCCACATCGAACGGAGACTCCAGCGCGGCAACTGCGATGGCGGGGGTGGGTTCACAAGAGGAGTCACGATCTTGCTGCATTGATGCTGTGGTGGCGGCGATAGCGACTCCTCCCGCAACCGCTCTTTCTTGGCAGACTTCTGTTTCCGCTGAGCAGCAACAACAGCCGCCTCTGCCGCTGCTGCAGCATAAAGCCTTGCCGCAGAACGAACTGTGCAAGCCCTCGAGGGGCGCTCTTTCCTCACTATATTGTTGTTGTTGTTGTTGCTATTATTGTTACTTTTGCTGCTGGTATTGTTGTTGTTGTTGTGATTGTTTTTGTTTTCGTTGTTGTCAAGTCCGTCATCGGGTGAAGAGCCATCGGCATGGATCAGAGTCGAGGGTTCGTCAGACATGGCGGAGAGATCGGGACGGTGGGTATTGGTTACGGAAGGGTCACATGGGAGATCATGGGATTGCATTGGAGAGGGAGAAGGAATCAAGTGAAATGATTTTCGAGAGATAGAGAGTCTCGCTAGAGTGAGAAACAGAGAACAAGAAACTGTAGAGAGAGAAAGAGGGGTTTCGAAAGGAGAGGGGCATGGCGGATTGAAACTCCAAAAAGAATTCACTCACATGCCTTCGCCCCTCTCTTTGTATGTGAGGCTGATGAAAGAGAGAATCGCAGAAAGAGAGGAGAAGGGTGAAAGGGCAGACTGGAGAGAGGTCAGGGAAAGGGGCTGAAAGAGGGGGCAGAAATCGGAAATTGGACTAAGAAATGGGTAAAAAATTAATTTGATCTGTGTTGGTAAATTTGGTATTTTCTCTGTGGAAGTGTGGAATTGATTGTGTCTTGGTTTCCTCAGACAAGATTAGGGCAAGGGGAAACTAGTTGTGAAGGCAATGGTAGAGGGGGAAGAGGCCATCCACGCAAAACGACGACGTTCCTAAAATTTTATTGCTACGTATTGATATATGATATTTCTGAAATTAATTTAGGTATCTTTGATTACATTTGTTTAAGTATTTTTTACCTTGAATTTATCTTGAGTATTTAAAGAATTTTCAAATTTTCTCCAAATATTATGAATAATTCTTGCATTTTGCCAAAATTTCTAAAGTATTTCAAAAATAATTATATCACAAGAACCCATGTTTTATATCACAGTATTGCTAAAGTATTTCAAAATAATTTTTGCATTTTTTACATTATTAATAATATTTTTTTAAGAATAAATTATATTGATCTCATTTGAAATTTATAACAATTACAAAAATATCTCTTAAAATTTTATATTATATTTTTTTAATTTTATTAACAAACAATAAATACCTCCCTTCATGTCCCAATTTTTTAAAATAATAATAAATGAGTATTTTCATCATTTTGAAAAAAAAAATGAATTAGAAGGAAGGTATGTGTAGTTTATCATTAGAAATAGGGAGAGCAATACAATTTCAGAAATCTTAAGAAAAAGTTGTAATTATCAAATAAATGTAATTTATTATTTTATAAATAAATTTTAAATTAAGAATTATTTTAATGTTGAACAATTTTCAAATGTGAAATTTGTCATTACCGTTAAAAGTAACAAAAAAGAATAGTAGTAATATAGCATTGATATAAGATATCATAATTTATAGAGATTGAGAATTAAACAAACAAAAAAAAAAGAAAAGATTCTATCATAATTCATTTATTTTCTCTTTTTCTTACCCCATGTTCTTGGGTTTTAAACCTTCTCATTTATTAAGGTAATCCCTTTGTCGTTTGATTAGAGAATAGCAATTTTAGTTATAGTATGCTTGATTCATGTGTTTGAATCATGTTAATTATTCACCACAACTCCTTTTTCTCCATCACCAAGGCCACTACAAAGAGGACGAATCTCATCTTCTATGAGAATCAAAGCATTGATACTTAGACATTTAGAAATATATTTGATTAACACATTCAATAATGGTAATAATTAAATAAAGTGTAATGTGGGCATTTTTTTTAAATTTGTATTTTAAATTACAATTTTAAATGACGGATAATATATCATTGTACTGATACGTTATTTAAGATATAAATTTGGTAAGTATAGTATTATTATTAAGTAAAATATTGATTATATAAGAACTCATAAAATTAATGTAAATATTATTGGAAGAATTAAGATATATATAATCTTAATAATGATAATTAGAATTAGAATAATTACATTTTTCCATAGAATTGAAAAATCATATAATTTAAAATTTAAAATAATAAAAAGTTATACCTAAATACAACTAATAAACAAGTTAGTCTTGGTGTGAATTTTGATTTATTCCAAATTATATCCGACAGAATACTTCAATATCTTAGTTTGAACCCAAATAATATAAATTTGAGTTTGAATTCAACTAATTACAAAACAAAAGTTGAATTACAAAATTGATTTGAACCCGAAAAAAGTAATATATTTCTATAGTTTAAACTATCTCGATCTAATTATAATTAGATATTTTAATTAGATTTGATTTCAAAATAATTAATATAATTTAATCATAATTAGATGTTAATATTGTAGATGCATAGCCCATCATAATTCTATAGATGCAAATGTGTTACTGTAAAATAGTCAAAATAGAAAACCCACGTCATTTTTTAATTATCTTTTAAATTCATGTAGTTTTTAAATATATAATTTTAATAATAATTTTTTAAAAAAATTATATTTTCAATATACGATTTTAAATTAACAAAAATTTATAATAATTCCTAAATTTTTCTTGATTTGTACAAATTATTTTAAATTTTTCTTAATTTAAAATCTCATCTTTAAAATGCAATTTTAAAATCGTATCTGAATATGAGATTTGAGTGAAAGATTAACGATAAATTATAAAACTACAAGGGTTTGAGTTTAATAAATTTTGTAATTGTTTGAGTCGTTTTCTAGCCAAAGCATATGAATAAATGTGTGATCATGCAAACGTGTCAGAACTGAAAAGACATTGCGCAGGGAATTTCAAACATAAGTAGGGAATTGTCTTCCCGTGGAGGTTCAATTGCATTAATGCTAAGAGCTTTACCACAACACGTGATTATAGAATTAAAGAGAAATAAATTATGCAATGTTGAAATGAATTAATACAACAATATCTTAAAAATAAAACTTTTGTTGCAACCTTGAACCGGATATAATGTGATTGAATATAACAACCACAATAAGTCTATTGGTGTAATAATACTGGTACAAGAGGTAATGCAAATAATATTAGTAAGTAAGTCTATAATTGCGATAAATTATACTGATTTTTTTTTAAGTTTATGAAATTATATTGACTTTTCATATTTTATATATTTTATCTGATAATATATAAATATTTCATTCTCGTTAAAATTTTTTCTCAAAAATAACAATATCGCCCCATTTCTCTTTTTTTTTTTCCCAGTTTTTTTGATTTGTTTTTCATTTTCCTAGTAAAAATTGATTAAAACCTTAAATTTATTTTTATATAAAATAAAAATAAGTATTTTCCTTTAATTTGTTTTATATAAAATAAAAAAAGACTTTAAAAAAAGTTTAAAAAACTTATCAAAATTAAAAAAATGCAAATAAAATAAAACAAGAAGGGCAATTTTGTCATTTTGATTAATAAATTTGACTAGATGAGAATATTTATATATTGTCAGGTAAAGTAGGAGAAGTTAATGTAATTTCAAAAATCTTAAAAAATGTCAGTGTAATTGTTAAGAATTTTAACAGAGATTAGTGTAATTTATCCAATTATTTGTTATTCTAAGTGCATTGCACATTGATCAATAAAAAATTGACAATTCAATAAATTTGTTAGTGAAATTTACATATTTTGTTGATTTACATATTTTGTTGATTTATTAGTCCGAATGCACTGCACGACAGTTCAATAAATTTGTTAGTGAAATTTACATAATTTGTTGATTTATTAGTCCGAATGCACTGTACCTAAGACAAATAAATACTAACTCATATAAATACAGCTAATCCTAAGCTGAGTGCTAGTCTACGAGTTAGACTAGATTAGGCAAACTATTGAAGTTTAGGACACATGAACATTGTGTTACCCTAGCAAGTGTGATATTATTTTTGGCAATAAAAAAAAAAGGGAAAAGATGAGAATCTGTAAGTGTTGTGATGCAACATTTTGATGGCCATAAGCCATAGATGCCTTGTTCATGTTCAATAGTTTTGCTTGGGCCAGGAAGTGAAAGTTTGGCATATGTTTTAGAGCAGGCCGAATCTAGTCTAGCCCATTTTCAAGCCTACTTCATTTTTTTTTTTTTATAGTTATGAGTCACAAAGTATATGGACTTGCTACTCATAATGGGCATTGCAGACTTTGTTGGGCTACGTCGTGAACTCTTATGATGGGTCATTTATTATTAGTGTCGATTATTTTATTCACACATTTAAAGGGCCCAATTTTCATTATATTGACCCATGAAAAAAATAAAAATAAAAATCTGCAATTTGTAATATAGTCTTGAATTTGTCCATATTTTCAAAACTTCCCATTTCTTTGCTTTATTGAATCTTATAATTTTATTTTTTAGTTTAAAAAAACAAAGAAAATAGATATATATTTTGGAGACTGGGCTTTTTAATGTTATAAAATTGTAAAACATGTGGCCCCATGCCCCTGGCCACCACTATCCAACAAATGAACTCTGTTTTTCCTTCAAAGAAAAAGAAATTGATAGAGTATTTGCCGACGAACAATGCCATGTAGAGGTAGAAGACTAGGCATGGCAATTTGCCCCGCCCCGCCCCGCCCCGCTCCTAATGGAGCGGGTATGGGGTGCTCATAAACGGGGTCGGGGTAAGACTTTTAAAACCCCGTCGGGTTTGGGGTGGGTTCGGGGAATGGTCACCCCGCCCTGACCCCACCCCATTTATATATTAAGTTTTTATTTTTTTATTTTTTTTTTTATATATATTATATTTATCAATAAATAACCCTATATAAAATTAATTTTAAGATTTTTTATATTACACTTATATATATATATTTTTATATTATTAAAATAAAAGTTTTAACTTAAAAAAAATATATATAACGGGGTTCGGGGCGGGGTGAAGTCGGGGTAGACTTTAAACGGGACAGGGGCGGGGTTGGGGTAGACTTTAAACGGGGTGGGGCGGGGTCGGGAGAAGAAAATATAAACGGGGTCGGGGTCAGGGTCGGGGAAGGGTCACCCTGCCCCGAACCCGCCCCGTTGCCATTCCTATAGAAGATCCCACTAGTCGTAAACTCCCATTTTGCTCCTCGGGCATCACTTTTATTGATTGTTGGGCTTATATAACAATTTGAGGTTATGGAAATTAATTAGGTAAATAGAGCAGTTAAGTGGGGCTACTCTAATTGACCTTTAATGTCTCTTTCAAAGAAGAGTTTTATTATTTGTTAATGAAAGTTAATTGAATGAAAAAAAAAAGAAATGTGATAAAATTCAATGCCTTTTTTCTTAAAATATTGTTACTTAGCAATTTGGAAGTTAATGAAAGTTAATTGCATGAAAAAAAAGAAGATGTGATAAAATTCAAGAATTATATATGCATTGTGCATATTTTTTTAACTGAGTGTACAGATCAGCTTGCGCGCACCTCGACTAATCACAAGATCTTAAAGTTAACTACGGGATAAACTTTCAACGGCCCCAAAGAGAGACTCAAACTCAAGATTTTAAATTTTAATTTTCAAGTTTTTCTGCTCGGGTGCATTAGTGCATACATTCTTTATTATTGTTATTTTTGGGTTGCCTCTTCAATTAGTTTATATTATCTTAATTTTATTTTAGAGCTCGTTCGGGGGTAGGTTTGCACTTTGTTTTTGTTTTTGCAAAAGATTAATCTCCTAAAAACTTGTTTAGATGTGTAGACATCGCATTTTGTGATCCTTAATTAAGTCGTGGCAATTCAGTAGTTATACCAAGAAACTCATTTTCAGTAGGACTCCTCCTAACAGAGTCTTAATTCAAGTAAGACTCTTCTTGATAGAGCCTCATTCTCATTAAGACTCCTTTTGACAGAGTCTTAGTCTAAGTAAAACTCTTTCCGACAGAGTCTCAGTTCCTACTGAGACTTCCTCTTGATAGAATCCTAATCCAAGTAGGACTCTTCTCAACAAAGTCTCACTCCTATTAGGAATTTTCTACCCATCAAAGGGCGTTTCGATAATTTCGGCACCATTTTGTCCACTAAGGACATTTTGGTAATTTTGGCATAATCCTACCCTTAGTCGGACCTCTTAGTCACTTGAGTGGCATTTTTGTAATTTTTATATCATTTTACCTATTTGGGGGTAATTTTAGCCATTTGGTGATGAATTAGGGGTAATTAGGTTATTTCACATGTCTTGTAGCAACCTAGAGATTTTTCATCGAATTAGGGGATAATTTGGTAATCTTGAGTGATAGTAGTCTATTTAAGCTTAATTATGACTTTTCATTTTTAGAGTTTCCATAAATCTAGTTGCTTGATATTTTCTTAAATAGAGATACATTGAACCTGGACATTTTTATTTTAGAGTTTATTTTTCAATTAAATTCTATTTCTCTTTTATCTCACTAGCTCTTGCATGTGGACACCAATTCTATTAATTCGTACATTGTCATAGTTATTTATTAATTCATTTAGTTAGGATAATCATTCTTATTTAGTTTTCTATTTATTTAACTAAATAATTATTACTCAAGACATGATCATAACCCTCAATTTTAGGGTTTCATCTTAGACCCTTAGATTAAAGCTCCATATTTTCCTATAAATAGAGCCCATCCTGCCCATCAATTTTGGAGGACGGACAAAAGACACGATTTTCATAGCCTCACAATGTTAGTTTAATTCCAGAGTTCTCTCTACAAGAACTTTTCCTCTTTGAGGCTGAAACCCTGCTTGAAGTGACAGCATCCCCCCGCTGAAACCAGCAGAAACGATGCTTTCCAAACCAAAGAATAAGTTGGAGATCTGTCGGATTAAAGCCTCCGATCTAGATTTTTCTAGCCAAAGATCAGCTTGACGTCAACGATTAAATAAGGTATGCTCTCAAACCCTTAACAATTTTCTTAGATCTGGTTGATCTCATCTCTTTTATCACTCTTGATAAAAGAAGGTAAACCTGAAGAACTATATGACTCTGATTCTATTTTCTGAATGGATACGTAAGAAACCTTCGGGCCCGAGTTAGATATTCTTTCTGTCTTTTCTGTTTTATTTTACTTATTCAGTGTCATATTCTTTATTATTTATCTTTTCCGGTACTCACATATCTCTTTTCAGGTTTTCTCATGACAAAATAGCACTGCTAGTGAATATTTGAGGACCGACCTATTTGGATCGGGTGGGGTGAGTGCCTAACACCTTCCTACTCCTGTACCTTAACTCCCGAGCCTATTTCTTTAGTGTTTCTGCTTTATTTTTGTGCTTTATTTTTATTTGATTTATGCCAAAGGATCCTTTAGTATGTATTTAAGAAACAAAGTAATGTATATTTCATTTCATTTCTTTGGCTATTCTTTTATATGTATCTCCAAAACAAGCTAGCGAACTCCTCAATTTCTCTATTTCCCATAAGATGCATTTCTTTATACCTTTAGGGAAGGAGACAACCAGGATCCCTCTAAATCCATAGAAAATGGATTAACACTTTTCATTTTTTTTCGGTGCTGGCGCCCATAAGATGCTTAATAAAACTTTTAAACTAATTTTTGTATTAGGATTGTTCCCGAAAATATATAAACTTTTGTGCATTTAGAAAAGTAATCCAAATCCCTACGCAAATATGTTTGATTAAAAGGAAAGAAAAAAAAAGTTCTAACAATAAAGTTTTAATGATGTATATGCTTGATGCAATTCAAGTATTAATACAAAAATTGCTACTTGTTTGGTAATTGAACTATATTGTCATATTTTCTCTTATATATGAAATGAAAGAATTAATTTTGAACATAACCAAGCAACTTACAAAGTGATAATCGTGATGATATCTATACTTAATATTGACACAAATTAGTATATAATCTTAGTTGTTATATTACAAACATAAAGATAGTCAATGTGAGATATTACTTGCATATTGAATTTATAAATATGGCTATTGTTTGTGATATACCACAAAAGAGCAAGACCAATCATCACTCGACACGTATGTCTATAGTCCAGCTCATGCTCAGCTAGTTTAGCTCACGCTCGACCAGAGTGGCTCGTGCTCAGCTATTCAAGGCAGACCGACAGATCGGAAGAGGCCGAGCTCATGCCTCCAGAGCAGGTCCATTTCCAAATAAAGCTCACAGGGTTGAATACAAAACTCCAGAGCAGCACCTCAGAGCTCGTCGCCGCCTTAATGGATGCCGAGCAGAGAATAAGGAAACAGTCCTCAACAAGGAAACTACTACATATATTTATCTCTATTTTGATACAATGTCCAACAAGAAAACTGCCATCTCCGATGATCAAATCCCTACTTTCATGGCTCTAAATCCTAATCAAGTTAGGAAAGCCACGGCTTATAAATTAAACCCTAAAGGTACGCTTTACTCTCATGCTCATTCTTTGGCTTTCATTACAGTCTTTTCAATTCAGTTTACTTACTTAAGCATCAGAGCGACTACCGCCGAAGCTAATCCGGTGGTCCTCTGATTCCTTTTTGAGTGCTCTTTAGGTCGCGGAGCCCTAGATTTCTTGCAAGTCAAAAAGTGCAGCATTCAGTTTGATTGTTATTGAAATAATGCACTAAATTTAGGATTATAAGTAGTGTTTTGCTATGACTTAGTCATGAAAATAATATTTAATATATAAAGCAAGAGTATGACTAAGCAATAAATTAATGCTATAACTTGCTAATGCACTTATGATTGAGATAAACCATTAAGCAATGATAGCTAAGTAATGTATTCAACATGTGAGTAAAAGTATAGAATGTGTAAAATTACTCAATTAAGTTAAAAGAAAAATATGAGCACTAGAGGCAAATTTTGATGTAGTTCATTATTTTAACAAATAAATTTTAAATACTATAAATTAAGATATGTATCTATGCTCCAAAATGTTGAATCACATAAATAGACTAAGTTGTTTTATTGCATAATACTAATTATAGTTTAAATATGCCTTTAAACATTTGTGTATATGAGCAGTCTATTCAAAAACCTTAAACATGAGTTAAGAATTGGTTAAATAATAACTCATGAAGGCCAATATATATAAGTTGTGCATAAGGTTTAACATGTAAAGCTCTAATAAGCATATGCATAAAGTGAAATGGTTAAATTCACGCATATTCAAACAAATGCACAAACTAGTTCTAAGTCATGATATTTAAAGGCTCTTATCAGTGAAAAGAATGAGTAACTAAGATAAGGTTATAATATTTAGGATGCATTTTATAATAATAGTGTAAAATTCGTATGAAATGCATATTTTAAGAAGTCATTTATGAATGAACAAATGTAGTAGACGTAAAATTCATGAATGAACTTATGCCTGCAAATTTAATAGTATAAGTGGTCCCTTGACTTGAGACTTGTAACATGTACTTAAATGTGATCTAATCATGCAACCTAAAAGTTTTTGTTTAAGCTTGAAAGAGGTTGTAAATCAAGTGAACAATATAACAGATAAAGTAAAAATGTAAATTGGTCAAGTAGATCAAGAAAGAGATGACCAATACTTGAAAGGTTCAAGCAAATGAAAAAAAATCACTTCAAAGATTAAGCATCAAGTCAAACTCAAGCAAGTGTATGTATTGAAATCGAAGGAATCAAGTGAAGACTTTAATTTTTATCATTTTGAGTTTTTGAGTGAATTATGATTGATTGAACCAAACATAATGCTTAAAGTATTTAAGTGATCAACTAAAATCAATCACAAAATAATTTTTCAAAAAGAAATATTGATAAACCTCAAGATTTGAAAAATCAAGTTAATCGGAGTTAAAAACTTTGAAATTGTTGATTGATCTTGAACTTAATGCATTTAGTATTTAAGTGATAAATTAAAATCAATCCAAAAAATGATTTTTTAAGCTTACCATTGATAAATTATAAATTTTGAAGAGTTGAGTTGTATGAAAAAGAGACCACTGAACAAAATAGGTAATATTGTAAAGCTTTCAAATTCAGTCGACTAAATTGTCAATTCAATCGACCGAATCATGTTCATTAAACATGCCAATTTTGTCTCTATCAAATTCAGTTAACTGAATGTATTTTTGTTCACAAGATCTTAACACACAGTCAATTCAGTCAAACAAATTGAATATTCAGTTGATTGAAACTTACAAGCCATTATGAACAAATTGACATTAGAAGATTCAGTCAACTGAATCCAAGAGTCAATCAACTGAATGACTTGAACAAAATCAATCTCCACTCTCTAAACAAATCGACCAATTGAGTTCTTCAGTTAACTAAATTATGATTCAGTCAACTAAATGATGAATTTAGTCGATTGATTTTGTCGATCTGGTACTTCAAAATTCAAATTCTTAATAGATCTAAAATGGTACTTCAAAATTCAAACTCTTAATAGATCTGAAAGGGGCAATAATTAGTTTTTGAATCTAATGGTCATATCTTTCAATGGCTTATAAATAAAGGTTCTCTACAACATTTATTACTAATAACTCACATATTTTAACTTCCAATCTTTTTATTAGACTTGAGATATTATTTATTGTTAGATCTATATCTCAAAGTTTTATTTATCTTAAATACTCAAGTATTTATTGATCAATTATTAGAGAGTGATCTTTATTGTACCAAATCAGCTATAGAAGAGAGTAAACCTTGGTATTTATCTTTGTACTTCTCATTGCAGTGAAACCTTTGAGGGTAGGCTATCATTGTGAGACAAAATGAGATCTTTACTATAAATGTTTGATCACTACTTGAGAAGGAGTTCAATTATTGAAAATTTCAAGCGAAAACTTGGATAAAGGACGTAGAAATTTTTTTTAAATCTCGTACGTATGGATGTATGTGTGTGTATACATTTTTTTAACATTAAGATGTTGGCTAGCAAACTAATATAACTTCTAGTGTTTCACATTTCAAATGTACCTAGAGTACTTTTGCCTTGCCACAAGGATTCAAGTGGCAAATTTTAGTGGTGTTCGGTTAACAAAACAAGTAGGTGGTTAGAAATTGTTTCCTCATATTTTCTTATTATATCAATAAGTATTCATCAAAGTTTCATATGATTATGACAATTCCTCATCACCATATTTTCTTATTATATCAACAATTATTCATAAGATTATGACAATTCCTCATCACTGTGCTTCACGTGGGAATACAGTTTCCAAAATGAAAGTACTGTTGGGAAAAGTGGAGGTGGTGGCTTAAAAGTAAAATGCTGTTTGATTAAGAATATAGTACTATGCTCAGTTCATTATATTATCATGGTAATGGAACCCTAATAATGTCCTCAAGTTAAAGAACTCCAATGGATTTGTAGCTGATAAAGGCAAACAGCCAGCTGGAACGTTTTCATCCTTATTATTGGAGTACTCTTCCGTGGCAACAGCTCTGTCATACATTAATTTAGAAATTAGAAGAAACATTATTTTAAAAAAAAACTTTTTGTAGGACCATCCTATTAAGTGTCATCACTACAAAAATTTATTATACGATTTGAGACTAATGATTTTAACTAATCATAAGTTATCATTTGTTTAATATATTAAATTTATAAGAGACAATAAAACAATTATTGTTGACATGTCAAATTATAATTGGTTGAGACTATTGACTTGATCAATGATTCCGGACCTTCTAATAAGTTCTCTATTATCACTGCATAGTATGCAGCATCAAGTGGTACTTTAATGGGTAGATATGAAATGGAGTTCATATTTTTTTTATACAACCATGTTAGGGAGGTAAAATCATGTTCGCGTCAATTGCTTGAGAAGTGGGTAGTTGCATCACTTAGATAAGACATCGATTCTGAAATTCAAATTTATTTTACTTGCCAAAATTCAAATAATAAATTTTTTTGTCAAAGAAAGTAGTATCCCAACTTTAGCATACTAATCTATTCATCGTCCATGAGGTGGAATGAAAACTCCATAAACTGTAAGTGTGGCGGGTTGAACTTGAAATTTTCAAATTTATGGTACATGCATTCTTCAATCCAACTCGTTCATCATTCGGACTCCCAAAATTCAGATAATTACTAGAAGAAGTGAAACATTTGTTACTTAAATCTATGGCATATACTACAAAAATAGCATTTAAAAATAGCTTTCAAAATATATATATATATATATATAATATAATCTTTTCATTTATGAATCTGTTTCGAGTGCTACATGCAATTTTAAAAGGTGAGTGAGATTGGAATGAAGTTGTCAATCTCCGAGAGAAATTGGAGGTGGTATTCTTAATTAAGAATACAATACCTTGCCAATAGGTGAGGGCGGATGGAGGGAAGTGTTGCCTCCCAAAGATTTGAATAAAATAGCAGGTATAATTTTTATTTTCGACATTGTTAACAACAACAACAAAAAGAAAAAAAAGTTTTTAAATTTTTTTTTAAAAAATAATAATATGGTGATGATGGAAATCTCCTGATAAACACTTTATCAGCTTGTTTGAAAATTTTACAGAGAAAAGAAAAGAAAATTATCAATCGTCATCTTATTTGAAAGTTAAGTAAAAAAATGAGAAGAAATTCATTATTTAAAAAAGAAAATAGGTAGTTGAGATATTGGATGCTAACCATGATGAGTCTTGTCCTCCCCTCTCCGGTTTCATTTTATTGATGTAATTGTTTGGCACCTTCTGTACTTGTATGCTCATTGATAAAATGTGTTAAATCATCAATTCATCTAAAAATTTAAGTTATTAAAGAGGGTGTATGTTTATTATTATATTCTCTAACACACCCCTTCACGTGTGACCAGTTTGAGCCTACACGCGTCAATTCAAATTTTTAGGGTGACGGTGAAATTTAAACTCAGGACCTTTTGCCTGCTCTGATACCATGTTAAATCACCAACTCATCTAAAAGTTCACCCTCTCTAATAGCTTGAACTTTTAGATGAGTTGGTGATTTAACAAAATACAATCATTTATAAAAAAAAATAAATATTATTATTTGATAATTATATATATATTTTTTTATTTGACAAAAAACACTCATCTTCATTTTAATCGAAAGTTAAGTAGATAAATTAGAAGCAAGTCATTATTTATAAAAGAAAACCTAATAACCCAATATACGTCTTGCACTCTCTCGTTGCTTCATTTTATTGACGTAATTAATTGTTTGGCACTTTTGTACTTGTACGCTCATCAATAAAATGTATTTTCTTCGCTGATAAAAAAGTTAATATTATTATTTGATAGTTATATATTTTTTATTTGATAATTGTCTAATTTTTATCTCATTCATTTATGAATATTTTTGTTATATTAAAAAATTCCATTAAATACCTGATATACCACAAACAGACACACCAATCACTTTGAGACACGTGTGCCCACTGAGTTAACAAATCTCGATCATACAGAACAGCCACAAGCCTTCAGGGTATTCTCATATATGTCTATCATACAGAGCAGCCACAAGCCTTCAGGGCATTCTTATTTATATATCATTCAGAGCTGATAGACTCGGTCATACAGTGCAGATGAAGCCTTCAAGACATTCTCATATATACATCTTCCAGACCTTCCGTTCTGGACAATATTTATTCAACACTTCATATGGATCCAATCTTATGGTTTCCTTAACAACTGTCAAGCGGGGAATAAGGAAACGGTCTTCAATGTGGAAACTACTATTTATTATTATCTCCATCTACGACTCAAGGATCCAGAAGGTAACTACAATCTCCGATGATCATATCCCTACATTCATGGCATCGAATCCTAATTAACTTAGGAAAGCCACGGCTTATATATTAAACTCTAGAGGTACGTTTTTACTTTCATGCTCATTCTTTGGCTTTCAATACAGTCTTTCAATTCTCTTACTTACTTAAGCATCGGAGCGGCTACCGCTGGAGCCAATCTGGTGGTCCTCTGATCATCTCTCTGAGTGTTCTACAGGTCACGGAGCCCTCACGTGTTGCGAGTCAAAAAGTGCAGCATCAGTTTGGCACCGTTTGTGGGAAACGACTAATCTCCAAAGTGCTCTACTCATAAAACTCATCTTTTTCCCCACCGGAAAACCATGGCACCAAATCTCCGACCACGACAGAATGCTCAGAATGCGCAAAACACCCAACGTCAGCCGCCTGCTCCCCGCACAAGGGGGCCAGCGGTCAATCCTATGCGACAAGAGATCGAAGCCATAAAACGACACAATGAACTGGTGCAGGAACAACTGCTTACCATCACTAGAACGCTGGCGACACTTACACAGAACCAAACAACGGGTTCTCCTAGCCCGCCGGTCAACTTCGTTGCAGGGACGCAACCTTCTGTTGCTATAGAGAACGCCGAACCTCATGTGCAGGCTCCAACTAACCTGCCTGGGCACCCCTAAGGCGTTGCTCGCGCTGGTCGAGATCCACAGCCATCAACAGTTCCTGGTTGGGGAACATCTGCTTTCGTTCCCGACGTGCATTACCGAAGCACTACTCGAGCCCCAACTCCTAGGGTTTCGGAAGCACCGCCGGCACCGCAGAAACCTTATCAAGCAGCACCAGTCCCTCCGGTTCGGATTCCTCTTCCGTCCGAAGGGCGTAATCAACCCTACTACCCTGAAGCCCGAGGCTGTCAGACAGGGTTCACAAGATGTTAGAGTCAAAGACCCGCGGAGGGTAGAGAAAATTGCCGAATCAATAGACCGGACAGTCACTATGAGAGGACCTCAGAACCCTCCAGAACAAGACGAACTGGCCAGGCTGCTCGGAAGATTGGCCACTCCGTTCACTCACGCTATCATGTCAGAAGAGAGGCCCAAAAAGTTCATGGTGCCCAAGTTCACTCTCTATGACGGATCTGGAGATCCAGGAGATCACCTTTCTCATTACCAGCATACGATGGCCCTTCATGGAGCTTCTGATGCTTTCATGTGCCGGACGTTCATCACCAGCTTAAAGGGAACTGCTCTGAAGTGGTTCCACAACCTCCCTCCGAACTCCGTTACCAGCTTCTACGAGCTCGGTAGGCAGTTCTTGGACAGGTTTATGACCAGCAGGAGGCTCAGAAGGGGGCCAGAATTCCTGCTGAATGTGAAGCAGACCAGGGAGGAATCCCTCCGAGCCTACATTGCACGCTTCAACACCGAACTCACTGAGATCACGGATTGCAGCCCGAAATTCCTTGTAGCAGCCCTTACAGCCGGGCTTGCTCAAGGTGGGTTCAGGGATTCCTTAACAAAGAGCCCCCCAGCCGATATGGCGGCACTAATGGATCGGGCCAGAAAATATATCAATCTGGAAGAGGCCAACCGCTCAGCCCAGAAGGGCAAGGATCAGACCCAGAGGGATAATCCGAAGCGGGAGGATCACAAGAAGGAGGATCACAGAAGAGACTCCAACAAAAAGAGGGCCAGGAGCCCAGAGAAGAGAACAGCTCCCAGAGCTGTGTACAACTCCGCACCAAGGGAGTTCACCAACTTCACTCCCCTGAACACCACTCCGAACCAGGTACTCCGGCAGATCAGAGATCGGGAGAACCCGAGGTGGCCGGAGCCAATCAAGGGAGATCCCAGCCTGCGGGACCAAAGTAAGTATTGTAATTTTCGTAAAGATCATGGACATACAACTAACTCTTGCAGGACCCACCGATATGAGATAGAACAGCTCATAAAGAAGGGACGTCTTCAGGAGTTCGTCAAGCAGGATGGGCGACAGAACCCCCAAGAGGACAAGCCTCAGCAGTGGCCAGATCAGAGGCCCGAACAGAGGCAGGAGCAGAGGGAAGGACGAAACGAGCCTCAGAGGCAGAACAATCACGTCATCTACGTCCTCCATGCTGACTCCCCTGTTACAGGAATGTCCAACAGGGCAAGAAAGAGATATGCTCGGGAGGCCAGAACCGCCCCGAACGTCCTGCAGATCTCTAACGTCGAAAAGAGGCTCAAGCCAGGGCCGGAGATCCAGTTCACCGAGCAAGATCTAGCAGGGGTACACTGCCCTCACAGTGATGCCCTCGTTATTACCCTCAGAATCGCCAACTTCGAGACCAGAAGAGTCTTGGTCGACACTGGCAGCTCAGTCAACATTCTGTTCCATGAACCGCTTAAACAGATGGGCATAGACCAGGATAACGTCAGGCCCACCACTACCGTGATGGTAGCTTTTGATGGTAACCTCAGCACCCCACTGGGGAGAGTTGACCTTCCTACCATTGTAGGAGAAGGTGAAGGGCAGAAGACCACCATCACGAAATACATGGTGCTGAACATGAAGTCTCCCTACAACGTCATAATCGGGAGACCCTGGTTGCATCAGATAGGGGCAGTCATGTCGACCCTTCATTAGTGTCTGAAGTACGTCCACAACCAGAGCGTACACTCGGTCCGAGGATGTCAGCCAACCTCCCGAGAGTGTCACGCTATTGCCCTCAAGGAGAAAGCTCCGAAATAGCAATTACAGTACACTCGGGACTGTGCAGATCCGGTCTTCACTTACACTCCCGAGGTAGAAGATTGCCCATCCAGCGTTGAAGAACCCCTGAGTCCAAGGGGACGTGACAGCCGAGCCAAACCTGTTGGCGAGCCCATTAAAATACTGGTCAGTTCAGAAGCAGAGGGGCGTTACTTGTACATCGGCCCAGACCTTACACACACCGAGCAGGAAAAGATAGTCAGGTTTCTGAAAAACAACCTCTCTATCTTTGCTTGGAAGACCAGGGACATGGAAGGAATAGATCCTAATCTAATAACTCACAAACTGATGGTAGATCCGGATCATCCCCCAGTCAGACAGAAGAGAAGGCCGATTGCTCCTGATCGGCATCGGATTATAAACGAAGAAGTCCAGAGGCTGCTGGACGCTAGGATGATACAGGAAGTTTTCTATCCCGAGTGGCTAGCCAACACCGTGCTTGTTAAAAAGAAGAACGGCAAGTGGAGAGTCTGTGTTGACTATACAGACCTCAACAAAGCATGCCCCAAAGACAGCTTTCCACTACCGAGAATAGACCAACTGGTTAACGCCACTGCAGGGCATAAACTTATGAGTTTCATGGATGCATAGTCTGGATACAACCAGATCCAGATGTACCCTCCAGATCAAGAGAAGACTGCCTTCATAACCGAAAGAGGACTCTACTGCTACAGAGTGATGCCTTTCGGTTTGAAGAATGCTGGAGCCACTTATCAGCGGTTGGTGAACAAGATGTTCAGCCCACTACTCGGTAGCACCATGGAGGTTTACATCGACGACATGCTGGTAAAGAGCCTTCAGAAAGGCAGTCACCTCCAGCACTTGGCCCAGACCTTCGATATCCTCAGACAACACAGGATGAAGCTCAACCCCTCGAAATGTACCTTCGGAGTTACGAAGGGAAAATTCTTGGGATACATCGTCTCTCAAAGAGGTATCGAAGCAGATCCCACTCAGATCTAAGCTCTGATTGGGCTGAAGTCACCAAGAACCAGAAAGGAGATTCAGGCACTGAACGACAGAATTGCCGCATTGAGCAGATTTATATCCAAGTCCACCGATCGTTGCCTACCTTTCTTCAAAGCTCTGAAGGGCAGCAAGACTTTGCAATGGACAGAAGAATGCGAGCAGTCCTTTCAAGAACTGAAGGAGTATCTAGCCTCTCCAGAGCTCCTGTCAAAACCAGTGCAAGGAGAAAAGCTGCTCTTGTACCTTGCAGTCTCCGAGAACGCGGTCAGCTCCGCACTGATTAGACAGGAAAGAGGAGTACAGAGGCCTATATTCTATGTCAGTAGGGCACTACTTGACACGGAGAAAAGATACCCAGAAATAGAGAAGCTAGCCTATGCCTTGGTTATATCAGCTCGGAAGCTTCGACCTTATTTCCAGGCCCATCCAATCGAGATCCCAACTGCCTATCCCATGAAGTCAATACTGAGAAAACCTGAAGTATCGGGAAGATTGGTAAAGTGGTCTATGGAGCTAGGGGAGTTTGACATAGCATATGTACCCCGGAACTCCATCAGAGGGCAGGCCTTAGCTGACTTCGTAGCCGAGTTCACCCCGGCACTTCAGAATAAAGCACAAGTCACCGAGACTTCGGGAACCTGGCTGTTGTACATTGATGGATCGTCAACCGATCAAGGATCAGGGGTAAGCCTTGTGCTACAGTCCCCTGATGGGCTCACATCAGAAAAAGCAGTCAGCCTGGAATTCAGAGCTTTTAATAATGAAGCCGAATATGAAGCCCTAATCTTAGGGATGAAACTTGCCTTGGAATGCGAGGCTCAGAACCTCGATGTCTTCTCTGACTCCCAACTGGTAGTAAGCCAGGTCTTGAGAGAATTTTCCATCAAAGATGACAGGATGCTTCGGTATTCCGAACTGGTGAGTCACTTGAAGAACTCCTTCCAGACGTTTACCATCCAAAAAATTGAGAGGAGCCAGAATTGCAGAGCAGATGCTCTGGCTAACATGGCCTCTCGCCTCAAATCTGAAGCAGACTCCACAGTTAAAATCTCTTTTCAGCCAGGATCCAGCATCGAGGAAGCACAAGTTGCTCAAATTGACGAACAGCCCCAGAACTGGATGACCCCGATCCTTTAGTATCTAAGGTCCGGTCTCCTCCCAGAAGACAAAAACAAAGCCAGGAGAATCCGAATCAGAGCGGCTCGGTACCTGATCCTGAACAATAAGTTTTACAGAAGGTCGTATTCTTAACCTCTGCTAAAATGCTTAGCCCCAGACGAATCACAGTATGTCTTGGCTGAAATACATGAGGGAATCTGCGGGAATCATAATAGGGGCAGAACTATAGCCCACCGAGCTCTATCGCAAGGCTACTACTGGCCCGGCATGTTGAAACAGGCTAAAGAATATGTTCGGAAGTGCGACAAGTGCCAGAGATTTGCCCCGTACCAACATCAGCCTCAGCACGAGCTTATCCCGATTCCTAGTCCTTGGCCCTTTGCTCAATGGGGAATGGACATTGTGGGCCCGTTACCACGAGCACTTCCAAACAGGAAGTACCTCTTTGTGGCCATCGACTACTTCTCTAAATGGGCCGAAGCCGAGCCTTTAACGCATATTACAAAAAAGGAAGTCGAAAGCTTCACCTGGAAGAACAATGTCTGCAGGTTTGGCATACCACGTTTAATTATCTCGGACAATGGGACACAATTCACTGGTAAAGGCTTCAAGACATTCTGCGAAAATCTCAACATCAAGCAGCACTTTGCCTCTCCAGGCCATCCGCAAGCAAACGGGTAAGCAGAGGTCACCAACCGAACAATCCTTAACGGGTTAAAGAAGAGGTTGGAACAGGCCAAAGGAAAATGGGCAGAAAAACTCCCTGGAAGAGGCCAACCGTTCAGCTCCTGTCTTACGTTTCATCCCTAAGACAGGAGCCTCTTCCTCCCTCTCACCAGGCTCAGGGGAGGACAAAACTAGCCTCCGTTTCTTCGGAACGGGAGGAACCACTGGAGAGGAAGCCTCCCCCGTCGCCACGGACGGTGATAGCCCGGACTCCCACTGAGCCATCACATTTTCAGCAATCTCCTCGACACTACCCCTGGCAGCCATTAATTTATCAGGGTTAACGATGGAAGAATGGTCCCTAATGCTGGGCTTCAAGAGCTTCTTATATTGCTTCTGAATCGAAGAAGAGAAGTTTGGTCTCTTCCACGCACTCTTGACTGCAAAACAAGCACAGAAATTGATCAGTTCAACAAATTGGCAAACAAAACGGAGTCAACGCAGCCACGAAAAAGTTGAGCCTCACCCCTTGGCCAAGTGGTTCAAGGGAATGTGGAAGGTTGACCCTCGAAGTTCTTGAATTCCCATCCTCCTTTAATAAAGAAGTACCATTTCTTCCAGGTCTTGTTGGAGGAGGGCACAGAAGTAAGGGGTCTGAACCCACTATCGAAAGATATATAAAAAAGACCCTCCGCCTTTTGAAATTTTAGATCCATATTGCTACGGATCAAGTCAAGGGACACCTCGACATTATTCATATGCCCTAACACAATAAAGCTCAACAGATGTCTCTAACTGTTAAGGTTCAAGTCTGCGGGGCAAAGGTCAAACCAACAAAAGAATTGTTTTATAATATCAGGAAAGGGGAGTGTAAGACCCATTTCAAACTAGGCCAGATAGGCACAGATTTTCCCCTCTCTAACATCGCCCGGGCGATCCTGAGAATCTGGGACCCTGAAAGTTACATTTTCGAGAAGTTTGAACTTCGCCCATAACTCCTTCAACATACTTTCAGTAATTACACTCTCACCCTCTTCTCTATGACCAGATCGATCAGAAGTCTCACCAGCCCTATTTGGGGGCTCATCAAAAGCACCAACAATCCTAACCCCCAGACTAGAGGGAGGATCTACCAGCCTATTTTCATCAACGTTCACTAATTGCATTTGAGGATCGGTCTTAGAAGGACTTCCCAAACCAGAGTGTGATTCTAAGCCAGACATGGCGAACAAGAGAAAGAAATGAAACAAATGAGAAGGAGTGTAGAAGGGGACTAAAAGTCGAACCTGAGATCAGTAAAGGATTATGAACACCGGGTAACTTCCAAACTTCAAGATATGTCAAATGGCGGTCTGGTACTGTAGAAGTAAACGCAGAAGAAAGGTATGAAAGACCTTTCCCTCTCTTTATATACACATTCGAAATATGAGCCTTCGAAGACGAGCCGACACAACGGTTGAGAGTAATGATGAATTCTCAAGTATCGACTGCGCAATAAATGACGCGTTAAACCGACGTCTTGAGAAATGGGAAAGCAAAACATATGACTCTTCACAAAACCCTCAACCCTAGTTAAAACCCTAGCTTTTAACAAGGCTCTGGAGGGGGGGGGAGTAGCTGATATACCACAAACAGACACACCAATCACTTTGAGACACGTGTGCCCACTAAGTTAACAAATCTCGATCATACAGAACAGCCACAAGCCTTCAAGGTATTCTCATATATGTCTATCATACAGAGCAGCCACAAGCCTTCAGGGCATTCTTATTTATATATCATTCAGAGCCGATAGACTCGGTCATACATTGCAGAATGCCTTCAGGGCATTCTTATTTATATATTTCCGAATATGAAGCCCTAATCTTAGGGATGAAACTTGCCTTGGAATGCGAGGCTCAGAACCTCGATGTCTTCTCTGACTCCCAACTGGTAGTAAGCCAGGTCTTGGGAGAATTTGCCATCAAAGATGACAGGATGCTTCGGTATTCCGAACTGGTGAGCCACTTGAAGAACTCCTTCCAGACGTTTACCATCCAAAAAATTGAGAGGAGCCAGAATTGCAGAGCAGATGCTCTGGCTAACATGGCCTCCCGCCTCAAATTTGAAGCAGACTCCACAGTTAAAATCTCTTTTCAGCCAAGATCCAGCATTGAGGAAGCATAAGTTGCTCAAATTGACGAACAACCCCAGAACTGGATGACCCCGATCTTTCAGTATCTAAGGTCTGGTCTCCTCCCAGAGGACAAAAACAAAGCCAGGAGAATCCGAATCAGAGCGGCTCGGTACCTGATCCTGAACAACAAGCTTTACAGAAGGACATATTCTCAATCTCTGCTAAAATGCTTGGCCCCAGACGAATCACAGTATGTCTTGGCTGAAATACATGAGGGAATCTGCGGGAATCATAATAGGGGCAGAACTATAGCCCACCGAGCTCTATCGCAGGGCTACTACTGGCCCGGCATGTTGAAACAGGCTAAAGAATATGTTCGGAAGTGCAACAAGTGCCAGAGATTTGCCCCGTACCAACATCAGCCTCAGCACGAGCTTATCCCGATTCCTAGTCCTTGGCCCTTTGCTCAATGGGGAATGGACATTGTGGGCCCGTTACCACGAGCACCTCCAAACAGGAAGTACCTCTTGGTGGCCATCGACTACTTCTCTAAATGGGCCGAAGCCGAGCCTTTAACGCATATTACAAAAAAGGAAGTCGAAAGCTTCACCTAGAAGAACATTGTCTGCAGGTTTGGCATACCACGTGTAATTATCTCGGATAATGGGACACAATTCACTGGTAAAGGCTTTAAGGCATTCTGCGAAAATCTCAACATCAGGCAGCACTTTGCCTCTCCAGGCCATCTGCAAGCAAACGGGCAAGCAGAGGTCACCAATCGAACAATCCTTGACGGGTTAAAGAAGAGGTTGGAACAGGCCAAAGGAAAATGGGCAGAAGAACTCCCTAGAAGAGGCCAACCGTTCAGCTCCTGTCTTACGTTTCATCCCTAAGACAGGAGCCTCTTCCTCCCTCTCAGCAGGCTCGGGAGAGGACAAAACTAGCCTCCGCTTCTTCGGAACGGGAGAAACCACTGGAGAGGAAGCCTCCCCCGTCGCCACGGACGGTGATGGCCCGGACTCCCACTGAGCCATCACATTATCAGCAATCTCCTCGACACCACCCCTGGCAGCCATTAATTTATCAGGGTTAACGATGGAAGAATGGTCCCTAATGCTGGGCTTCAAGAGCTTCTTATATTGCTTCTGAATCGAAGAAGAGAAGTCTGGTCTCTTCCACGCACTCTTGACTGCAAAACAAGCACAAAAATTGATCAGTTCAACAAATTGGCAAACAAAACGGAGTCAACGCAGCCACGAAAAAGTTGAGCCTCACCCCTTGGCCCAGTGGTTCGAGGGAATGTGGAAGGTTGTCCCTCGAAGTTCTTGAATTCCCATCCTCCTTTAATAAAGAAGTACCATTTCTTCCAGGTCTTGTTGGAGGAGGGCACAGAAGTAAGGGGTCTGAACCCACTATCGAAAGATATATAAAAAAGACCCTCCGCCTTTTGAAATTTTAGATCCATATTGCTACGGATCAAGTCAAGGGACACCTCGACATTATTCATGTGCCCTAACACAATAAAGCTCAACAGATGTCTCCAACTGTTAAGGTTCAAGTCTGCGGGGCAAAGGTCAAACCAACAAAAGAATTGTTTTATTATATCAGGAAAGGGGAGTGTAAGACCCATTTCAAACCAGGCCAGATAGGCACAGATTTTCCCCTCTCTAACATCGCCCGGGTGATCCTGAGAATCTGGGACCCTGAAAGTTACATTTTCGGGAAGTTTGAACTTCGCCCATAACTCCTTCAACATACTTTCAGTAATTACACTCTCACTCGCTTCTCTATGACCAGATCGACCAGAAGTCTCACCAGCCCTATTTGGGAGCTCATCAAAAGCACCAACAATCCTAACCCCTGGACTAGAGGGAGGATCTACCAGCCTATTTTCATCAACGTTCACTAATTGCATTTGAGGATTGGTCTCAGAAGGACTTCCCAAACCAGAGTGTGATTCTAAGCCAGACATGGTGAACAAGAGAAAGAAATGAAACAAATGAGAAGGAGTGTAGAAGGGGACTAAAAGTCGAACCTGAGATCAGTAAAGGATTATGAACACTGGGTAACCTCCAAACTTCAAGATATGTCAAATAGCGGTCTGGTACTATAGAAGTAAACGCAGAAGAAAGGTATGAAAGACCTTTCCCTCTCTTTATATACACATTCGAAATATGAGCCTTCCAAGACGAGCCGACACAACGGTTGAGAGTAATGATGAATTCTCAAGTATCGGCTGCGCAATAAATGACGCGTTAAACCGACGTCTTGAGAAATGGGAAAGCAAAACATATGACTCTTCACAAAACCCTCAACCCTAGTTAAAACCCTAGCTTTTAACAAGGGCTCGGGGGGGGGGAGGGAGTAGCTGATATACCACAAATAGACACACCAATCACTTTGAGACACGTGTGCCCACTGAGTTAACAAATCTCGATCATACATAACAGCCACAAGCCTTCAGGGTATTCTCATATATGTCTATCATACAGAGCAGCCACAAGCCTTCAGGGCATTCTTATTTATATATCATTCAGAGCCGATAGACTCGGTCATACAGTGCAGATGAAGCCTTCAAGACATTCTCATATATACATCTTCCAGACCTTCCGTTCTAGACAATATTTATTCAACACTTCATATGGATCCAATCTTATGGTTTCCTTAACAACTGTCAAGCGGGGAATAAGGAAACGGTCTTATCCCGATCTTATGGTAACTACAATCTCCAATGATCATATCCCTATATTCATGGCATCGAATCCTAATTAACTTAGGAAAGCCACGGCTTATATATTAAACCCTAGAGGTACGTTTTTACTTTCATGCTCATTCTTTGGCTTTCAATACAGTCTTTCAATTCTCTTACTTACTTAAGCATCGGAGCGGCTACTGCCGGAGCCAATCCGGTGGTCCTCTGATCATCTCTCTGAGTGTTCTACAGGTCACAGAGCCCTCACGTGTTGCGAGTCAAAAAGTGCAGCATCAATACCCTTTCTTTTCATTCCAGATCTCTTTCCTTTTCGAGAGATTGGAAGAGGGGACTAAATCTTTCGAACTTTTTCTCCTAATTTTTTTTTCTCTCCCTTACAAACTTTTAAACAAAGATTTAACTCTCTCTCTCTCTTAATCTTTTTTTTCTCTCTCCAATTGTATCCATGCAAATGAAGTGTAAGTCAAGAGACTAGCATCATAAATATGGCCTATAGCATTTTCCGCAAGTGTAAGTCATGAATTAATTATTTTTCTTTATTCTGCTCTATGCAGGTGATAACATTAACTAAATCATATATTATCATGTTATTCCTTACTACCTTCTAATATTTACTTGAATATTTTTAGAGAGTATTCAAGTAAATAATAAATTTAATCAATAATTACTTTATTTTTATTTTTATCTCTTAACACTCAGATTCAACTGTATTTTACTTGTATTGTAACTAAGCAAAACTTTTAGGTTACTAATTGGCTTCTCACAAGTGTAGAATAGTTTTTAAATTTGATAATGTTTTCTAATAACTGATCAGGCCAAACTTCTATGCTGGCAGTGAATATACATGAACTTCTTTTTGATAAATAAAATTTTATTAATCAAAGGTGAACAAAACAAGCAAACACAATTTCAAATGGTAGCTCAAGTGGTGAGTTAAGGGATAAGTGTTTAAGAACACTAAATTCTTAATTAAAATTTTATGAAATAAAACTTTCTTCCGAGCTATTTTCTCTGCAAGTAAAACTTTGTGTAAAATAGATTTCGATTTATAATCTGATCACGTGGCCAAAAATGATGATTGGAAGGTCCATCCGCATTACCAAAAAAGAAAAATGCAAGCAAACTCGAGGAAAGCTTACTGTAATACAGAACAGAGGACAAACAAACACCTCAAAGTGAGAAAACAAACTCAGTCGTTCCAATCTCTATCTACATTCCAGTGTTCTCACTGTCATTGAAATCTCTTGAAGCAAAGCTTGAGAGGGGTGCCACTCTTAGTTTCCTTTTCTGCTATCACCCTTAAATGGACTCTAGCTGCCACTGTGTACTGGATATGGTTGGAAAGGAACTGCAAAATGTCTCTTTTTTTTCTTCATAAGTATTGAGAATTTGTCACAGTTGTTTGTAGTTGATAAAAACAAACAGCTGGAAAGAACCCTTTAATCCAAACAATATGTGTCTCCAAAATTTACAACCTCATGATGTAAGATACATATGTGGCCCACATGCAATATGTGTACGGTTTTAGAAAGTGGGTTCAAGCAGTTCGTTTCCAAATATCCCAATGCGTAAGTGTGATAAGTTGCAAACTGAAAACTGGTCCTCTCTCTATCAATAAAAGGTACAAAAGCTCCCAGAAAAAGAATAGAGCAAGAAATCAGTTTGTGCATCTAACAGACAATTTCACGGGAGCAAAGCAATGAGCTTGTGAAAAATCATGAAAGCTCAAGGTCTTGAAATTTCTGTAGATTTTAAGTTCTTACACATGAATCAATCAAGAAAATTCCCTTAAGATGTGAAGAGTATACATATGGAACTACACGACCTCCCAGAGTGATGCTTATGATCTTACATTTACATGCGTTTTTTTATGGCTCAGGCAGTACTTGAATCAAATGCATGTCATGGCGTCAAAGAATCTCTGCATTAGAGAAGCTGAGTGATTTAAAGGGAAAAAGAAACAAAAATGAATGGAAACACACACACACACACCCCTTCATGTAAAGATGAATAAAACTACCTATGGAATGTTCTCAAGAGGCTTTGAGCTGCTTCGAGTGATAAAACCAATTCAGAAGTTCATTCAGGAGGTTAAGAATGTAAAGTGAAGATTTGAGGTTGAAGTATCTGGTATCACAGAGAGATGGCACTTGCTTGTCTTCCTTCTATACCAAAACAAAGCGAATGCCATCTCGCCTGCGATAGCAGCCCCCAACCTCTTTTTTTCTCTTGCTCCTTCTTTGTGTATTCCATGACACAGAAACACTATATATATACATACGAGAGAGAGAGAGAGAGAGAGAGAGAGAGAGAGAGAGAGAGAGAGAGAGAGAGAGAGAGAGAGATGTTAGGGCTTTCCATTTGCTTATTGTTTCCCCACTTCTTTGTAGTTTTATCAGGGGCTTTCCATTGGCTTATTGTTTCCCACCTTTTTTTGTAGCTTTATCTTGCCTTTTGTCAAGGGAAGGAAATATTGCCTCAATTTGTGAAACGCGTGACAATTAAATAGGTGACGAATAATATTGAAATTGTTTGTCAAGGGAAGGAAATGTGTTTTTCTTCATGAGTAGATTAAGAACATATATTAAGTTGTTCAAAACTATTAAGGAGTGAATGTAAATTATCTCCAAATATCACCACTTGAAAATAGTAATAATGTGTGAAAAGTTTATGTCCTACATAGGATGAGTACTAGATTTTTAAGGAATATATACACAATTATCTTGAAGCAGGCTTTGGGCCTTAAGGATACCCAAGTTTTATAAAAAGGGGCCTCGTCCACAGTGCATATATCTTTTTTTACCAATTCAATCAGTTGTGACCGTTAGCAAATAGTTGCATCAGTTCAAACATGTGTGTTTGTTCACCATGAACAGATGCAACCATTGGGTTTTGTGGTTGTATTGTGTTGGACATTGGGTAATGTGGACCCAAGTCTGTTTGGCATCTACAAGATTTGCGCGGATTGTAATGATTATGATAAGAGTTTAAATGTGATTAAAACTCTTATCCGTTCTTGTTGGTTTGACTGACTTAGATATTATCACACAAGTCTTGTAGGTTATCCCATTAGTTGTGGTCACGGAATATAAACATATACACATTGGTTAAGCTCGTAATACAAGCCCCCTCTTCTGCTTCCTCTATTATGGTGTAGCGACTTGCATAGAGAGAAAAAAAGAGAAGACCTAGTAGAGTAAAAGAAGGGAGATTGCATCAAATTCTTTAAGAAGACTTTTTTAACAATCAAGATTATCAAAAATAAGATAATTCTAACTCTCTTTTCAAGATTGTGTGATTCATGTAAAGAAAATGATTCAAATAGATTTTTTGAAATCGCTTTCTGCAGTGGTTACGAACCCAACAATTGGTATCGGAGCAACTTTACATGAATTCATCGGTTTTGAAGATTATATTTACTTTGTTTTAAACCTGTTCATGAATTTCAATTAAAACAAAATTGTTGTTTTGGATATATTATAATGTGATTTTGTGGAAGAATCTATTGATATAAAGATTTAATTTTTGTTTGAGACCCTAAATAATTAGATGTAATTCTTGAGCTTTTTATATTTGATGGGTATGGGATATCCATGGGGATCGCATTAGATATGACAATTATGGTGGCGCGACATTGATAAAATGAGATTCTCACAAGTTTTGTTTATATATATATATATATATTAATATTTATTTAGAAACTCATATGCGATTGCAGTGTTGGGTATTTGATACTCATTATTTTTTTTATTGAATTCTAAAAACCGATGGAATTAAATTTTTTTGCCTTCCTTTGAGAATCATGTTAATTGCGGTTAATGGGTTTAGAATGGGTATGAGATACCGAGGTTATTAGTAAATTTTATTTTAATTAATTTTTATAATATATATATATACACATATATATAAAATACAATCTATTGGGTATGAGATACTTGGTAACTAATCATGGATATGTAATATTCATGCAAGATTGTATTATGTGAGCCAATTAAACCAAATTAGTATAGTTTTTGTAGAGATTTGAAAAATGAGGGTAAATTTTTTGTTTTCGTCGGTAGGGCACTATTCATGTGCAGTTTTGCTGGTAGGACATTTACAGGCATCATTGAAATATAATTCATGTTTAGGAGTATAATTTGGATGTGCCATAGAAGAGAAACATGCTTATAACTATTAAATTATACCTACTGTAAGAATTTGAGCCTATTCGGAGATAGTTTCAAAAATAGGACCAAAAGGACGTCCCGGGTGGAACCGGTTAAACCCGGCCATAGGCGAAAATTTATTTTTTTGAAAAATTTCATTTAAAATAATTTAAAAAAATTTGGCTAAAAAAATATCGAATTGAGGCGTTTCGGGATGGGTTGTAGTGTAACGGGATCTCGGATTCATTAAGGGCAAAAGAGTCATTTTGCAGTTTTGCCCCTCCACTATAAATACAATCCCTTAGCGTATTTTTTTTCATATTTTGGTTTGAGATTCAAAGTAGAAGTCGTTCATGGAGAAAAATGAAGAAAAAGCCCTAGGTTCTCCAAGCTTCAAGCCACCAAAACATACTCCCATGCCAAGATTCTTGCAAAGCTTCCTTCTAAGAAGTTGTTCCTCTCATCAAGACCTATACTCCTACTGATCAGTTCGATTGTGCAGCGAACACAACTTTCTTGGTTTGAGAAAAATCATTGTAGGTATGATAACTTGCTAAGTTAGGAATATATTTGAGTTTTCTTGCCTTTCTATGTGTTGATTGAATGATTTATGTGTTTACTTTATGTTAGAAAATCACTTAGGTGGTAGTTGCTTTGAAACCCTAGAGTTGATTGTTTATGTACTTGTGTGTTCTTTGTTATTATTTGAGAATTTGGTAAAGTGATGAACATGTAACTTGTTAGTATGTTTGATTCATTGTATTTTAGCTTATGTTCATGTAGAGAAATTTTCGTGGTTTGAGAGTTATGAATTATTCCATGAGTTGGTAGTTTGTGTATTTGTATTTCCTTTGAGAAATTGTTAAAGTGATGAACATGAGACTTGATCATATACTTAATTCATTGAATTGTGACTTACATTTATGTAGACAAAGTGTTATGAATTTGAAGTTATGCTTTACTTTAAGAAAGAGGCATATTCCTTTTGCTTTGCCGTCTTCTCAAGCTGAGATGTAACGCCTCCTGTAGCTTTTTTTATTTTTCTTTTAACTTGATGTTTCTTTGCCTTGCGCATTTTGGCTCATTTGCTTCAGTGTCCTGCAACCCAACAAATAATGTAATATTTAAAATTTAAAATCTTATAAATTAATGCTCAAATATATCTCATTGTGAATAAAAATTAAATAAAATAATATCAATTAGAACCCAATATTTTTATTCATATTTTAGCAATTTAATCTAATAATAGAGTATTTAGAGTGCACTTTTGCGCACTCATCAAGACCCTAAGATTAGAGAAGTCCTTAGTAAAGATACCAGAGTAATATAGACTACCCTAGTTTAACATATGGTGATATCATTTGCATAGTTCGCAGAGAAGGCATGCGGATGTGCATTGACATGAAAATCAGTAATCAAGCCTCTAGAAACAAGAAAAAAGCCAAGTATGAACTTGGTAATTTCTATGTCCAGTACGGATTACCCTTAGTAGTACCATCAAAACGACGATCACACCATTATGATAGTCACCATAGACACCATAAAACCCGTGCTAGTCACCACCAAAGTTACCGCCACTATCACAAATATAGGAAAAGCCACCACCAAGGTGAGCATAGTAACAAACAAACATGCAATTATTATAAAACAAATCATAGGAAGAAAACTTCTACTAGTAAAAACACAACCCGTAAGGCAACATCTACTGATGTTTGTTTCAAGTGCGGAAAACTAGGTTATTTCCAGTCAGATTGTAAAGTTAAACAATTAATCAATGCCCGCCTAAGGCAACCAGGATCAGAAAAATAATTGTTTAGGATTTTAGAACTTCGAAACACGGATAGTGAATCCTTTAGTTATACATCTTACAGTTCAGACGATAGTGAAAATGAAATTGAATAGTTAAACCAATCTTCTGACCATAGGTCAAGCCATCAGTCAGATAGTCCTCATGTTAAGTTAGGGATGTACTGACTAGTTGCAATCGTAATTGTAGCAAAACAGTTAATGCTTTAAATAAAAAAAGAAGAACTTCTACTAGAATTAATTAATAACGTAGAAGACCCTATAGTTAAGTCCCAATATTTGAACCAGTTCAAATCAGCTTTAATAATAGAACCAGGTAAGAAACCTCCAGGTATTCCCCCTAATCTTCCAGTACAATTTAATAGGATTTTAGATCGATTTACGAGAAAATCTAAACTAGTTACTATTTAAGACCTCCAGCAGGAAGTAAACCAAACCAAACAAGAAACTTCAAAATTAAAATAGATAGTTTAGACACTTGGTCAAAATCTAACAACCCTTAGGATCGATCGTGATTCTTTGGCACAAGAAGTTAATAATCATCTTCCTCCTCTTATCCCCATCCAACAACTTACAGATGATGAAGTTGGACCAACCAATAATATCACTGTTTCCCAAGAGCTACCCTCTACCAATCAAAACGAACAAACATAATTTTTGGAAGCAATCACTAAGATTGATTTCCAAAAGTGGAGATGCCTAGTCAAGATCATAGTTTGCGACGAGTTTGAAATTGAGACAATAGCTCTCATTGACTCTAGCGCAGATCTAAACTACATCCAATAAGGAATCATCCCCACTAAGTTCTTCGAGAAAACCCTGTGAACGTTTAAAATCTGCTAATGGCAGTTCCACGCAAATACAATACAAGTTATCCAACGCACACGTGTGTCAGGATAAAGTTTGTTTTAAAATCCCTTTCGTTTTAAGTTAAAAACATGTTTGCCAAAGTTATCTTAGGTAACCCGTTTATGTGTTTATTATATCCTTTCACTACCGACAGTGAAGGAATAACCATTAAACCTTTAGGTCAAACAGTTAAATTTAAATTCATTAAAAATCCACAGTCTAGAGAAATTAATTCTCTACAAGATCTATCTATCAGTCGCTTAGTTAATCTTCTTTCTGATGCAAAATCTAGTCATCCCTACTGTCAGACCCTAAGTAAGCTTAGCCGTCATGGACATGCTTAGGTGGCACCTTGCACCAAGTTATGATCCAAGTCAGGCAAGCAAGGTGGTGAAGACCTTCTACGCAAGAAGTCATAGGTGGTTCCTGTCAGATCGGTAATTGTTCCTAAGACATATATAGAGGGGTACTCCTCCCCACCACCCCAAGGCATGAGAGCAGCATGTCTAGGCAAGCCTTGGCACGGCATGGCTTGCCCAAATCCTATGGACTCGTCAGTGTTGGATTGGGGTGGAGCATAGGGCATGGCTCGGTGGCATTACGGTTTAGGTTCAATATGGCTTAGTGGGCCGAACTACAGTAGGGTTGACTATGGTAGTTGAAGGTCGAAATGTCATGGCATGTGCGGGGCACATGACCTGACAGCATGGCATGGGTGCACCCCAGTATGCAAACAGTAGGGCGCATGGCTTGGGCGCAGCCCACCATGCACCAAAGCGGGTTGTTCTACGCGTGGACACGTGGACAAGGCGGTTGTGCAATATCAGACATGTGAGTACATACATATATACATGTGCGTGATGTGCTGGCGCAGCAGTTGGGCGATCAAACATGTGGGGATATATATATATATATATGCATGTGCTTGATGTGCTGGCGTAGCAATTGCAAGCGAGTGGGCGGCATGGGCGTGGTGGCCTGCAGCAGTTTCAACTGCACCGCACAGATGGCAGCTTCGGGTGCACACAGCAAGGCAGAGGCAGTTCCAGATAACTGCTATGCCACAGGTGGCACGCAGAGACTTGTCCAGCAAACCCTTCGGCGGTTGAGGGTGTCAATCGCCATTCTCCTTGTGTATATAAATAGACCAAGGCGCTGCATTTGAGGCAGAGAGCCTTTGGGCGGAATTGTATTCCTTTGTAATCGGTTGTTGTTGATATAAAGGTTGGAGAGTGTTTTCCCTGTAAACAAGTGTGTGTGCTTTGTTTACTGTGTGTGTGTCACCTTGTGAGTTTAAAGGCTGGTTGCAGAGGCAACGCTATCACTAGGGTGCCTTTGATGAGAAGCAAAAAGTTACCCCATGACAGTTGGTATCAGAACGTGGTTTTGATCGGAATCAATGGCTGGTGGTGGTAACGCATAGTTACGCGAGCAGGGTGACAAGGTTGGAGGACTTTGTTGGTGCTCCACCGAATGATGCTATGCCCCTCTTGGTGCAGATCGATAGGCTATCCCAAGAGGTGCAGAATGCCCTAGAGAACACAAGAGCAACTTCGACAAATCAAAAATGAACATTATCTTGAATCAAATAGCAAGATAAATGATCTTCTTGAGGATGTCAGTTGTCTGGCCTGAAGCCTTAAAGGAGAGAGTTGGCTCCCTTGAAGGGGAGGTGTCCCTCATGAAGCAGGGTCTTACATCAGACGAGTCCAGTGGTGCATGAGAGCTTGCAGAAGGCCAAGGTTCCTGACCCAAAACCCTTCTCCAGTGCACAGTAGTGCAAAGGAGTTGGAAAACTTTTTGTGGGATATGGGCCACTATTTCAAAGCAGTTCGGACTCCAGATGCAGAGAAGGTGGATCTCACAAGCATGTACCTTGCTGGAGATGCAAAACTATGGTGGCGCACACGATTTGAGGACAATTCACAGTCCACAGATCACAACTTGGGATGCTTTAGTCCATGAAATGAAGGAGCAGTTTCTTACGAGCAACACAGCTTGGCAAGCACGTGATGCTCTATGTAAACTCAACATACGGGTACTGTTCGAGACTACGTCAAGCAATTCTCATCCCTGATGCTTGACATTAAGAATATGTCCGATGAAGATAAGCTGTTCAATTTCATGGCTGGATTGCAAGGATGAGCGCAATCAGAATTGCGGCGGACAAGGTGTGAAGGACTTGCCTGCAGCTATAGCAGCCACTGATGCTCTTGTTGATTATCGCCTACAATCGAATTCTAGTGGGGAAGGATGGCAAGGGCAGGTTAAAGGAGCAACAGAAAGGGAAGGGCTTCAACAAGAAGAAGAAGGATGGGAAATTTACCTCCTTTTCTTCAGTAGAAAGGAGTGTAGACAAACCTTCCACATCCAAGAGTGGAAAGGGTTGTTTCATCTGCGATGGCCCTCACCGTGCCATGAACTGCCCCAAGAAGGAGAAGCTAAGTGCACTTGTTGCAGAAGACTTCACTTCAGATCGTTCAGAAGAACCCACACGAGTCAATCCTCTCCAACTGTTGAATGTAATTCAAAAGAAGGAGGAACCAATGTCTGGAAAGGGATTGATGTATGTGCAAGTCTTGCTGAACAATGTTGCTATCCATGCTATGATCGACACTGGAGCCACCCATAACTTCATTTCTGATCGCGAGGTACAACGACTTAGTCTTTCCCTGTTTAGTGATTCCAACAGAATCAAAGCCGTTAATTCAGAAGCGAAGCCAGTTGGTGGAATGGCTAAAGATGTTCCTTTAAAAGTTGGCGATTAGCAAGGCCAATGCAGCTTTATGGTGGTTCTCTTGGATGATTTTCAGGTAATACTTGGGCTGAATTTCTTTACAAAGGCAAAGGTTTCTGTTATGCCTCACCTGCAGGGTCTTTTCATTATGGACTTGCCAAGTCCCTGCTTTGTTTCTTTAAGTAAGGCCAGAAATGCAGTGGAGATAGTGTCAGCACTGTAACTCAAAGACGGATTGAGAAAGGGGCAAATGACTTACCTGGCCATGCTAGTTCGAGGAAGAAACAAGGGAAGACCTGCAGTCTATACTTGAGCCTGTGCAGAAATTGCTTGATGAGTTCTAGGATGTGAAGCCAGGTCAGCCTCCATCCAAATTACCGCCAAGAAGGGAAATTGACCACCAGATTGAGCTAGTTTTGGGTGCTAAACCCCATGCTCAAGCCCCTTACCGCATGGCTCCCTCGGAGCTTGCTGAGTTGAGCAACTCATTGATCTATTGAAGGCTGGTTTCATTCAGCCATCCAAAGCGCCATATGGTGCTCCTGTTCTGTTCCTAGAAGAAGAAAGATGGTTCTCTTAGACTCTGTGTTGATTACAGAGCCCTCAACAAGGTGACAGTCAAGAATAACTATCCAGTCCCTATAGTTGACGAGTTGTTTGGCAGACTTGGGAAAGCTATATACTTCACCAAGATGGACTTGCGATTGGGATATTATCAAGTCAGAATTGCAAAGGGGGATGAATCTAAATTAGCTTATGTGACAAGGTATGGCTCTTATGAGTACTTGGTCATGCCATTTGGCCTAACCAATGCTCCTGCAACTTCCTGTACTTTGATGAATAATGTATTACGGGAATACATCGATCGTTTTATTGTCATATATTTGGATGATATAGTTGTTTTTAGTCAGACCTTAGAAGAGCATGTTGAGTATTTAAGGCTGACATTGATTAAGTTGAGGGAAGCAAAACTTTACCCGAAGCCTGAGAAGTGCGAGTTTGGCCAGAAGGAAATCATGTTCCTTGGTCACATTATTTCTGGGGGTACTATCCGAATGGACCCGAAGAAATTACTGCCATTCTTGACTGGCCGGTGCCGACTAAGGTGATAGAACTGCGGTCTTTCTTGGGCTTGGCCAACTACTACAGAAAGTTTGTCAAGAACTATTCAAAGAAGGTGGTAGTGTTGACAGATCTCTTACTGGAAGGACAGAACATGGAAGTGGACTCGTGAATGCCAGGAGGCATTCGACCAATTGAAGGCGGCGGTGACTAGTGACTCTATCTTAAAACTTCCTAACTTTGATTTGCCTTTTGAGGTGTAGACTGATGCCTCTGATTTTGCTATTGGAGGTGTCCTAGTGCAGGATGGGCATCCAGTGGCTTTTGAAAGTAGGAAGCTGAGTGACACTGAAAGACGATATTCAGTGCACGAGAAGGAGATGACAGCGGTGGTACATTGTGTCAATACTTGGAGGCACTACCTGCTGGGCAAGCATTTCCTTATCCTGATGGATAATGTGGCCATTAGCTGTTTTCAAACCATGAAGAAGCTGACCCCGAAGCAAGCAAGGTGGCAGGATTTCATGGCATAGTTCCACTACACAATCCAGTACAAACCAGGCAGTGCAAATCAGGTTGTAGATGCCCTCAGTAGAAGGCTAGTTGCGGAAGAGAACATTGCAGCACTAAGCCTCATTGTTGGAAATGTGCTGGAGAAGATCAGAATTCAGACAGAAACTGATCCCGTGACTAGCTTACTCTTAAAGCAAGTCCAGGATGGTATCACAAGATGGTTTTGGATAGAGGAAGGTGTCCTCTATGCAAAGGGAGAAGACCGTATGTCCCTAAGGCCGGAGGCATCAGACAGTTGCTGCTGAAGGAGTCTCATGATTCTCTTTGGGCAGGACATCCAGGCTAGGAGCGGACCCTTGCCTTATTGTCTGAGTGTTATTATTGGCTCCGAATGAAGCTGATGTTGAACTATTTGTGTGGACCTGTTTGGTGTGCCAGTAGGACAAGACCGAAAGGAAGAAGACAGCGGGAACCTTAGAACCACTCCCAATTCCTAGCAGACCTTGAGAGAGTGTTTCTATGGACTTCATCAATGCGCTGCCAAAGGTGAACAACTTTACTTCAATTTTTGTTGTAGTTGACAAATTTTTGAAGTATGCCACCTTTGTGCTAGCGCCTAAAGTTTGTTTCTGCCGAGATCACAGCCCAATTGTTCTTCAAGCATATTGTAAAACATTGGGGGCTGCCTCTAGACATTGTGAGCAGTTAGAGATGCCCGATTTACTGGGAAGATTTTGGACAGCTTTGTTCGAGATGATGGGTTTCAAAGCTGAACTTCTCAACTAACAATCACCCACAGACTGACGGACAAACAGAAAGGGTGAATGCAATGCTTGAGGAGTACTTGAGGCATTACGTGACAGCAAATCAACAGAACTAGGGTTGACGTGCTTGATGTGGCACAGTTCTGCTACAATTTACAGCAGAGCTCTTCCACTGGACAAACCCCTTTCGAGTTGGCAACAGGCCAGCATCCTCTCACACCGCATTGAAGTTGCCAAGCAGAAGTCTCAAGGACGATGCCCTACAGCATATCGGTTTGCTAGATTGCAGTAGGAGAGGACTGAAGAAGCTAGAGATTGTTTGGTAAAGGCAGAGAAGAGGATAAAGAAGTGGGCTGATGAGAGCTGTAGACCAGTGGAGTTTGAGTTGGGGGATAGGGTGATGCTGAAACTCACTCCCCAAATCTGGAAGAAGATAAGTCGGAAGACTTGCACACAAGGGGCTTATTCAACGATATGATGGGCCCTTTGTTATCACCAGACGGATCAGGGAGATTGGCGTATAGGCTGGACTTACCCAGTCGACTCAAGTTGCACCCAGTATTTCATGTTAGCTTTCTGAAGAAGTATAATGAGGACTTAACTGATTCTTCAAGAACCAGTCGGGAACGGGCACCTCCAACTATCATAAAGCAATACATAGACATGGCCGAGGCCATCCTGGACCTACAAGATCGAGGGAATGAGTAAGAAGAATAGAAGGACTTACTACTTGGTCAAGTGGAAAGGAAAAGGGATAGAAGAGGCAACGTGGGAGAAAGACACGATGCTATGGAAATTTGAGAAGGTGATCGAGCAATACTTAGAGTCTCTTTCAACGAGGACATTGGGTTCTCTTGGTGGGGAAGGCTTGTCAGACCCTAAGTAAGCTTAGCCATCATGGACATGCTTGGTGACACCTTGCACCAAGTCATGATCCAAGTCAGGGAAGCAAGGTGGTGAAGACCTTCTACGCAAGAAGTCATGGTGGTTCCTAGTCAGATCGGCAATTGTTCCTAAGACATATATAGGGGGGTACTCTTCCCCACCACCCCAAGGTATGAGAGCAGCATGTCTAGGCAAGCCTTGGCACGGCATGGCTTGCCCAAGCCCTATGGACTCGTCAGTGTTGGATTGGGGTGGAGCATAAGGCATGGCTCGGTGGCATTACGGTTTAGGTTCAATAAGGCTAGGTGGGCCGAACTACAGTGGGGTTGACTATGGTAGTTGAAGGTCGGAATGTCATGGCATGTGCGGGGCACATGACCTGACAATCTGGCATGGGTGCACCCCAGCATGCAAACAGTGGGGCGCATGGCTTGGGTGCAGCCCACCATGCACCAAGGCGGGTTGCTCTACGCGTGGACACGTGGACAAGGCGGTTGTGCAATATCAGACATGTGAGTATATACATATATACATTTGCGTGATGTGTTGGCGCAGCAGTTGGGCGATCAGACATGTGGGGATATATATATATATATATATGCATGTGCTTGATGTGCTGGCATAGCAGTTGCAAACGAGTGGGCGGCATGGGCGTGGTGGCCTGCAAGCAGTTTCAACTGCACCGTACAGATGGCAGCTTCGGGCACGCACAGCAAGGCAGAGGCAGTTCCAGATAACTGCTAGGCCACAAGTGGCACGTAGAGACTTGTCCAGCAAACCCTTCGGCGGTTGAAGGTGTCAACCGCCATTCTCCTTGTGTATATAAACAGACCAAGGCGTTGCATTTGAGGCAGAGAGCCTTTGGGCGGAATTGTATTCCTTTGTAATCGGTTGTTGTTGGCATAAAGGTTTGGGAGTGCTTTCCCTGTAAACGAGTGTGTGTGCTTTGTTTACTGTGTGTGTGCCACCTTGTGAGTTTGAGGGCTGGTTACAGAGGTAACGCCATCACTAGGGTGCCTTTTGAGAAGCAAAAAGTTATCCCGTGACACCTACCATCCCTCAAAGGATTGCTACGGCCAAGACCCCTATGAAGATTACTACAATCTAGACAAAGATTAAAATAGTCCAACACAGTACCAATCGACGCAAAATGACAAAGTAAGCTTCAGAAGTAACTATTCATAAACAGTAAAAGATGTGAACAGTAACTCCACGCCAAAAACAGTCAGCTCAGAAGTTAGCTTTGAACAGTAAAAGTTGTGAACAGTAACTCCACGCCAAAAGCAGTCAACTCAGTAGTCAATTTTTTTTCCTGTGAATTTCGCCACTTATCTAGTATCCGAGGCACTCCAACTCCTATAAGAAGGCAGCCCCTCCTCAGTTATAATCAGGCTTTATTTTTAGTTCACTTGGGAGAATTTCTTTAGAAAGAGAGAATATTTGTAAAGCATTTCTCTTAAGAATTCTAACATGTATTCAATTTTCAATTCTCTTTCAATTAATCAGGGTTTCAAGCCTTAGTTAAAGTGTAAGTATTTATTTTGAAGTTAATACAATTCTATTTTCATATCTTGTGCATTATTTCCCTTCCTCGTATGGACGGTTATACCGCCTTCCCTTGCACATGCATAGCTTAATTTTAATTTCCTCACTGCTTCCTCCCCTACTGGCTCAGTCAGTCCCCTCATGGTATCAGAGCCATCTATAAGGATCCATTTCTGTTGAAAGAAACTACGCTCTTCATGAACAAAGTAGTGATCAATAATATGGTGAATTTGGTAATGAATGAATTCTATTCATTTCAGTTATGAATTTTTTAAATTATATTCAGTTTACTCTCTCTCTCTCTCTCTATATATATATATATATATATATATATATGAAAAGGTACCTATTGAATTAAACATGCATATTGTTATTAAAATGTGTCTTTTCATGAAGAGTTGTGACTAGTCAGAATTCATCTATATAAACAATAATTGTGATCTAGAATTCACACATATTTCAACCTTAAATTCATTTCCTCCTTTATTTCTGTTTTATTTCAAGTCAAATATCAGTGAAAAGTTCTGTAAAATATCTACAAAATTGTTATCTACAGATAGGTGACTTTATTATATCTTGGAGATATATTGCCTGAATCTAACGACAAATTCAATTTGAGTAAGAATAATTAATACTTTAAAATAAATATTCTAAACACGCCTCAAGATGACAAATCTTAATTTCATACTACTGCTATAACACTTATTTCTTCCTAGATCTCCAGTCGAACTATTCCTTTGAGTTTTTATATTTGTTGCTCGGGTTGGAAGACTCCAATAATATGGATGAGAAGGTTCCATCTGACTGTTTCGCTTTATTAGCTACAAATCCATTGAAGTTGTTTGAGTAGAGGACATTATTAAGGGTCCATTACCATAATAATTTAATGACAGTTAGCATTGTACTATATTCTTAATTAAACTGCATTAATTATAAGCCGCCACCTCCACTTTTCCCAACAGCTGTTCACAATTGATCATTAATCCATGGTATTTTCATTATGGAATCTGCATTCCCACGTGAAAGACGGTGATGAAGAGTTGTCATAATCTTATTAAACTTTGATGAATGATTGTTGTTATAGTAGGAAAATATGAGGAAATACCTTTCTAATCACATATTTTCCTGGTCACCAAACATCCCTTTTGTCATGTGAACCCTGGTGGCAAGGCAAAAGTACTCTAGGGTAGAACCATTATAGTTGTTCACAGGCCAACAAGTTAGTGTTGAGATTATATAACCACTGATTTTAATTGACCAATTTTAAGGTAAAAGCTTCCAGTCTTTTACTTAGCTATGCAAAATCTAACTGCTGATTTAAGGAAGAATAATTAGCCTTAAAGATGATTTAAGCATTATGATATAACCTATCAAGCGTAAGAATGAAAATTTACAAGAACCGAGATTCTATCCAAGCAACTATCCACTCTTCACCCTAGTTAGATTCTCTCTTCCCATCGTTATATTAAGTGTAAGAAATTATTATGAAATACTTGTGTCTTACTTTAGTTCGCAATCCGTGGTTTGAATACTGCAGAATTTCGTCTAACACAAAGTTGGAATATGACTCCTACAAAATCTAACCACATCTCAAACAAATATGATAAGGAATTAATCTTATCTTATCATATCTTTCTAACCGATGCACCGTGGATTACAAGTCGGGGTTCTAACATTAGAAGAAAAAAATAGAAATTCAAGTGAATGCATAATCAACTATTTTTTTACTTTTTGAAAAAAAGAATTAATTCTCTGCATTGAATAAAGCATATTAGAGAACAAGAGTTCCTGTATATGCAAGAAATGAGGGAGAGGAATGTAATAAAAGAGTTTCTCAATATATATCAGAATCGAATGAAGTTGACTTTATCTAATCAAAGAGGGATTAGAGAAAAAAGGAAAGTAAAAAAAAAAATCACCATAGATATGATTGAGAATTATTGGGAATCACTCTTGGTGAGACCTTCACCCAAACCCGCCCTGCGATTTGGAGTCAGAGTAAAGAAAACGAGCAGTCCCGCGTCATCATTCAGAGGTCATTGTAAACAGTCAATACACATAGCATGTATACGGGTTAAGTCATACCTGACTACCAAAGATACCCGTAAATCAGATATTGCTTGTTATTACGAGTCAAACGTTGAATTCTAACTTCCGTATAGTTACGCTAGAGTTACCGTTTCAATCTTCACGTTTCAAACTCATCCATCAGAGAGGAAAGAGTAGAGAGAGAAAATGTACTATATCTCACAATCCACATTATGCTAGACCGCATATCTGCGTATTTATTTTAAATACATATAGAATTTTGTTAAAATTCAAAATACTGATCTCTATCAACACATGATAAAGACGTATTTGAATTAGGATATGAACTTATTCTATCAGCTACTTAAATGAGTCAAAACCCATTCCTTAGTGGGTGAATCTTGTTCACTAACAGCCATAATAACCTCTAAGTTGTTTATGTAGAAGTGCTTCTTTAAAAGCATTTCACTGGAGCCATTGCATCGCCAGACAAAGGTTTAAGTTCCTTTAGAAGCCTTGTTCTCCTATCTTACTTTTTTTATAATTTCATTTTCCATCTTATGCCGCATACAGATATACCTACATCTTTCACATATAGCATTTATTCTGAATGATGCAAAATGTAGATAATTTAATAATTTAATTTTATAAAGAAAACAAAGCAAAAAGTTTTAAATACCAGACCAACAGAAATAGTTTCTAATAAAGGCAAATAAAAAAAATAAGTTGTTTAGTTTCTAATGATGCAAATGTTGTGACAATATCAAATTTTAACTCACTAATATTTAATTGCCAACATGGCATAATGATTTGCCACCGCCACAACATTTGAGAGTCAAAACTTAATAAATCATTTAGAAAGTATAGTACTATTAGAACTCATATATGTTATTGAGTTTTTTTAATCTATTTGTTATTGACTTAAAATGCCTAAAAATGCACATGTATGGAGAATCTTTATAGCTACTTGGATGGAGATGACATCATAATGTGTGTGTGTGTGGATAGACAATAAGGATTTACACAACAGATAACTTGATTGACTGGTTGTATAATCTTTGTCATGCATGCCAATGTATGAATAGAATACTAATTTAAAGAGTGATACTGATAAGATAACTCTAAATTTTCAAATTCTTGGTGTTTAACTCTGGTAAGGTCTTGAAGATAAAGAATGAGGTCCCAGTTCAATTCACACCAAATGCACGTGTATGGAGAATCTTTATGCACATCCATGAATTTTCTCATTACTCTCTTCTCCATAGTTCAATAGTATCTCTCAAAATCAGTCCCCATGCCATACCAAAAAATAAAAATGTATATAATTATACCAAAGTATGTCTCTCAAAATCAGTATCCATGCACACTAAAAAATGAAAAGGTATAATTATACAATAATCTTGTGCATCCAGTAAGGTAGTCACACAATGTCATCGTGCTGATGCAGTGTAATGCCCTAATAAGATCCCAATATTAATATAATAAAACATCTGATGGAGTCTTATTAGGGCATTACACTACATCAGCATGATACGTGGTGCGGCTTTCCTGTTGATGTGTGTGTGACACCCCAAGCAGATCTCAACAAGTGTGCATATATGATATAAACTTCATGACTTTATCAAGGTTGCTTGTCAAATGTTTTATCGTGCTAATATATTTGTTGGGCTCTAATTGGGATATCATATCACATGAGCACGGTGACATAAGGTGATTGTCCCACTAAATAATTTCTCACCGCACCAAAGCCTCGTTTTTTTTTTTCTCTATACAGTCACAACAAACAAACTAGACAAAACACAATAGAAGCAATAAAAGAGAGGAGCATAGGAGCACCATATTTTTGTATCTGTCATTCAATCGGCTTGGTTGTGAAGATGGAGAAGCAGAAGGACTTGGGGTTGCAACAGCAGTGACATTTTCCTTTGCACATGTGTAATTGCAGCGACTTGGACGAACCACTCTGTACACACCACTGCTTGCTAGGAGAAAAATGTCTTTATTATTGTCCTCCCCAAATGAGAAAAGGTAACCCAAAGCAGGAAGCGAACTCCCGGGCACAAAGCTGCACGGTATTGGGGAGTCATGAGCGCAACCAAAAGAAATCTTGCTGGTGGTAAAGTTCCCACTGTTTTCAGGGTTTTCAGTCCCTGCCCACATAGCACCCGCATACAAATCTCCATATAAATACCTGAAAAATCCATTCGCATGGTAGTTCAGGTCAACACCATTGCCAAGCAGGATGCCTGGAAAATGCCCTTTTAGTGTTCAGGGAAATTCGTGTCTTTTAACTAACATTCATACCATGAAAAGTGTGAATTTAGTAGATTCTTAAATTTTTCCTTCACATTACCATATTTCCAGGCAGGCACTTAATTTCCTATACGTACCATATACTAAAATGCCATTCATTGTAAGACTAAATTGAAGAAAGATTGCTCACCTTCCATACATGCATGGATCAGTCATAGACCGATAGAAGTAGCCTCCTGTGATTGATGCTGATCCTTCGTTGTTGTTTGCTTCAGAGTGATTGTATCCCATTACTGGGAAAATTAGCATTGTTGAATTTACAGATGTATTCCTTCCTAGTGACTGTGGAGGAGTGTTAAGATAGGGGACCCTCGTATACACGCCAGCCATAGTTCCCACCCTTGGTGATGATGTCCACCTCTTCATATCGATCCTGTATGATAACAATCGTTGTCAAAGTCAAACATGTAACTAAGAAAACAAAATCATATACTATGGTGGTGTCCCACATTGAGGTCATTGAAATTTAAATCATTTCTTTGTGGTTTGGATGACATTTAAACAAAAGAGCTGGAAACATAATACAGACACATCACCATAAAAATGAGATCATCGGTAGTAATCCTTGTTTCAAACAAGTAGTAATGCTAATTCAATTTCCACAGACAATCTAATAGCCATAGGCAAAGATAATAATAGATTACTCAAAATTGTATTGTGTTGCTTGAACCCAAACCCAAAGGGAAATTAAAACTGAAGGATTTTACTCATTTAGGGTTATGAAATTCTGTGAATTAGTAATTAAAATCTAGCAGGAGTAATCTTCAAAATGTAACTATCAAAGAACTAACAAAACAAAAACAAAAAAATGCAGAACAAATCAAAGTTCTTAAGAGTAAGGAAACTGTATCAAACTACTAAACATGTCCTTTTTTTGATCTGGAAACAGTAATTTGACAGTTTCATACACTAAAGATATGTAACAATACAATCCAAGAGAATTTTCAACCACTACAGTTGTCCAATAACCTTTAAAATTTTGGCTTTGGGAGGGTTGAGGAAGTACCAAATAAAACGATGAAATTGTCAAAACAGGACTTGCTGGGTGTTAGTTTGGACAAGGGACTCCATGAGTACAATCTCAACTTTCAAAAAATTCTCCCAAATCATGTGTATTTAGCAAATCTCCTTGCTAATGCATGGAACTACCCTGGAATATAATTCAAAATAAAAGAAAACCTCTCAGTGAAACAGTAAACTGTACACTTGCCAAAAAAAAAGTCCACTGTATTGCACAAAATAATAAAAATTGATCTACAAATTATCATCACGAGACCCATGGCGGGTGTTTATTAAAAACATGTGAAAGAAAGAGATACATAGTTTACACTTTTTCTCCTTAAATTTACTAAAATGCTCCAATAAGAACACTGAAATGTTCCCAATCAAAACAGGACATACAGAAACCTAGTGTCCCTTGAGTAACTCAATCAACGGATTAAATTTCAGGTAACAATGATAGAATAAACCTCATGTCCAAAGATACCAGAAGTGGAATAATATAATACCTGTCCAACATCTGCACACATAAAATAAGAAGGCCTTTCTGAATCAAAACTGCAGCGCCAAGGATTTCTTAATCCCAAGGCCCATATCTCAGGCTGCAATTCTTTATCTTCAATATATGGATTATCCACAGGGATAGCGTAGTTTCCCCATAGACCAAGCTGACTAATTTCTGCTCCACCTGGGAATACATAAAGTCAAATGAGTGAAAAAAGACCGGTCAAAGCAAATTGAATAGCTTCATTATATAACTTGTTTGTGAAATGAGTACAAGAAGGGGTTCCTGACCCAAAATCTTAGTCATTATAACTTTTGCTGGACTGTCCCTAGGATACACAGCTGACTTCTACCAATATCGATGAGCCACACATTTTATGAGAGGAAACAGGCACAAATCTTGTAAAGAGAAAAAATAACATAAATTCCAACTGGTCATACATGAGAATGTCAATCAATTACTCAGAACATAATGTTCCGACTTGACTAACAGATAATATAAAAGTGTGTCCAGGAAACACAAATGATACATACATTCATGTTTTTTTTTTTGTCTTATAAGAATGCATTGAAATATGGGGCTCATCAGTCTGCAATCAACACCAAATGTCATCCAGTATGCATTTTGTTGAGAATTACTGAAAAATTCAGGGCTATGCTTACTATTTGCTAAAAATACTCTACAAATGACAGTTGAAATTTTAAATACTTTCATGCTTTGCAGAGCAATAATATAGATAGTGTGTTGATAACAACTATACACTTCTTCGGTATGCAATGGAGTCCTTCCTCATTTTGTGGATGCCACTTTCTAGAAAATAGGCTTTGAAATATAAAATTATCCATCTAATGATATACAAATACTCAACTCAACAAAGCTTATCCCAACTATCTCATGCTATACAAATACTAGTATAAAATGTCAAACCTTATAATCAAAATGATGAGCAGCCTAATCCAACAAGGAGACACTTCTCTTCCTGATTTTGTTTTCCATCAAAGTGAATGGAGTCGAAAGCCAACCTCCTAGAGAATACACCTCATCAAGAGATAAAGGAAACTAGAACCAACTAGAGAATTAGATAAACTAGATCAGGAAAGGACAAGAATGAAGCAAACGAACAACCTCCCAAAAACAAATAAACATGGTCTCATCCTGTAGGCACATTACCGCCAAAAGTGCTCTTTGAAAGTAAAGATTAAAGAATAAAAAGCATTGACAATTGTAGTTTCACTTCCAAGCTGTTCCTCTATATCAATAGTAAGGAAATATGCAACAATAGGTCAATTGAATTGTGAATGCCTTTTTCTCTGTCCCAGGAGTGCGGGAGCCAGGCGGCGAGGGCTTACAAGAGAAATACTTCTTAAAGATTTTACAAGAAGAAATATCCTTTTCCACATTGTCTCTGAAAAAGTGATTCAAAAAGCAAGCATTAGAGTCAAAGTTTTTCACTGAAGTGTAGCTCAATCTTCTAAGTGGACCACGAAAAGACAAAAAACATTGATTGATTTCTTGCCCTTCTTATTAAATATTAGTTGGGTTGGTGAGAGAGGGAAGGAATGGCCTAGTGAGTTGGCAGATTAGTTAAAGGACACATGCAATTGCACACTGGAACACTGGATTAAAAAAAAAAAAAAACAGATGGTAAGAGAAATAAGTATGCATAGGTATTAATTGCTAACACAACAGAAGTTAAGAACATGCAATACACATGAACCATTTCATCTAACACTTACTTGGTATGTGATCAACGTCAAGCCTCATGATCTTTCCAAGCAATGATTTCTTGTTTTGGGAAAAATTATAAGGATCATCTGTACCTCCACCATCCCCCATCATAACGTACAAATACCCATCCGTGGGTCCAAAAATAATTTGTCCCCCATGATGAGATGTAAATGGAAGACCCATTGTGAATATCCTTCTCACTTCTGAAGGTATAGCACTTGTTGACTGGAGAAAAAAATCATGTTCATTTATATTTATCTAGTAAAAGATAAGAAGTAAAAATTACTTGTGTGTATTGATATGTACCAAGGCTGTCTGGGATGCAGTACCATTAACAGTGAACTCTGAAATTACACTTTGATATTGGCATGGTTGGGCACCATTGTCAGGTTTTAGCTTTGAAGGATCACAGTTCACATCTGAATTACATGAACATCTTCCGGTGCATCCAGGCCACTTAACCTTGTCACAATTGAAAGAAGCAAAGAAACGGCCATTTTGGGTGAAATTTGGGTGAAATGCAATACCCATCATCCCAAATTCAGTATCAAAATGAACTTCATCAGTTAGATCGAGAAAGGGATTGGATTCATCAAGCTCTAGTGTTCCTCCAGATCCCTCTTTCGGAATAGTTGCTAACCAAATCTTACCTGGCTGATTGGAGAAGAAAGCTCGACTTGACCCATCAGGATGAGCTACCATATCAAGGTAGGAACCATTCCCTATTTTCTCAAGACACATACCACTTGGAGAACTTGGGGTTCCAGTGTTATTTAGTGTGACAGGTCCTCCATCAAAACACACTGATTCATCAAGGGAAGCTCCACCAAATGCAATGCAAAAATCAGTTTTTGACTGCCAGAAATCAGTCAGTTTGGTAAAATTGGAAGTAGTCGGTACTCCAGCTTGACCTTGTAATGAAGCAGCAAAGGGTGAATTCATTACAGATACATTTTGACATGTATCCCATACTTTTGCACAAAAGTCATTTCTTGCTTGACTACTTTGAGATAAATCTGCTGACATGGTGGAATTGCAAAGTATAGGGACTCGCTGGGGAACAGAATCAACTCTAAATAGCTCCCATGAGAATTGATCACATCTCTATAAACGACAAGGATACCAAAATCAACACATGGAAATACAGTTGGATGTGTGAGATAAACAACACATACAACAATATTACTAAAATTTTGGAGTTGGATCATATAATAATGTTTGGGCACGCACTGGCTACAAATTCACATTAGTTTCCAAATCATTGCATGGCAAATATAAAATGTGAATAAGAAAAAAAACAAATTATACATTGAGAACACAAGAAAAAAAATTAGCAGATGCTAAATTACAAGTTTACATGTTTTATGATTTCAGGAGACGATAAAAAGAATAGGTTCTAAGAATGATAATTTTTAAATTGGCCAAAAATTGAATATTATATTTATATGTGCCAATAGTGCTTAGAAAAATATTATTATGACGCCTTGTGAAAAAACATCGATGCCATGTTTGGCAATTTGGAATTGGACAATGGAGATTGGAATAGGAGGCAAGCTAACTCAAAATTTGAATTTGCTTGCCTCAAACTCCCTCCAACTCCATGGTACCAATCATAGTATCGCATAATGAACTAAATTTTTGGTATTTATATGAGAAAATTTGTGTGGATCAGTTAGCTAGTATGGTGCTATCATTATTTTGATATATGAAAAATAAGAAAGTAGCAGTTCAATAATTTTTATTTAATAGATGTGGGATTTTTTATTCATGTGCAGTCTCTTCTTTCTTCAATTTTCTTTTTTTTTTTTAAATTTTTTGACAACTGAGAAAAATTGAATTCTTCAAATCTTTAATGGTTGCAGAAAATGAGAATCGGAATATTTTGCAAGATTTTAAATCTTCTTTGCTCTTGCAACGGCTAAAGCATACACATTATTTACTCAAAACCAAATCAACAAGAAATGTTACTACTTTTGAGATGATAAAATTTTTAACTTGAAGTCTGATAGTGTGATAACAGAAAAGAATCGAGAGGATTATACAAAAAATGGTAATTTGTGAAAGAGCAATCATGTAGTTATTTTCACAAACTCTATCCAAACTTTTTTTTTTTATCAGTAAATGTAAATATATTATAAATAAGGAGCCTGAGGGGAACTAACCCATTTACAAAAAAAGGGGAGAGGCTACGAAAATCAAGACCTTAACTCCCCCAAAAAAGTTATAAAAGTATCTAAGCATCTGGGATATTCCTCTTTACACACCAAAAAAATAACATAATCTCAAAAAGGAATCCTTTAGAATCCAAGTAGCAACTTCTTTATCCTCAAAAGTCCGGCGATTCCTTTCCTTCCAAATGGACCACACAAGACATAACAGAGCCAACCTCCACACATTTCTCAACTCTTTCTTCATTTTGCAAGCCCACCAACTCAAAAATGCATTCCTCATAGTAGCCAGCATGACCCATCTATAATCAAAAAGTGACAACCAAAACCATATTCCACATATCACGAGCCGCACAACAATGCACAAGAAGGTGATCAATAGTTTCTTCAACCATTTTGTACAAACAATATCTGCTCGGAAGTTGAAAGCCTCTCTTCTTTAAGTTGTCTGTTGTGAGAATCTTCCCCATGTCACTGCCCAACAAAAGAAAGACACCTCCCTCGAAGCTCTAGATCTCCAAATCAGATTCCATGGAAACTCCTTTACTTTTTGTGATTGTGATGGAGGCCTTTAGCATGATGATGGATGGTGTTGTTCACGGTGGCATGCTAAAAGGTTTTAGTGTGGATAATGGATGGGGAGATAGGGTATAGGTTTCTTATCTTTTATTCGCAGAAGATACTCTAATTTTTTGTGATACTAGGAGAAGACATCTAAGATTCCTCCGTTGTGTGTTGGCTTGCCTTGAAGCAGTGTCGGGATTGAAAGTTAATTTACACAAAAGTGAGATTCTTCCAATTAGCAAGGTAGAGGATACAGATAGGATGGCTTTGGAATTGGGTTGTGGGGTGGACCCCTTCCTTACGATTTATTTAGGATTACCTTTGGGAGATTCTACTAGATCTTCGGCGATTTGGAATGTGGTTGTTGAGAGATTACAGAGGAGGCTTGCAGGTCCAAAGGAAGTAGGGTTACTCTTATAAAAAAGTACATTGGGAAACCTTCTGACACACTACATGTCTCTCTTTCCAATGCCGACATCAATAGGGCAGAGATTGGAGATGATTCAACGAGACTTCGCTTGGCAAGGGAAAGACGGTGAGAGGAAAATTCATCAAGTGGGTTGGGAGTCTTGGGACAAAATGAAGCTTCTGGTGAAAGATGGAGGATTGGGGGTCAAAGACATGCACTTATTCAATAAAGCTTTATTGGGTAAGTGGATGTGGAGATTCGGAGTGGAAGGTCGAGCAATTTTGAGAAAGGTGATTGCCATAAAATATGGTGAGGAGGAGGAGGGATGGTTTTCCAAGGAGGTTAAGGGGGCTTATGGGTGTGGTGTGTGGAAAAGTTATTCAAAAGGGGAAGGAGGTGTTTAAGAGCTTGGTGATTTCGATGTTGGCAATGGGGCTTAGGTTTGCTTTTGGGATGACCTGTGGTGTGGTGAGAGGAAATAACCAACACTTTTATATAGTGAAAAATCTCTTAAAATTTTCAGTCCTAGATTTAGATGACAATTAGAATTATGTTTGTTCGGTTAGGGCAGAGACTTTGTTAAGCTATTTGGCCACATTCAATTCTGACTTCTAGATTCCCTAAAGAAAAGCATCAGTCTTTTCCTTCCCTTTTCTTTTCTCTTCTCCTTGTTCTTTTCATTATCTCCATCTGTTTTCAGATTGTTTGGCCTAAAACATCTACCAGAGCAAGTCATGTTCCCAATCTCATCATAATCTTTCCTTTCTCTTTTATCTGTATCCAAGTGATTTTGAAAGAAGATTGATTGGTGGTTTCTGGGGGATAATGAGTCTTCTTGTGCAGACAGTGATTCTTTTTGGCATTTGAACAGCAGGATTGGTGGCGATCTATGGCAATGGTAAGTTTTTTTTTTGATGGGGTGGGGGGATAGGGAGGATGGATCTGGATTGATGGAGAAATGAAAAATTAGAGAAAAAGAAACAAATAAAACAGAAAGTCGGTAGGATAGTATTTGTGTAAATAGGCAAAGAAGGTCAGTTAACTACAGTACAAGATGGCACGTCCATGTTTCAGTTATTAAAGAACCGGTACATCACTTTCACAATAACAAGCAGTCAATCAATTCATGATCAAAACTAGAAATAACAATAGGCAACTTTGTTCTTCATTCTGGAGATAAATAAACTCTTACTGCACAGAGGACGGATTTAAGTAGGGAAGCACAGCCAGGATCAGACACGTTCATTGATTCATATTGCTTCTGCAAACACAAATCTTCTATGGAGTTGCAACAAAGAGTTCCATTATACGGACAGAACACCAGAGGGGTCTCTGGTATTAAGGGTGCCCCTATAGCAGAGAAAGCAGCAAGAAAAATAATTTCAGAATTCAAATAGATAAAGTGAAATGGAATAAAGGGAAATACTGAAACATACTTGAATCAGTACATAATGGAAGTGAAGAGGAAGGCTTAAGGAGCAGCAGCAAATTGCAATAGAGAAGAATATTAATAAGAATTCCACCCATCAGACCAACCTGAGATAGAAAACAAAAACTTCACAAAACAACCCCTCTTTTACCTACATTGATGGGTTTTATAAGGGCCAGATGCAGCCCACTACTCAATAGTATTGGATTAAATAGAGAGACAAAACTAAAAGCTTTTTGAGTTCAAGACATTCTTCCCATTACCAACTCCTCCCCTATACCTTCCCTCCCTCTATTATTGGCCTATCTTCAAATGAATATCTTTTTAACTTAGCTTCGTGAAGGAAAAGTTCTCTCTCCTCTCTCAAAAACATTTTACATTTTCCTTAACCATTTGAGATAGAGGCATTCAAGTGGGCAGTCTAGATAGTTGACTTCACCTGAATTCTTAATATAGATAATTGGGTTGTTGAGAATATAACCAGTATTTTCTGAATAAAACCTAGACCGGATGGATCTTGGTTGATTCAGTGTGTCTTATGCTCACATGGATTGACCGTCGTGGCTTTAAATGCATTGAAACCTTAGGATTAGAAAAGCATAATTATTTTCAATTATGAATGGAACCCACTTGGTTTTATGATTAGAAAAGCTCAAAACACCGGCAATTCAACGGAGATTATGACATCAACTAATAAAAAAACAAACAAATATCTTTTGAGAGATTTAAGTGCTTTATCTAAATCTAGAGTCCTTCCAGACAATCACATGCTCATCATCAAGGTCAGACGGCATTGCTGCCACAAAGGCAATTACACTACACACATGCGCACACACATATATACATATATATAGTGTATTGATACATTCCTTAATTGAAGAAAATGCAGACTTTGTTTAAAGAAGAAGACGAAAGGAGAGGAAGAAAGAAACAAAGAAAAGAGGGAGGGAAGCTAGATATCTGATTATGCTTTTTCGGTCTATGGTAATTGAAAGCAGAGGAAAGTGAAACAAATAGACATTCTTTACACAACCACAACCGGTTGGCGAAGCAAGCAAGAATTGACATAATTAAAGCTTAAGAAATCAAATAAGTCAATGGGAAAAGAAAAGAAATCTTATCTCATTTACTGAAGCGATAACTATTCCTTTCGACTCTTTGAGGGTTTAAAAAGGAAAGATTCTATGGGCGGGGAAGACGGAGTGCCTGTTATTAAAACGGTAAATTCAACTTCCTTCTCCTTAGGCTTCACGTTATTACATTCAGACCCGTTTTATTTCAAAAATAGGTTTAAAAAAACAAAACGCCCTTTCCGTCACTTTCAACAAACGAAATCTTTTGTTTTTAGCATCTGACCTTATTAACCGTGGGAAATGACTTAAACACCCTCAAAAAAGTTGGATGACAACTAAACTTTCAGTGGTTTTTTTTTTTGTTGGGGTACTAAACCCAGTTTTCTTTTGACAAGAGACCTTTAAGCAGTTTACTCTTATTATTTAGGGTAGTGTTTTGTTACTCCAATTTTATGTTTAAATTTGTGCTTTAATAAGAATGAGTCATTAATTAATGAGATGATTTTCAAAAAATTAGACGATGTGATAGTAATCAACGAACTCTCTCTAATTTGGGGGATAGGAATTTGGATCATAAATCATTGTCTATTTATTTATATTTATACGAGAAATGTTACACTTTTTAAAATTGTATCTTTAATTCTTTATTCAAATGATGTTGACATGACACTAGATTATTGGCAATACTTAAAATTCAAATAATTAATTTAATATTTTATATATCTATAGTATAATCAAATTAAAAACTCTATGAAAATTACTTAAATTTATTAATAGAGTTTTATTTGTATTGTACTCTAATATTTTATTTCTACCTATTTAGATGAGAAAAATTATATAAAAATTCTATTAGTAGAATCTTATTCAATATATATCTCTTACTGAAAAATAATTAAATTTAATATTACAAAAAGTAAATATAATATATATAGGAAATAAAGTAAAAAATCACATTAATATTAAAAAAATATCTCATTTAAAATTATCACTTTATCGTTTTAGGCCTTTAATTGTATAGAGTCGGCCTGTATACATATACATATAAATCTGTATAAAAAAATTTCCTCTATTTTATTGTGTCTATATTTCCTTCCTTTATTTTATTGTCTCATTTATGAGTTTTACTTGAAGTTGTTACACGAACTAGTATAAAAACATTCCAGCCCCCTTCCCTCTAATTTTATATTTACATGTAATTTTTTATAAAAAATAATTTATCTTTTTGTTGTAGAAGTAGAAGTACAAATGGGTTATAGTTGATGATTTTTATAAATATTTTTGTATTGGATTCTATGTAATTGGAAGAGGCTTTTCATAATTACATTTTGCAACAATTCTTAGCTTGAACAAAATAGCAGGGCTCACACCTAGAAGCATTTTGCTACTGAAGGGAAATAATTGTTGCAAATTTGCATCATTAAGGTTTGCAAACAATCCTACTTAATGAAAGTTGTAGGTTCATGAAGGAAAAGAGGGGAAGAATTGAAACGCCCAAGGAAATGTCTAGTCGTAATATTAGATCTAAAGGGGGGTAAATAGGTCTAATTGGTAACTTTAAAGTTAATTTTGTTGAATTAAAATTGCATGATTCCTGATTAGGATTCCACTATGATTAAGTGCAAATTCAAGTTATCGTGTATGCGATTGCAGTACGTGAATATAAAGAAATAACTAAAACAACGTAAAAATACAGACAGTATATTTTTTGACAAGGAAACCATCACAGATCAAATGTATCTATGCCGGAAAACCCCGAGGCACTTACCTGGATGCTCCAAAGCCACTAGAAGAACTTTGAAAGATACAAACACAGTAAATAAAAACAAACTTTAATACTTTAAGTCTGTTCACTATTCTAATGCCTTTTTCAATCTCGTATCCACAAACTTTCTTCAGTGTACACACTATCTGGAATTCACGAACGGTACCCAAACACAACTGTGAATGCCCACACAGCCTCTAACTCCTCCGATTGCACTAATCCAAAAATCTACCAAATCATACTGAACCGTTGATGTAGATGGAAAATGAAATGGGTTCTTGTATTCTAAAGCAAGTGATTGATCATGAAGAACATGGAAACTTTTTGGAATGAAATGTAAATCCTGACTTAGAACAGTCAAAAAATCTATATATAAAATATTTCATTTGCCTTTTAAATGTAATGGTTACAGACCAAAAAATGCAATGAAAAATGAAAAATTAAAGAGGCACTGCATCATAGCTCGCTTGAGCGAGATAGCCAACGAGTTAGAGCGAGCCCTTTTTGGAGTTCGCTTGAGTGAACTCATTGCTCACTTGAGTGAGCTTCGCTCAAGCCAGATGACAAGCAATCTCTAATGAAGTACCCTATGGAAATTGCTTGAGAACTAAACAGAGCTCGCTCGAGCTAGTTCCAATGGCCAAGCCTGAGAATAAAAAAACAAGAGATTTTGAAAGCCTTTTTCAACATTGAAAATGCAAGCACTGTAACATATGATTTTTCAAAACACTTGCAATGAAACTTTTACACACGCGATTGAATGAAAAATGATCAATTTACATTTACAATCATGATATGAGTGAAGGTATGTATGTGCAGGCCAATCTTAGAGTACCAATGTCACGCCCAAGGCCCTAAAGACTCGTGGGTGACCCTGTGAGTCAAGGTCAAACGAAGTAAATAATTCCTATATATCTCAAACCACCCTGTGATTAGCAATTCTTACTTGAGTTTTCATAAAACAAATATTCATTCATATTCCATACATATAATCCAACAAGGTTTCCATACATAAAATTCGAAAGTGTATTCATCTTGTGATGGCTATTTCTAAGTCAAAAGAATACTAATCTTGTTGAGACTTTTGAGCCTTCACATCAACATATAAAGACCATAGGGCCTTTTACATTCCCAAAATAACAAAAGACTAAAATAGAAGTTGCTGAATTTAATTACATTTCAAAAATAAACATAAGAGTCCAAAAGAGATGTGTCCTCTTATTCCATGCCATCAAAGGTGCTAGCTCTTTGCCGTTACCTGCATCTGGTAAGGGTCAAAACGACAACTCCAATAGAGATTTTAAAATAGAAAAAGTTAAGGCGGCAGTAGTTCCAGTTTACCCTATTTTATCAAGAGTGATAAAAGAGGCGAGATCAACCGAATCTAAAGAAATCTATTAAGTGTTTAAGAGCGTACCTTATTCAGTTGTAGGGAGTCGGGCAACACTTCAACTAGGAAAGTGTGGATTAGAGGATTCAGTTGGGAAAATCTCTAGCTTGTTCTTTGGTTTGGGAAGAGTCGCTTCGACTTGCTTCTTGAAGGGAGGCTATCACTTTAGCAGGGCTTCGACCTTGAGAGAGTGAGAGTTCTTGTAAAGAAAACTCTAGAATTAAACTAATAGTGTAGAGTTATTGAAATTGTGTCTTTCGTCCCCTAAAATTGATGGCTAGAAGTCTATATTTATAGGAAAATATAGAGATTTGATCCAAGGGTCTAAGATGAAATCCCTAAATAGAGGATTAGGCTCAGGTCTTGAGTGATAATTATCTAATTAAATAAATAAATAACTAAATAATTATCCTAATGAATGATTATCCTAACTAAATGAATTAATAAATAATTATGACGTTGCAATAACCAATATAATTGGTGTCTATATGCAAGAGCCAATGGGATAAAAGAGAAATGGAATTTAATTAAAAAATAAACTCTAAAATAAAAACATCAATGTTCAATATATTTCCATGTAAGGAAATATCAAACAACCAAATTTATGGAAACTCTAAAAATGGAAAGTCCTTATTAAGTCTAAATAAATTACTATCACTCAAGATTACCAAATTGCTCACAATTCGATAGAAAATCTCTATGTTGCCACAAGACACGTGAAATGATCAAATTACTCCCGATTTGTTACCGAAAGACTAAAATTAGCAAATTACCCCCATGTGGGTAAAATGATATTGAAATTACGAAAATGTCCCTTAAGTGACTAGGAAGTCCTACTGAGGATAAGATTATGCCAAAATTATCAAAATGCCCTTAATGGGCAAGAAGGTACCAAAATTACCAAAACGTCGTCCGATGAGCAAAAGAGTCCTAATATAAGTGGGACTCTATCGGGAATAGTCTTACTTGGACTAGGACCCTATCAGGAGGAGTCCTAATAAGATTAGGACTCTATCGGGAATAGTCCTACTTGGACTAGGGCTTTATCAGGGAAGAGTCCTACTTGGACTAGGACTCTGTCAAGAGAATCCTAATGGAAGTGAAACTCTATCAAGAAGAGTCATGCTTGGACTGAGACTCTAGCAAGAGAGTCCCAGCGAGAATAGGACTCTGACTTTGTCAGGAGGAGTCCTAATGAGAATAAGACTCTGTTAGGACTTAGGAGGAGTCCTAATGGAACTCTGACTTTGGTAGGAGAGTTTTAGCAGGGATAGGACTCTATCAAGAGGAGTCCTAATGGGAATAGGACTCTATCGGGAGAAATCCTACTTGAACTGAGACTTTGACAAGAGAGTTTTAGCAGGAATAAGACTCTGTTAAGAGGAGTCTTACTTGAAGTAGGTTTCTTGTCATAATTACCAAATTACTATTTCTTAATCAAAGGTTCCAAGATGAAGTGTCTACACCCATCTCATGATGACATAATCTCATGAAATACTTATTAGGATCACATTTCCTTTTAGGAAAGCCATCTATCACAATATTTCATAAAATCTATCATGATAGCATTCCTTTCAGATAAGTTATCTGAGGACATCGTTTCATAAAACCTATTAGGATAGAGTTTTCTTTTAGGCGATCTGCTCAAAGGATAACTTTCCTTCTTGGTTTCTTTCCATTATTCGCGAATTAAAGGCAATCTAATTCATCTTAAGGTGATACGTTAGAATCTTGTATACAATGAGCCCGACTACAACAATTCCACAATTAAGGCCAAAATGGGCTTCATTTTCTTTCGTTGATGTTCACTTGCTTCCAAGCTTCGTCAACGAAAGGCTCTTTGTAGACACCTTATTTTGAGACCCTTAATTGTATAAGGTTAGTTTCATCATTTTTGAAATGTTACTACAATATATCCTATCAAGGGGTATCTTAATAATTTCACATTTCACCCATCAAAAGTTTTTCAGTCATTATGCCTGCTAAAGACATTTTGGTCATTTCACCCATTAAAAGAATTTCAGTTATTATACCCACCGAGAACATTTTGATCATTTCACCTATCAAGGGACATCTCGATCATTATGCCCATTAAGGGCATTTTTATCATTTCGTCCATTAAGAATATTTTTAATATCAAGTCTTAATGGTCCACCTCAATGTACGTGTATAAACATTTGGATGGTATGGAAGACAAATTTTCTCTTCTCCAATTTAGCTGTGGATATACATACATACATACATATATATATATATATATATATATATACTACACACTAGTTGAGATGCATGTGCGTTGCACATGAGTAGTTTCGTAACAATTTAAACTTCTAATAAGATAATTTAGTAAAACGTTTCATAAAAAATATTTTATAGAATTTCTTTCTATTACTTTCCTTTCATGTTTTTTTTATGATAGCCGTATTGTTTTTTAGTTGGTTAATTTTTAACAAATTGTATATAATTTCTTCACATAATTCTTTTCTTTTAAGATTATAAACTTTTGATCAATTTTTTTTATCGTTGTTTTAAATTTTTAAATTTGTTCTCTTATAATTTTTTTACATCATTTGTTTAAGAATTCTTTTTCTTTTCATTTTGAGTACCACTTATAAAATTTGTACGTCCATCTTTGTTACTTAGATTAGGTAATTTTTAACATATTTTTCTTTTAATACCGAAACAATATTACTAATTGTTTCGTTATTATTTGACATTTTCTATATATATATATATATATATATTCTTCTTTCTAATTTTATGTTTTACACAACTACAATAACTATCCTCATCCATTGTTTTTCTTTCATAAAAATTAAATGAATTAGACAACACACAAATAAAAAATAAAGATATATAATAAATTTTTGAAGGTTTTGTCTTTGTATCTTGAAGGATATCTATGTTGTTCATGGTATTTTGACATTTTTGTCTTTTCTTTATGGTTCGTATCTTTTGGTTACATATAAAATATTATCTTATAATTGCTTTGGCAACTTTGGTTAATGTAAATTGTTGATGTATTATGATTGGAGGTGATAGTTTTAAAAAAAAATTTCTAACTTAAATAAAGTTCCTATGAATTGAATAAAAAATTAAATTAAATTAATTAATTTAGAAGAGAAGTTGATCCCATGTGATTTAGAATTTTTTTTGTTATTAAAATTAATTAATAAAATTTATTTTTTTTAAAAAAAATAAAGAGTCATAAAAAAAGAAATTCAAAAATTCAAAATCACAAAAAAAAAAAAAAAAAATCAAATCATGTGATTTGGATTTCTTGTATTTCCTTTTATGACTCTTTGTTTTTCTTTCTTCTTTTTTTAAAAAAATTGAATTCTTAAATATCCTTATGAATTCTTTATGATTTAGAATTCTTGGATCTGTATTTTTTAAATATAATTCTATTTTTGAAGGTATCCTCTATTTATTATTATTAAATTTTTTCCCCTTTATAATTGCTTTCTTGTCTTAAATTTGTTTTTTTAGGAGTCTTATTACCAATAATTCTTTTTTCTTTGATTTACAATTATTGAATTGTCCAGTTTTATGACTCTTTTGTTCTTTAAGAATTTTTTTGGAACAATAGAGATATTCATGTCTAGGTTTATACTTACGTATCTTGAATGATATCTATGTTGGTCATGATATTTTTACCTTTTTGTTTTTTTTCCATGATTCATATCTTTTAGTCATATATACAATATTTTCTTGTAATTGTTCTAGTAGCTTTGGTTAATGTAGATTTTTATTTTATTATGATTAGAGGTGATGGTTTTAAAAATAATTATTAACTCAAATAAAGTTTTTGTGCAATGAAATAAATAATTAATTTAAAAGTAAAGTTGATCTCATGTGATTTAGAATTCTTTAATTTCCTTTTTCACGATTCTTTTTTAAAAAATAAATTTATTCAAAATTCTTAAATTTCATTAAGAATCCTTTATGATTTAGAATTACTGAAGTTCTCTTCCTTACGACTCTTTTATTTTTTCTTAAAAAATATCCTCTAATTTATGATTCATAAATTTATTTTTTCCCTTTTTATACAATACCTTTTTTAACATTTTCTTTTTAAATGAGTCGTATTACCTAAAATACTATTATAATTGAACACTAACCAAATATAAATATATTTACAATTAATTTTTTATTTAATTTTTCTTCCACTACATTTTTTTATTTTATATAATTATTTCTTTATTTTGAACAATTCTTTTAGTATAAAAAATTATTTAGTTTTTTCTAATTATTTTATTCAACTTCGATTTAATTGGATTTATTTCTTTATTTTCTTCCCCTATGTTTTTTCTTCTATATATTTACTCCTTTTAATTTCATTTAATTTTTTTTTTTGCACATTTCTTTTTCTTGTAGGATGCTTGACCTCATTTTCATTTTTGATTATTTATTTATTTATTTATTTATCAGGAGAGGTGATGATTCTAAATCCTGAATAAAAGATATTTTTTTTTTTTTTTGTAAATTGGGACTAAAAAAATAATTATAAAGAGCATATGTTATGTTTGTAGGTGGTTCTAGAAAAAATTCCTAGGTCAACTAAAGTTTGTGTAAGTTATTTTTTATTTGTCATATTTATAATCTTCTCATTTTTGTTTTAGAGAATCTCTTTTCATTATTTTCCTTTCCTTTTTTATGTTTTACAAATTAGTTTTTAGTTGGATAATTTTTAACAAATTTCTTAATTTCTAAAAAATTGCATAATTTTGTTACACAATTCTTTTTTTTTTTTTAAGATTATAAATTCTTGATCACTTTTTTCTATTTATGTTTTTTTTTTCTTTCTAATTTTATGTTTTACTCAAGTACAACGACTCTATCCCCGTCAATTATTTTTATTTCATTAAAACTTCTTAAATGAATTAGGTAAAACACAATAAAAAATAAAGATATAAAATGAAGTTTTCATTTAAAACAGATAAAAGAGTTTCAATAAAATTAGAATATTTTAAGAGAATTCCAAAATAAGAATTTTTTTTTCTTTCTAAACTATACGTTCAGAACACCTAAAAAATGTGTAAAATAAAATTAATACAATGGAAAGAAAGAACAAGCACTCGTAAATCTTAGACATTTTAGAATTTTTTATTTATTTTCTTCGACTTCTGTTTGTTTTCTTCACCTTCATTTGTTTTCTTGTATATATTCACTCCCTTTTATTTTCACTTAACTTTTTTTTTTTTTGCAAATTTATTTTTCTTGTAGGATTTTAAAATTATTTGACCTCATTTTTTTGATTATTTATTTATTTATCATGGGAGGTGATGATTCTAAATCCTATGGAATAATATTGTTTTACAAACTGAGACTAAAAAATAATTATAAAGACAATGCATTATGATTTGAAGTGATGGTACTGCAAAAATGCTTAGATCAAATAAAGTTTGTCTAAGTTTAGAATAAAAGATTTAATGATATAAAATAATTAAAAAGAGAAGTTGATCTACATGTATTAATTTGTTATTCTATAGATTCATTCTCATAACAATTACAAGTTCACATTATATTTTCACAATTCTTGGATTTCTTTTTTTTAATATAATTAAAATTTTGAAGGTATCCTCTAACTTACTATTATTAAATGTCATTTCCCCCCTTTATAATTTCTTTCTTTTTTAAAATTTCTTTGTTTAAGGTGTCTTATTACCAATAATTCAATTTTCTTTGATTTAGGATTATTGAATTTTCTTTTTTATGACTCTTTTGTTTTTTTATTTATAATTTCCTTTTTGAAAGTATCCTCTAATTGATGATTCTTAAATTTCTTTGTTCCCCTTCTAAATAATAAATTTCTTTTTAAATGAGTCTTATTACTTAGAATACTATTATAATTGAACATTGATAATAGAATTATGATTGATTTTTTATTTTTATTTTCTTCCACTACATTTTTTATTTTATTTAATCATTTATTTATTTTGAAGAAATCTTTTAGTATAATAAATTATTTGATTTTCTATTTATTTTTTTCAACTTCTATTTAATTGGATTTTTCTATTTATTTTCTTGCCCTTAGTTTTTTCCTTATATATATTTTCTCATTTTTTATTTCACTTCCAAGATCAAATAAATTTTTTGTAAGTTGGGAATAAAAAGTTTAATTAAATAAAATAATTAAATAGAGAAGTTGATTCACGTGTACTAATTTTTTTATAAACATTTTTTGTGTGCTTGTTAATTGTTATTAATCTACACAAATAAGAGAGAGAGTAAAAAGTAAAGAAATTCGATAAGGATATTTTTGAAATAAAGAAAAGTGTAAAACACTTTTTGGTAGCATTTCACAAACCAATGATCCTGAAAACTTCAAGTCTTCATCAAAAAAAAGAAAAAGAAAATGAAAGATGTACTTCAAGTATCATCAATAATAAAATGTACTTTTCAAAATAGTAAGTGAGCCCAACCCATCCTAATTCATTGTTCAGAAAAGGTTGTATTTTATTAGAATAAAATCCATTTAGAATTGAATTTTGAACAATGATTGTATATTAAGAATTCAAATACAAATAGAGGAAAAAGATACTTTAATGAACTCTCCATGTTACTTGTAACATGAGGAGTTGTCATTCTCTTATTCACATACCTTGAACCTTCTGCAAGAGGCAACTCATCATTCATCATTCCAACTATTGTTAGCGTTACCATTCCCTGTGAATCTGAATAGACATAACCCTCCCCCCCCCCTCCCTCTTTCTATGATAACTCAAAGGTTTATAAGGATTAGATATTGGGTGGATCAAAATTAAGTTAGAATATAATTATACAAGTATTAAAGTTTCATTATTCATGTAATTCTATCACTCCAAATCCCTTAAGCGTGATCACCCAACATGAATTTAGATTATCCAACTTATGACTGGACACACTAAATTCAAAACGAGTATTGCTTGAAAATTTTCTACCTAAACTAAATGCAACTATTTAGCAGGGAGAAAAGACACAAATTTTTTGATATAAAACTAATTAATTGTAAATAACAAATCAACTATATGCATTTCTCACGAACAGAACATCAAACACTTAACAATCTTCTCTAGAACTCATATCAAAAGTCTGTTTTTATTGCAAAATGATTTACCAGTTTTGTGAAGTCACCAACAATTCCTCATCTTGCAATTGTATTTTCATCTACTTCATGCAAGAATTGGACAATTTTTAACTTTTGATCACACATTGTAAAACAATTTTTGTGAAAACACATAGAGCTATTCAAAGAGTTTTTTTTTTTTATTCAGTTTGGAAACTGAATGGGCATAAAGTCGGGAAAGTGGAGAAATTTGAAAATAATTTTTTAAAAAATTTAGAAGCTGAATAGTCACACCATTAATAAAGTGAAAAAAATGAAAATAAAATTTATTAGAAATGATATTTTGGTCAAGTGAAAGTACAAAACATTTTTTTTGTAAAAACACTGTAAGATGATCCATTCTTTTATAGATAAAATAGATATATAGCTAAGTGTTGGTTAAGCTTAATGCAGTCGTTGGAGAATCTTTATGCACGTATCCATAAATGTTCACTGACAAATAAACATAACCATGTACATTGACATCTCTTTAACGGTGTCAAGGGTTCCCTTCGATGACTTGTATACGAAAGAGTTTGTTTTCCATATTCATTGCTCTGTTCTCCATACTTCTACAACAAAACCAGATTCTCCAAAAGTCTGAATGCAACACTATGTCCCTCAAAATCAATATCCGTACACATCAAAAATAAAAATAAAAATTTGAAAATAAAAAACAGGTCTAATTGTACAATAATCTCGTGCCATTGCACTGCACACGCCATGTCATCGTGATGTGGTGTGATAACCCATTTAGATCCCAACAAGTGTGCATATGCAATATAACCTTCACGACTTTACGGATGTTGCCTTTCAAATGTTTTATTGTACCACTACACTTGTTGGGATCTACCAGGGACATCTCTCACCACATCAGCACGATGATGTGGTGTGACTCTCCCTCTGAATAATTTCTAACTGCACACAAAACCTCCTTTCTTTCTGTAGTCACCAAAAAAAAAAAACTAGACAAAACCCAGCAGAACCAATAAAATAGAGAAGAATAGGAGCACCGGGTTCTTATATACGTCACTCGATCGGCTTGCTTGCGAAGGTGGAGGAGCAACAGGACTTGGGGTTGCAACAGCTGTAACATTTTCCTTTGCACAAGTGTAATTGCAGCGACTTGGACGAACAACTCTGTACACTCCACTGCTTGCTAAGAGAAAAATGTCTCTATTATTGTCCTCCCCAAATGAGAAAAGGTAACCCAAAGCAGGAAGTGAACTTCCGGGCACAAAGCTGCATGGTAGTGGGGAGTCATGAGCACAACCAAAAGAAATCTTGCTGCTGGTAAAGTTCCCACTGTTTTCAGGGTTTTCAGTGCCTGCCCACATAGCACCCGCATACAAATCTCCATATAAATACCTGCAAAATCCATTCACAAGTTAGTTCAGGTCAATACTATTGCCAAGCTGGATGCTGGAAAATGCTTCCTTTAGTGTTCAGGGCAATTTGTCTTTCAAGTGACGAGTGCACATTGGTCGGGTTGGGTTAGAGTGGAACTAGAACAGTCCCAACCATAAACATTCCTAAAATGGAGAATCAGAACTGAACCACAATTTATAGACCCAACCCGAAAATATTCGGGCTGGGTCCAGTCTTATTTTAATACCAGGATTAGGGAGGAAATTTTTTAACCACACTTTCTAAGCAAATTTTGGCCTGGTTCCTGGAATTTGAAATGCCAAAGTCATTTTGGTTTCCACAAAATGATAAGATGCCTTGTTATTGTGATAAATGTGTGAGTTTAACTAACACACCTACCATGAGTGTGAATTTAGTAGATTCTCAAAATTTTCCTTCGCATTAACGTATTTCCACAGGAGGCACCTAATTTCCTGTATGTATACTATATACTAAAGTTCCATTCATTGTAAGACTAAATTTAAGAAAGATCACTCACCTTCCATACATGCACGGATCAGTCATAGACCGATAGAAATAGCCTCCTGTGATTGATGCTGATCCTTCATTCTTGTTTATATCAGAGTGATCGTATCCCATTATTGGGAAAATTGGCCTTATTGAATTTACAGATGTATTCCCTCCTGGTGACTCTGGAGGAGTATAAAGATAGGGACCCTCGTATACACGCCAGCCATAGTTCCCAGCCTTGGTGATGATGTCCACCTCTTCATAACGATCCTATATGATAATAATCATTGTGAGAGTCAAACAAGTTAACTAAGAAAACAAAATCATATACTAAGGAGGTGTCCCACATAGAGATCTTCGGAATCTGAATCAATTCTTTTGGGTTTGCATGACATTTAAACAAAGAGTTCAAAACATAATACACAATTACACATACATCACCATGAAAATGAGATTATCAGTAGTAATCCTTGTTTCAAACTTGTAGTAAATAGTAACAGGAAAATCTAAGAATAAATTACCGAAAATTGTATTGTGTTGCTTGAACCCAAACCCAAAGGGAAAATAAAACCGAAGGACATTATCCATTTATGGTTTTGCAATTCTGTGAACCAGATATCCTCTGCTTGATTAAAATCAAGCAGGAGCAATCTTCAAAAGGTAAACTATCCAAGAACTAACAAAACTTAAAAAAAAATGCAGGACAAATCAAAGTTCTTAGGGTAAGGAGAGTGTATCAAACTACCAAACGTGTCCTTTTTTTTGTCTGAAACAGTAATTTGACAGTTTCAAACACTAAAGATGTGTAATAATACATCCAAGAGAATTTCCAACCACCAAAGTTGTCCAATAACATTGAAAACTTCAGCTTTTTTAATTGGCCTTCAGTTTTCCAAATTTTCTTTAGGTTGTTTTGTTTAATTTGGTATAAACCGTGAAATTGTGAAAATAGTACTTGCTTGCTGGGTGTTAGTTTGGATAAGGGACTCCATGAGTGCAATTTTAACTTTCGAGAATTTCCCCCAAAACATGTGTGTTTAGCAAATCTCCTTCATAATGCATGGAATTACCCTGGCACATCGTTCAAAATAAAAGAAAGCTTGTCAATCAAACAGTAACTGTATACTTACCAAAAAAAAAGTCAACTGTATTGCAAAAAAAAAAAGATTTACAAATTATCATTACATGACCCATGGACGACGTTTATTAAAAACACATGAAAGAAAGAGATGCATAGTTTATACTTTTTTTCCTTTAATTTACTCAAATGCTCCAATGAGAACAACACAAAAATCAGAACAATGCAGCTTCTCAATCAAAACAGGACAGAAAAAACCTAGTGTCCCTTGGGTAACCCAATCAACAGCTTACTTTTCATAACAATGATAGAATAAACCTTGTGTGAAAGATACCAGAAGTGAAATAATCTCCTACCTGCCCAGTATCTGCACATATAAAATAAGAAGGCCTTTCTGAATCAAAACTGCAGCGCCAAGGATTTCTTAATCCCAAGGCCCATATTTCCAGCTGCAATTCTTTATCTTCGATATATGGATTATCCTTGGGGATAGAGTAGTTTCCCCATAGACCAAGCTGACTAAATTCTGCTTCACCTGGAAATACATAATGTCAAATGAGTGAAAAAAGATCAGTCAAAGCAAATTAAATAGCTTCATAATATAAATTGTTTGTTAAATGAGTACAAAGAGGGAATCTTAACCAATGTTACATGGAATACAGATCGTTATGATACGCAAACTGGAATAGGAATGCAATACACTACATACTCTAAATGTAGTTATTCGGGTATTTTATGTAGATGACATAGGTGAAATAAAATGAAGTTATATCTAGCTTATGTTTAAAAGAAAAGACGGAAAAATGGAAGAGAGAAGAAGATAGAAAACCAAAATAATAACTTACAAAGCTAAAACTTACACTCCTCACATATAAGCAAATATAAAGAAAAAAATACAATAATGCCCTCAATAACATTAGATTACTATCTCGATAAAATACAAATGGGTAAGTCTAATTATTTTCATCCAAAGATGAGTAAAGAGAATTAATATATTGAAGTGTACAAGAAGTCCACATAATATAAATTTTTTATATTTGAATGAAACATGTACTATGCTCCTAACCCTAAATCTTAACCATTATTACATTTGCTGGACTATCCCTAGGATACACAACTGTGCTTCTACCAAAATCAATGAGCCACACACTTTGTGAGAGAAAACAACTGCAAATCTTGTAAAGGGAAAAATAACATAAATTCTAACGGGTCATAGATGAAAATGTTTATCAATTAGTCAGAACATAGTGTTCCAACTTGACTAACATAGAATATAAAAATGTTTCCAGGAAACACAAATGACATATACATTCATGTTTTTTTTTTGTATTATAAGAATCCATTGGAATATGGGCCATCAGTCTGTTATGCATGGTGAATGTCATATATTCCCAGTATGCATTTTGTTGTGAATTACTGAAAAATTTAGGGCTATGCTTACTATTTGCTGTAATTCCAGAATTAACAACAGAAAATTTTAAAAACTCTCATGCTTTGCAGAACAAGAATATAGATAGTGTGTTGATAACAAGTATACACTTCTTCAGTGTCCAAGTGAACCCTTCCTCATTTTGTGGATGCCACCTTCCAGAAAATAGGCTTTGAAGTATAAAATTACCCATCTCATGCTATGCAAAACTTGTATAAAATACCAAACCTTATAGTCATGATGATGAGCAGCCTAATCCAACAAGGAGACACTTCTCTTCCTGATTTTGTTTTCCATCAAAGTGAATGGAGTCGAAATCCTAACCCCTAGAGAATACACCTAATGGAAAGGCAAAGGTAATTAGCACCAACTAGAGAAGATACATAGACTAGATAGGGAAAGGACAAGAATGAAGTAATCGAACAACCTCCCAAAAACAATTAGACATGGTCTCAAACTAAAGGCACATTACTGGTGCTCGTGGACAGTATTGAATAAAAAGCATTGACGATGGTAGTTTCACTTCCAACCCATTCTGCTATGTCAATACTAAGGAAATATGCAACAACAGGACAACGGAATTGTGAATGCCTTTTTTGCTGCCCAGTAGTGAGGGAGCCAAGTGGCTAGGGTTTACAAGAGAAATATTTCTTAAAGATTTTACAAGAAGCAATATCTTTTTACAGACTGTCTCTGAAAAAGTGATTCAAAGACCAAGCATTAGAGTAGAAGTTTTTCACCAAAGTGTACCTCAATCTTCTACTAGGACCACGGACGGACAAAAAAAACATGGATTTATTTCTTGCCCTTTTTATTAAATATTAATTGGTTTGGCGAGCGAGGGAAATAATGGCCTAGTGAGTTGGCACAAATGTTAAAGGAGGTGTGTGAAAATGCAAACATCGGAATATTGGATAAAAAACACATGGTAAGACTGCTAAAACAACAAAAGTTAAGAATATGCAATATATATATATATATATATATATATATATATATATATAAAACACTTCATCTAATACTCACTTGGAATGTGATCAACGTCAAGCCTCATGATCTTTCCAAGCAATGATTTCTTGTTTTGAGAAAAATTATAAGGATCACCTGTACCTCCACCATCCCCCATCATAACGTACAAATACCCATCAGTGGGTCCAAAAATAATTTGTCCCCCATGATGAGATGTAAATGGAAGACCCATTGTGAATATCCTTCTCACTTCTGATGGTATAGCACTTGTTGACTGGAGAAAAAAATCATGTCCATTTATATTTATTTAGTAAAAAATAAGAAGTAAAAATGACTCATGTATAGATATATACCAAGGCTGGCTGGGATGCAGTACCATTAACAGTGAACTCTGAAATTACACTTTGATATTGGCATGGTTGGGCACCATTGTCAGGTTCAAGCTTTGAAGGATCACAGTTCACATCCGAATTACATGAACATCTTCCGGTGCATCCAGGCCTACTTAACCTTATCACAATTGAAAGATGCAAAGAAACGGCCATTTTGAGTGAAGTTTGGGTGGAATGCGATACCCATCATCCCAAATTGAGTATCAAAATGAACTTCATCAGTTAGATCGAGAAAGGGATTGGATTCGTCGAGCTCTAGTGTTCCTCCAGATCCCTCTTTTGGAATGGTTGCTAACCAAATCTTACCTGGCTGATTGGAGAAGAAGGCACGATTGGACCCATCAGGATGAGCTACCATATCGAGGTAAGAACCATTCCCTATTTTCTCAAGACACATACCACTTGGAGGACTTGGAGTTCCAGTGTTATTTAGTGTAACAGGTCCTCCATCAAAACACACTGATTCATCAAGTGAAGATCCACCAAATGCATTGCAAAAATCAGCTTTTGACTGCCAGAAATCAGTCAATTTGGTAAAATTGGAAGTAGTCAGTACTCCAGCTTGACCTTGCAATGAAGCAGCAAAGGGTGAATTCATTATAGATACATTTTGACATGTATCCCATACTTTTGCACAAAAGTCATTTCTTGCTTGACTAGTTTGAGATGAATTTTCTGACACAGTAGAATTGCAAAGTATAGGGACTGCCCGGGGAATGGAATCAACTCTAAATAGCTCTCCTGAGAATTGATCACATCTCTGTGAATGATAAGGATACTAAAATCAACACGTGGAAATTCAGTTGAATGTATGAGACAAACAACACATACAACAAAAAAACTAAAATTTTGGAGGGAGATCATATAATAATGTTTAGGCACCCGCTGGCTTCAAATTCACATTAGCATTGTAACACTTCAAGCTCACTGTCATTATAGCTCAAAAGCTTAAGCCCAAATTATTAGTAGCAAGACTTGTAGTTTCTTATATACTAATAAAACTACTCTCACCCAATGTTACCTGGAACGTGGATCGTTATGGTACGGGAAACGGGAACGGGAACGTAAATCATCACTTGTTATAAAACATGGTACGTTAAAGGTAGGCTTCTTTGGATCATTTTGTTAGAACGAAATACATTTATTTAGAACGTGATATACTTTTTTATTGTATTTGTAATAATATTGGTATATATATAAACACTAAAAAAGATTTCAACAAATTCAAGCCATTATAAAATAAAATTCCAATGATGTGCGTGTATTTTGTATAATTTTTTTCAGACTTTTGATATTTTAGATTGGAATGCTAAATCTTGCATTCTAAATCGCTAATGATCCATGTTTTTTATTGTGCGATCCCAATTTGTAATTTGCAATTCGCTAGGGGAGGAGCGAATTGTGGTAACCATGCTCTCACCCAACCGTTATGGGATAGGAGTATCACATTGTCCCCCCTTTAGGATCACACGTCCTTGTGGGGTCGATCTAAATCTCTCCCAACTGCCCATTAAGTAGACACTCTAAGGACCTCTACACTCTGGGAACCGGCTCTAATACCAATTGTAATGCCCCAAGCCCGTTGTTCCAACAACTCAAAGCAGCCCACAATATTATGGTCTAAAAGCTTAAACCCAAGTTGTTAGTAGCAAGACTTGTGGTGTCTTATATACCAATCAAACTACTCCCACTCAACCGATGTGAGACACGAGTATCACAAGTATCAAGTTATTTTAACTTCTACAAGAAATCAAATGTGAATAAGAAAAAATATATATTATGCATTGAGAACAAAAGAAACAAATATAATAGCCATTAAATTACAAGTTATAAATGTTTTTTGGTTTCAGGAGAAGATAAAAAGAATGGTTTTCTAAGAATGATAATTTCTAAATTGGACAAGAATTGAATATTATATCTATATATACCAATAGTTCTTAGAAAAAAAAATTATGATTTAATTGGGATAAGGCTTTGTTTTTTTGAGTTGAGTTGAGTTGTGAAAAAAAAAAAAACTAGACGTTGTGTTTGGCAACCTAGGTATTGGACATTTGAGATTGAAATTGGAGGTAAGATAAATCAAAATTTGTACTTGCTTGCCTCCAACTCCAATTCCAAGGATCCAACTCCATGATGCCAAACATAGTGTTGCATAATGAATAAATTTTTGCTATTTATATTAGAAAATATTCGGATCGGTAGGCCAGTATAGTGCTATCACTATTTTAACATATGAAAAATAAGAAAGTACCAGTTCAATAATTTTTATTTAATGTTTTGGGATTTATTATTCATTTTCAGTCTTTTCTTTTTTCTTTTTCCTGTTTTTTTTTTTTCTTTTTTTGACAATTGAGAAAACTTGAATTCTTTGAATCTTTAATGGTTGCTGATAGAACACAGGAAAAATAAAATAAACGAAGCGGAATATTTTGCAAGATTTTATATCTTCTTTGCTCTTGCAATAGATAAAGCATACATATTATTCACTTGGAACCAAATCAAAATAAAATGTTCCTACTTCTGAAGTAATAAAATTTAAGTTGAAGTCTGAAAGTGTGTTAGCAGAAAAGAATCAAGGGGAATATACAAAATAATGATTTTTGAAAGAGCAATCATGTAGTTATTTTGACAAACTCTATCCAAAGCAATAGCCAACACTTTTATATGCTGAAATCCCTCTTAAAATCTTGAATCCTAGATTTTTATGAAAATTAGAATCATGTTTGTCTGGTTTGGGCAGAGTCTTTGTTCAGCTATTTGGCCACATTCTATTCTGACTTCTGGATTGCCTTAAGAAAAGGGACTTTTCCTTCCCTTTTCTTTTCTCCTCCTTTTTTTTCTTCCCCTTGACCTTTTCATTATCTCTATATGTTTTCAGATTGTTTGGCGTAAAACATCTGCCAGAGAAAGTCATGTTCCCAATCTCATCACAATCTTCCCTTTCTCTTTTATCTGTACCCAAAGGAATTTTTTTCCGAAGATTGATTGGTGGTTTCTGAGGGATAATGAGTCTTCTTGTGCAGACAGTGGTTCTGTTCGACATTTGAGTGGGTAAAGGATCAGTGGTAATCTGTGGCAATGGAAAGATGAGTTATTTTTTATTTTTCGGGGGGGAGGAAGGATCTGGATTGATAGAGAAATGAACAATTAGAGAAAAAAAGAAAGCCAGTATTACACTATTAGTGTAATAGGCAAAGAAGGTCAGTTAACTACAGTACAAGATGGCGTGTCCATGTTTCAATTAATAATGGACCCAGCACATCACTTTTACAATAACAAGCAGTCAATCAATTCATGATAAATATTAGAAATAACAATAGGCAACTTTGTTCTTTATTCTGGGGACAAATAAACTCTTACTGCACAGAGGACAGATTTGATAAGGGAAGCACAGCCAGGATCAGAGATGTTCATTGCTTCATAATGCTTTTGCAAACGCAAATCTTCCGTGGAGTTGCAGCAAAGAGTTCCATTATAAGGACAGAACACCAGAGGAGTCACTGGTGCTAAAGGGTGCCCCTATAGCAGATAAAGTAGCAAGAAAATTCATTTCAGAATGCAGAAAATCATTTCAGAATTCAAATAGATAAAGTGAAATGGAATAAAGTGAAATACTGAAACTTACTTGTATTAGTACATAATGGAAGTGAAAAGGAAGGCTCAAGAAACAGCAGCAAATTGCAATAGAGAAGAATATTAATAAAAATACCACCCATCATCCAAGCTCGGATAGAAAACAAAAACTTCACAACACAACCCCTCTTTCATCTACTTGATGGATCTTATAGGGGGGCAGACGAAGCCCACTTCTCAATAGCATTGGATTAACTACAGGGACAAAATAAGATTATGTATAGACAGACTAAAAGCTTTTTGAGTTCAAAACATTCTGCCCATTACCTACTCCTCCCCTTTATCTTCCTTCCCTCTTTTATTAGCCTACCTTCAAATCAACATCTTTTTAACTTAGCTTCCTGAAGGAGAAAGGGACCTCTCTCTCTCCTCGCAAAAGCATTTGACATTTTTCCTTTTCCATTTGAGATTGAGGCATCAAGTGGCAGTCTACATAGTTGACTTTACCACAATTTTTAATATAGATAATTGGGTGGTTGAGAAGATAACCAATATTTTCTGAAGAAAATCCAGGTTGGGTGGATCTTGGTTGGTTCAGTGTGTCTTGTGCCCACATTGATTGACCGTCGTGGCTTTAAATGCATTGAAACTTTGTACCATATAAAGAATCTAAAGAAAGCATATTTATTTTCAACTATGAATGGAACCCACTTGGATTTAGGATTAGAAAAGCTCAAAACACCGGCAAGTCAACGGCGATGATGACATCAACTCATAAAAAAACAAACAAATCTTTTATGAGAGATTTAAGTGTTTTATCTAAATATAGGGTCCTTCTGGACAAAAGCGGGTCATCAAATGCTCATCATCAAGGTCAGACGACATTTCTGCCACAAAGCAATTACACTACACACATATAGATCTATATCTATAATCTATATCTATCTATCTATCTATATATATATATATAATATTGTATTATTACATTTCTTAAATTTGAAGAAAATGCTGACTTCGTTTAAAGAAGAAGAAGAGGAAGAAAGAAAAGAGAGGGAAGCTTAATGTCTTGTTATGCTTCGGTGTATGGTAATTGAAAGCAGAGGAAAGTGAAACAAATAGACATTTTTTACTGTCTGTTTTCACAACCACTACCGGTCGGCGAAGCACGCAAGAATTGACATAATTGAAGCTTAATAAGAAATCAAATAAGTCAATGGGAACAGAAATCTTATCTCATTTACTGAAGCGATAGCCTGTCCTTGTGACTCTTTTGAGCGTTTGAAAAGGGAAGATTCTTTTTGCGGCGAGACGGAGTTCACGGGTCCGGCTTCGAAATGGAGAGCCATTTCTCTCGCAATAAACCATTTAATTTTGAGTTAATTAGTGTTAAACTTTTTTAAAAAGATGCATTGAAGAGTCAATGTTTAATTTTCTTTAGTGTAGAATTCATTTGATTATTTTATTTTTTTTATTTGAAGTCTTTTGACTGATTTTTATTTTTTTATATGACTATTTTACTATAGGACAATTTTCATGCCCATTTCACTCAAAAGTCATACTCTTAAGTCCTTTTTTGTTTGGCAAAAACTGAACACACAATCTCTGCCTCTTTCCATGGTCACTTCCATGAACGGCTGTCTAACTCCGTCTCAACTAGCACCGTTGCCCATCACCCATCTCTACCCATCAACAAATGAGTGATGGTGTTCTCTTCTACCAAGTATAGATCTCACTACAAGAAGATGCCAAATTCTCCTTCTATGATCCAGACAACTCGACACTAAAGGAAAGTTTTTTGAATCTTTTTCGGCCTACTACTAGTGAGGATGCCTTGGTTGATTTTGTTTTAGTCACCAATAGTAAAGTGGTTTGAAACCCTACTTTTAAAATATCCATTCTGGATTGGGAGCTAATGTTCTTATATGGAAGGCTATCAGAGGAGACTTGTTCTCAATAGTGTGGACTCTCTCCATGGGGGCGATTCTAGGTGGGTGGGAAATTGTTCGAGATCGAATGAGCGATGAAACGAGATTTTTCTATATTATTAAACGAGAAAGAGGGTTGGATGACTAGTGTATTTGGAAATATGGGAAGCATCAAAAGTTTGTGACAAAGAAAGGAGCACTATGCAATTTACTCTTTATAGCTCGAGACAACTTCTTCTGCCTTGAAAGTCAATAGATTGCAACATTCTATCTATATCATCTACAACTAGCCAGTCAACTCACTCATCTTCATTAAAGTTTTTACGAATGATGTTGTGGTGGTGTTTTTTAGGTAAACTATTTGGAAAAAATTTGAAGTGCCACGAGAAGGATTTTTTTCTCTTCTCTTTACACATACACACACACACATATATATATATATATGTATACACAATTGTGAATGTAATTGTGGAGTTGTGGTATTTATTTTAGCAAACACAATTAGGATTATCAACTTTTATGAAACTGTAAAATCTTACAATTTGGGATACTGTAAAATCTGACACTTTCAGAGCTTGTGAAATTATTAATCACCGTGTTTCAAATATTTATTTTTTTTTAGAAAAAATTTCTAGTTCCTTGAAAGTCTTTTTGACCATCCAACATGTGCCTCAAAAGCTCAATAAAACTAATAACAATTGAAAATTTTTACAATTTTTATGACATTAAAAAATTTTACAATTTTGTTGGGACGAAATTTTATTATTTTTAATCAATTTTTTTCTTCAAAATTTCATTTTCCGTCCTGGCCCAAGAAAAGATTCCGTTGAAGTTTTATCAGGCTGTAGCCAGCTTGGGCACCCATTGATTTTGCATTCAACATAAATCTTGATTTTTAGAATCCCAAATATATAAATTTTATTGAAAACTGATTTACATTTTGTGAGTTATTGAATTTTGAGATTTTGAAAAACTTTTTTGATACATGAGCGTCATTCATGCACCTGTACTAGTGCTAGATGATGTAAGGATATTTTAGTCCTAAAGTGATTGAGGGACTTGGTTGGTTAATTTGTTTGGACTTAGACTCTATGACAATTTAGATATGTTCTGTAGACTTCTGGTCGAATGTCCCTTTAATTTACTGTAGATGAGTCTTACATGTATGTAAGAGAAATGACTCTCTTTGTTTCATATGCCTAATTTAGAGTTCATCACCTATTTCCTCCTAACTTTCCAATTTGGCCCTCTATTATAATAATCATAATAACATAAAGGGTAAATGATATTGACCTCCCCCAAGTTTTGTCGATATTACAAACAGACCCCTAAGCTTATAAAAATTACACTAATCTTTCTTGTCGGAATTTGTCAATTAACGACTCAAACGGAAATGTTAAAATGTCTATAATACCATTCATTTATTATAATTTATACTTTAATCAAATTCAGTCTGAAAACTTGTCATCTTCATATGTGTGTGTGTTGTGTGTGTGTGTGTGTATGTATATATATATATATATATATATATATATATGAACACAAATCTATTAATATATAGATCTAGTTTCAGTTAAGAAAAATTTGTAGATCTAGTTTGAGTTAAAAAAAGTTTCGTGTGTGACCATGGTGAAACAATGATGAGAGACAAAATATGCAAATGCATTTTTTCTATCTATTTCCCTTTCTATCTCCAACTCTACCATTCTAAATCTCTCTCTTAAATCCCACTTTCACTACCCTTATCTCTCTAATTTATTATCTTATTCTAACTCTCTTGTTGTATTTCCAATAACTCTAACATTCCAAATCTCCCTCTTAAATCCCAATTTCATTCCTCTTATCTCTCAAATTCCTTATTAGATTCTAACTCTCTTGTTGTATTTCCAATAAAATATATACAAAACTATATAATCTTAAATATCTCTCTCTCTCTCTCTCTCTCTCTCTCTCTCTCTCTCTCTTTATAATAAGATCTATACAAATTTAATCAGATGTTATAATCCCATCTATATAAATTTTACAATCTTATATTTATTATATATTTATATATTACAAATCTTTAAAATATTTAAATCTTGAAATACAAATTAAACAAAGCATCATGGTCGGATCTTGAACCACAACTGCTGTATATTACAAATCTTTAAAATATTTATATGATCTTACCATTTCTTTTTTCTTGAAGCTCCATCTCATGGTTTGTGTTCTAAAAAGTTAAAAATTGAGATAAATGATAAAAATAGCAGATTGTGAGAGATTTTGCTATACAATTTGGTGGTGTGAGTCACTTTGTCGGTGGGCTTGTGAGAGATTTATAATAAAGAAAGAAAGAGTTTTCTGTGAGAATAGATGGAGTTATGAGAACTTGGATATTTTGTTTACCATATTCTTCATTTCTCAATTTAAAATAGAAGGTATGTTGGTGTAATTTTCAGAACCTCAGGTGTCTGTGTGTAATACCAACAAACCTTAGGATGCTCAATTTAATTTACCCTAGCATAAATACAAACTTTTTAAATTACAAAAAATACCCTTTATGTTTGATTTAATGTCTTTCATGTTATATATCAATTTAGTAAGTAAATTACACTGACCTCCCCTCTAGTTCGATGATATTACACACGATACTCTCATAATTAAAATTTTACACGGACTTTTCTTGAAGTTTTTGATCAATAACAATTTTTCCCTTTCATTGTTCACTAACAAAAAAAGCTAACATCAGCTTCAATTTTTTGGAAAAGTTCACTTCTGTGGAATTTTAAAGCTCTATTTGTATGAATTTTGAAAGTTCAAAATCCAAACCGACAACCATGAGCAATCCCTTTCAAAAAAGAGTTCTCTACACACATTCTCCCTAAAATTAGTTCAATAGCCACATGAACTCACATCTTTCCATTTTAAATCTAAACATATTTATCTAATTTATATGTTAAATGGTAGTTAGGCTCATAGTGTTTTTGAATATGGACAAACAAATCGCGATCTAAAAGGTAGGATCAGCTGGTTTAAAGAGCATGGAGCATTTGATTCATCTGATATCTCATCAATCCTAGCAAATCAACCTTCGAGCTAGTTAGATGTAGAAAGCTCACTAATTTCTCATCAATTCCCCATTTTATGTACTAATTCATGTATGTATTTATGTATATAAGGTATAAAGGGTTCATATATGATTCATATATATATATATATCATACGGAAAACATATGTGAAATCGTTGTTGAAGCAGATTGTTAAATGGTTGTGAATTTAAAGAATGATGAGCAGTATTATGTTGAAAACCTATATGAAGTCTTCAGTTGTAGAATACAAGATACTGATGCAAAGCTTCCCTATCTACTTAAGAGAAAGGGGAACCTTTATGCAGACTAAATGGACGAAAAAGGGGAAGGACAAAACCAATCACCGGTTATGATTAGAAAAGTTTGAGATTATAGGTTTATGAGAAGACTTGTGGTTCTCATAACAAGAGTGAGATCACAATGTTATAAGAACAATCTAATCTACAGAGTGATCATAACTACGTTCAATAAACTTTTACCGAATGTTTTTCAACCAGTTTTGAATATAGAAGGCAACTTAGAACTACTTCTAAATCATAATCATGTTTCTTTTACCATTTAAATCATCTTAAATCTCACTCATTAGACAGTGGGTGTTGAACTTTTTCTACATTAATAGGTGGTGCGTTTGCATTGGTCACTTAACCATACTGGATTGTTACTCATTATAGAGAAGCTGACTGCTTTCTCCTTTTGAGATTAAAGTGCAAAACCAAAGAAACATAGAAATTTCTATTTTCTAGAACAAGAAAAATCTATTTGTTAAGATCTTTATGAATTTTTTTTCTAAATATTTTAAGAGTGAGATTTCTCTATTTGTTTAACAAAGTTATTTGTGTCTTTATTTTCGTCAAAAAAAAAATGTAATTTTTTAAGCTTATAGTAACTTTTGCAGCCAAATAGAGAAATTTCTCTATCACAAATTCTCTATGACAAAAATTCTTGTCTGTTAGAAGAAAAAAAAAATATGTTTGTTAGGATTTTATTTTCTTCTAAATATCTTAATGTGAAGTTTCTTTATTTTGTTTAACAAAGTTATTTGTGTCTTTTTGTCAAAAGAAAAGCAATTTTCATTGTTATATTAACTTTTGCAGCCAGATAGAGAAATTTCTAATCTATGCTTTTATGATGTGCAAAACAAAATTTCTCAATTTAAAAAGAAATTTTTTTTGACAAATTTCATATGCAATATCGAACTTGTTTGATAAATCTTGATTTTTAGAATGCAAATATATAATTTTTATAAGAATAAATTTATATATTGAAAGTTATTTAATTTTAACTGTTCAAAAACAAAAATAATTGTTTCACGGTGTTTTTGCAAGAAAGGGTATTTTTGTCAACAAAATGTTGAGGGAATTCTTGTGTTACAATGTTTTGGGCTAGACATTAACTTAATTAAACACTTTGCAAGGAACCTATTTTTGAATCCCTTTTCAAGCAATTCTGTCAACTAGACCTTGTTGACAAGGTGCTCAGATTAAATATATAAACAAATAAATTGACCAAGACTTTCACAACATCCAATGAGGCAATTTAAGGTTCAAGAGTTTTTGCAACTTTTGTTTTAGAGATTGGATTAATATCCCTATATCTCTTCTTTTTTTTTTTTTCCAATGGCACATATAAGTGTGCATAATTACTAGACTATTCAAGTGGCTATTGTCAAAATGTATGTTCAATTCACTCTTAATGCTTGTACATTAGATGTTCAACATATGCCAACAACTACACTCTGAAAGCGCCTATTCAATTAATACTATTTTTTGGGTAACTGATACTTATATTCTTTTTGTCATATAAAATTTTCACTTAAAATAACAACTTGTAAATGGGAAATTGTCTCTTTGAGTCATGATTTATCTAGTAGTCCTAGTTTGTCATATAACATCTATTTTTATTCCTTTTTAGGTATTTAATTTTTTTTATTTGCATCATTCAAATAAAAAAATTCTATAATAATTTTTCCAATCATTCTAAATAGGATTCATATATTTTATAATAAAATTTTTTACAATATATCCAAGTCCTTATACATAAGAACATTGGTGTCCTTTATTTTATAGGGTAATTTACATTAACACTAGTTGTGGTTTAACACATTTTCACTTAACCCCCTTGTACTTTAAAAGTAAACATTGACACCCCCTAACATTTACTAATTCAAATTGTTTTAATCTCTATTAACGGAATGGTGAAATTACCATTTCAAACTTCGGTCAAAGGTGAAAATTATTTATTTTCAAAGTTTCCCTTTAATATGGTGCCAAAATTGCTAAATCTATGGTATGCATTTGTGAGCTCAGTGAAACCCATGCTCTATTCCAAATGATCATTATCGAGACTATAAGTTTTGCCCTCGAATATGCATTACCGAACACCCAAATCTTCTATGGCCATCTCAACAATCTTTAACTTGCTATTGTTTCTCTTGGTAACAATGAC